>CM014729.1:4140889-4678389 GCA_004329165.1 Spatholobus suberectus | reverse complement strand
CATAATCGTGATCAATTCGTCATTTGCTATCCACACAACTTTGCAAAGCCATTATGGCTTTTGAGAATCATTAATGTTTCTCTATTCAACCTCCATCGATGTGACAACTTTGCATCAAAAAACAAATATCATTAGCTAAGTATTAATATGTATCAAAATCCAAAGTAAATAAAGATTAAGAGACAAAATATTAAAAAAGATAAAACTCATGTCAACACAATAGGATAAGAGTAAAAAAGCTAAAATAAAGGTGGATTTAGCTTAGTGACTTTGTAATGGTCACCACAGTGGAAACTTCAAATCACAATTAATAAAATAAACCAATGGTTTGAATTAATAAATAGTTACAAATTTATCAAGAGCATCACATTGAGATTGGATTAATTTTTCAACTTATTTTTTTTGTTTAATTTTTCAAAATCAAATTCATACTTTCTATTTGACTTTTTTTATTATTACAAACTATAATAATAAAATAAAATATGAGAATAAAGAATATAAATGTAATAATTTTACTAAGTGGATAATAAATAATGAAATGGTGTAACAAGAAAAATTATAAAATTGTATATTGATGTTATCTATTAAAACAATTTGACATCAATTATCCACTTTGATTACTCAATTCAAGTCTTTAAAAGAATATGAAAATGATAAGAGAAAGAGAGAAAAAATAAAAGTTAGAAAGACTTGAATTAAAAACATTAAAATTTTATTTTACATGCACGCACACGCATGTATGCACAGTCACATAAAAAATGAAACAACAATTATAGTTCTAGAAATATAAAACGGTAATTAAAACTACCCACCTTTCTCCAGATTTAGAATGTGCAATATGTGGAGAAGAAAGACTGAACAGAATCATGGAAGAGAAATGGCTTTGAGCCTATGGAAGCATTCTCCTACCTACTCGAGTCCGCAGCGTTCGACAGTGGTTGAATGGAACCCTCAGTGATGGTGCAACAAAGCTAGCCTTGGCAAGAGGCAACGAAGGGGTGCAAAGAAGAAAGGAAAGAAGCAAGAAGCAGGGAGTAGAAAGAGGAACACATATTTATTATTTTATTGTAACAAGAGATGGCTTTTCTTATTTCTTGTCATTCTATTATTAATACTTAATTTAGATTTAAAACCAAATTAACAACTTATATTAATATCATAATATGTAAATAACGACTCAATAACTGTTATTACATTTCATTATTTTTAAAAGGTTATGATTAATTTCATTACTTTTGCCAATTTGTAAAACATTTTCTCTACGCATACATACATTAAATTAAAACAACACAATGATGTTTTCTTTAAAAATAAATTATAATTAATAAATATTAAAAAAAAATCAAATTCCATATAGATTTTATAAAACAGAAGGTTATAATAAACATTTTATCCTTCAAGAGGACTTTCCTTGTTCCTTGCAAGTGTGCGCATCTGTAAATGCAAGTAACCTTTGTTAACATGCTACAAATATGTAAGAAGATAGTCACTATTATTATAAAGCACAAATTTCACACTTATGGGATGCTTTTTAGACAAATATTATATATTAGATGATAAAGATTACACTATTTTTGTCTTCGTTTTAAAATGTAGAAAAAATTAACTTGATGGAATCTAAAATTAAATTTCAAAGTAAAATATTTTAAATCAAAGTAAAATTATATATTTTAAAGAAAAAGGGTAATATAATATAAAATTGTCTCAATTTTAAATATGGATAATAATATTTTAGATTTAAGTCAATCATACTTTATTGAGTAAATTCATTTTTAAGATTTTTTTTCAAAATATTTAAAATTACATCTGCAAATTAAAAATCATTTAAATCTTAAAAAAGAAGTAATACATTGTGAACCAAACATACAACTTAAAAGTAGTAACAGACAAAAGCTTTATGTTTTAACAAAAATAGTTTTTACCATTGTTTATTTTGCTGCCTATTCCTTCCAAAGTGGTGCAGGCTGAATTTCATGATCATCCATCCGACTATGATGTAATTTTGCCCAATAAAAATATAGATACTTGTCAAATAAATTGGTTGGGTGGTAAAAGGCTCAACAAAGTTTCTTTTGGTACAACATTTTACTTGGATCGATCATTGACTTAGTCAAAGTACTGGGTTACTGGGTTAATGGTCAAATCAAAAGGTCACTAATTGAACAGCAAGGTCTATATTAAAAAACTTGAAAATATTCATGATATATAATTTTTATACTTATAAAATTTATTAAATTAAATTTCAATGGTGATGTGTAGCTCATAATAAATAAATAAAATCAACAATGGTATTTGACATGAGGGTAAAAAAAGGAAGGACAGAAGATTATGCATTGAGATCAAACAAACAAGAGCAACACAAGAGATATTTATGTCATACGCATATGTATAGTCAGATTTCTGTGATCATTGTCATTTATCACATATGAATATTTATTTTTTTATAATCAAAATTCATAGTAAATAAATATTTTTAAATACATAAATTATATTATAAATTGAGGTTTTTATTTTTTTTTTCAATAGCTGTACATTGTTTCACACTTTAAAAAAAATTTGAATTGGTCCGAGTCAACCTGTTGGTTCACTAGATTAACCGCAAAACCCACTAAGTCACACCGGTTCATATTGAATCAATGGTATGTCCGATTCAATCACCGGCTTGAATCGATTACACCACTAGTTCTTGGTCGAACTAACCAGTCTGATTCGATTTTTAAAACATTGATGTGGTACAATAAATGAAAGCCCCGAGTTAAACACCTTCCAACATCAAATTAAGGCCGGATAAGTTCAATGTATAGTATTCAAAAGTAATAAACCAAAAAAAAAATGCATTTAATTTATAGTATTCATAAAAAAAAGTAATAAGCTAAAAACATCAACACTATTTAATTAAATTAAATTAAGTAAAAGATATAAATATAAATAATATACATTCATAATATAACAAAATATAGCATATACGACTTTAAAATTTATAATTAATACAACAAAATATTATGTAAAATGATACAACGTAACGTAAGTATAAACAATATAATGGAATTTTCACCTGTATAAAAAAGGCGGGCGGGGGGGGGGGGGGGGGGGGGGGCGGGCGGCGGCGGGGCGGGGCATCGCATAACAAAATATAAATTAAGCTCTTACAAATTACCTTCTTTTTTTTTTCCTTTCCACAGAGGAATATATGAAATTGACGGAGTCCACGGCAATTTTATTATCCTATATACTTTCCTTTATTAATGTGTTACACAATAAGGGATTGTCTAATTGTCTTTTCAATCGTAAAATCTTAGAAATTTTAGAATCTTAGAAATATTTAGAATAAATTATTAATTTCATCCTTACAGAATATATAAGTATTTTTTTCAAGTAGAAATTATGCTAAGTAGTTCTTTAAATATTGAAAATTATTTCAAATTAATTTTTCAATGTTAATAAAATATAAAGTAAATTACATTGATACTCCTTGAAATTTTTTGAAATTACACATAATTTCCTATTTTTTTAACATTTACAATAACCTCCTTTATAGGAATATACAATGTAATATTTTTTAAACAATCAAAAAAGATTAATGTAATGTATAAAAAATATCAATGTAATATTTATCAAACAATTAAGGTATGTTAATGTAGAAGGAAAAAAAAAGAATAGTATCAGGCAAAATTTGACAAAACCACAATGGATGTTAGTATAATTTACTCTAAAATATATTAACTTAGGAACTAAATAGATGAATGTTCAACATTTTAAAAACTACTTATATAATTTCGTAACTTTAATGGCTACTTAAGAGAAAGAGTAATACTTAATGGATCAAATTGATAGTTTATTCAAATACTTATAAAAGAATTGAAGGCCTTAGTATATTGGGAATTATCTTAACCAAAAATCTTTATGATAAGACAAAAATAGGGAGACTTCCCCGATTTCAATGCTAAGCTCTCTACTTCTCAAAGGTGTTCATCGGATCGAATTGACCTAATGAACCCAACGATCTAATCTAAACTAAACTAATTAATTTGGTTCAAGTTAGTTTGTTTAATTAATTTTTTTCCCTTCAAATCTGATTCAAACCAATTATAATTGATTTGATTCTTAGATTTATCTTTTTGCAATACAAACCAACTCGATGACTAGATCATTTATTTTTTAATTTTATATTAATACATTTTAGACATTGGTACTTAATTTTTCTCTATTTTTTGTTTTTTTTTCCTCCTCATTCAATTTGATCTTCTTATAATCTTATCTATAGTGTTAATTGTCTTAATTTAATCATATTTATTATGCAATTTTTTTATCGTATATTGAGTAAAAAAATTAGTGAGATATATAAAGTAATTACTATAGAAAAAATTAAATATTAAATAAAATAAATATTAATAATTAAAGAATAGAAAAAATTATTATATTGCATTAATATAAATTAAAATTTTATATAAAATTTTTATCATAACCTGATGATTCGAATCAAACCAATCCTAATCGGATTGATTTAGTTAGGATAGGTCAAAACAATTTTCAAAATCCAAACTAAATCAGCCCAACTAAATTTGATTGGTTTGGATTTAATTTTATCCTAAACCTATACCAAAGCAACCCGTAAACACCCTTACAAAATATATCATATTTAAAAATATTTAAAAGTCGTGACTTCCATTTTAGACAAAATGCAAAAGTACACAAAAGATAAAAGTATTAATGGGCCCCGTTATGTACTTGTGTAATTATATAATTATCTACCTCTCACGTTATTGTTGGTTGCTGGTGGTAATTCTACATCACCTTAAATTGTTAAATTAAGTGGTCATATTTAATTTTTTTAATTCGAATCGTATTCGTCCTTTGTTTTCACTATTAAATTATTTTATGAATTTCATAACACAATATAAAAAATAATGGCATCTATAATTATTAGTGAAAATAAGTTTTTATTCTTTAACTTTGCAAACTTGTGAACTAAATTCTTAGTTTTCTAAAATATAATTCAACTTAATAATTTTATACGAAGTAAAAATTACATGCATTTTTTAAAATTATAATCAAATTAAGGATTATGAAAATAAAATTATGATAAAGTAATATTTATATTTATTGATTCTATAAATTAAGTGAATACATATTTGATCTGATTACATTGTCTTACAGAAATAGATATTTGTCTGGTGATAAATTTAACTTTAAACACAAATACTTAATGGTCAGAAACATTTAACTATGCATATATTAAATTGAAACATTATTTTAAAGGTATAAAGTGTTAAATGTTTTTAATATGCATTTTGTTCAGTTTCGTTTAAAATTTTACCAAAATTGATCCTCGGTTATCATTAAAAAGCAAATATTAATCAAAACATTGTTTATGAGAATGAAAATTTTGTAGTGAATATTTTGAAGCGGCGGGAGCTCGTTTATCAAGCAATTTGTTTATGAACTCTTTATAATGTTGTCCAAAGAGTAATAAGGGATTAAAAGTATGAAAAATAATCACGTTTATCTTCTAATAAGTGTAGCAAACAATACGTAACAAATAAAAATAAAAATATATAATAATTCCATTTAAAAATAAATTTCAAAGCAAATTCAACTCCAACTAATATTGTTGTTTTGTCATGTGGTATTGAAATTGTAAAGCCAATATACTGTGTTTTATTAAGTTTAAAATTTAATTGGAAAATTGATTCACAAATAATCCCGAACGGTTCTGAAGAACGTTTCATTGTATTACTCAAGGTCTAATAGTTTTTACAATTTCTAATTAATAGCAGTACATATGACAGCAACACACTGTAAAAGGTAATATTGTGTACCAAAAAAAAGAATAATGTCCCAAAAAAAAGGTAATATTGGTGGAACCGAAAGATAACATATAAAACCATTTCTAAAAGGGGTATAACCGAAAAAACAACAAAAATTGGCTCACAAACAAAATAGCCCATTATCAACAAAGGGCACCATAATCGAAAAATCACTGCCATAATTCAGCATAGAAAGTCTGATAGCATTAACGCCGTACAAAACATGTATAGAAACAGAACAAAAATAATGAGAAAAACTTGTACATGTGCAAATACCCCCGCCAACAGAGTAGATCACTGCTAGTACACAATACTTGAGCTGATAGAAGTTGCAGTACTGCATAATGTGAAAAGAAACAGCATATATAGGTACATATCCAACAGCGTAGTTATACCACCAAACCCAAAGATGTATTGCTAAGATCCATCAAAAGAATACATTGATTCTCCACCTCCTTCTAATAGATAACTTTGAGAGCCATCACACCAAAAACAAAACCATAATAAAGGGCTATGAGAATCCAGCACGATGAGAATCCAACATATTGATGCATAGATATAAGAGTACTTTATGGCACCAAAAGAGACAATAGTCTCGAGCACATAGATCAAAAGATTTAAAAGCACTTGGTGGCACCAAAAGATACAACATGATAAAAACAGAAGCTGAACTCAGCACTAAGAATGCCAGAGCCCTTTGGTTTTGTGTGTTATCGAAAATTCAGAAATACCCCTTTTCTGAATTTCCTTTTGGAGAAATTGACTTGCACACATGAATTTCCTTTTCAATTTGAAATGATATCTTATGAGCAAACCATATATTTTTCATATGCAGTCAAACATACATGCACTTACTACAACAACATACATGTTAATCAATACCATAAAAATTATACAAAGTAACTGTACAACTCGTAGTCATTCACTATATTAACAATAATATACCAAATATTAGCCATCAAATCACTAATACAAACACCTAACTACTTTTATTCGAATAAATTAAACAGAAAACAACTAAGGAAATCATTCTAGCAATGAACATTGCCCACTCATATGGACTCAGTTTTGACATCCTACCGAATCCACTTTTCTCTCCCTTTATACCTCCCTAGTTGTTCATTGAAGAAGCTATGAACTTTCACTTTCTGAACTTTTTGCTTAACTTGTTGGTCCCTCTAGGTAGTATGCTCACGTTGGCTTTCTCAAGGCCGGCACTTTGTTTCCTCAATGCTTGTGAGTGACTTAATAACAGTATAGAACAAAAAGGCAAGCAATACAACATGCTCATACAACCATCTACGCAACTCTTTTAGGATGTGTTTCGTAGAAATGAAAGAAATAAAGGGAAAGGAAGGAAGGAAGTGAGAAAAGAAGAGAAAAAAAAAAGGTGAGAAATAGAATAGAAGTTAAGATTGTTTGGTTAAAGAGAAATAGAAAAAAAATAAGTTGGTTATCTGAGCTCATATGTCAATTAGGAACGACCAACACTTGGACATTCATATACACACTTATGCGCATTAATCGAAAATATACTTGATCAGTCCTAACAATAAGACCAAGCATACGCGTCGGCCAACCATCATATCCAATTCAGTTAAGCTGATAACTATATGATAACCAATTTATCTATTGATCCGAGAATTGCAGAGCACGAACAACAGGGCTGGTCCAAGGATAAAACTACTAAAGTTCAAGATTTAAGTCTACTAACAAAAAATTATTTCCTATTTGTTTTTAGAAACCAAAAAAGCCACATATGTTGGTAAAAAGGTCCAACATATAACTCTTTTATTTAAAGTAAAAAAATCTCTTTCAAATTTTTTTTAAGTCTTACTCAACATTAGGCCGGCCCTAATGAACAGAAATGGATAAAGACCATAACATTTTCATCTCCTAGGAAGAGAGGAACGTGATCACAGTATTATTAGAAAATTTAAATAACTTACCCATAATCAATTACAATAAAATAATATAAATAGGAGTCCACTGCATAGGTAATTCAAATATTTCATTCCTATTCTTAAACACTTAAGATCACCTCTCGAACATCAAAGTAATTTAGGTACCACCACCTGTCATTTCAAGGAGGCTAGACAAGTGGATCATGGAAGATGTCAACTCACACCACCATATCTTAGGGAAAAATACCACAAATAGAGGTCACAACTAAAGCATGATTGAATGTAGATAAATTGTCATTAAAGAAACGAAAAAGAGCACATTGAGAGGGGGGGGGGGGGGGGGGGGGTGGGGGGGGTGGTTGAGGAAGGAAGATTAGCATGTAAAATGTTTGTGGGAATTTAACCCGTGACGTTAGTTGTATGTTTTAAATTGGTGTTTAACATACAACAAAATTAATTTTATTTAAAGCAACTATTTATATTAAAGACTCATATATCTTATTTTTACTATTTAACTAAATAAAAATAATGTTACAAATAACAATAGACAATGGTCATTGTATAACATGAGTTAGAAAGGTAGTTATATAATCATGAAAAACAGCACTTTGTTCCAGTATTATAATCCACTTAAGTATAATAAAATAGATTTTACATTCTTAATAGTGAAGTCTTGGTCAATGAGACAATAGTTTCAACGTTGAAAATTTTTTCTTTATATATTTTTAAAAATTCATATTAATTACTTTTAAAAAATAATTACTAGTATTTGTTCCCTACTCCCTAACAATAAAAGTGAAGACAAAGGCGTTACATTCGAAATGGGCCTGGAACAGATGCAGCAGAGACAATTAGGGTAGGAACGTAGTGGACTGGGTTGGGTTCCATTGCAGTACTCGTGACTAACAGTCACAGACAAAGTAGTGTTTTAATTTGACTAAATTGCATTTTTGGTCTTTCTTCTTTTTTAAGTCTATAATTTTGATTCTTTATTTTTTTTAGAGACATTTAGTCTTCAAATTTTTAAAAATTTACAATTTTGGTCCATTTGTCAAATCTTTTGTGTTGACCGTTAGCAATTTAACATTGATTCTAATATATCAATACTTAAATAACATGTTAAAGTCAAAGTCAACATTAGAATTAATATTGACACGTCAGAGTCAACATTAAATCACTAATAATCAATATAAGAAATTTGATAAAAAGACTAAAATTACAGATTTTTAAAAATAAGGAGAGTAAATATCTCTAAAAAAAATAAAGAAACCAAAATTAGAGATTTTTAAAAATAAAAAAACTAAATATCTTTAAAAATATAAAAAAAACTAAAATTACAAATTAAAAAAAATAGGAGACGAAAAAAATAATTTAACCTTTTACCTTTTATGGACCAACAAAGAACCTTGAATTGAACAGACAACACATGGGAGGCTCCGCCCTAACTGAGACTAGAAAGGCAGCATAACATAAGCACATTCCAACTTGCACTTTGCAGCCTTTTAACTTGAACTTCCTTGTTTGTGTCGCCTTGCTTCGTTTTTAACGTTAACCTGCAATTGCATACACACTCAATAACTCAGTGCTCTCACACCTCAATTACAAGCTGTGGTGAGTGTGTGTGACTCTTCACTTCACACTTGAAAGCCAATGGCAGCCTCTGCTTTGTCCAGTGCTTTACTTTCTCCCATTTCACCATCCAAACCCAAACCCGTTTCCTTCCAACCCAAAATTTCACTTCTCAAATTCCCCAACACCAGATCCCATCCCATCCCCACCCGGTTGAGGAAAACGACGTCGCTCACCACGTTTTGTTCCTCGGATGCTGCTAACGCTCCTCAACATGACACCCCCGTTGAATTGAGTATGAATTTTGCTTCACCCTTTTGATTCCTTGTTGGTTCAAACTTCTTTTTTTTCTTTCTAGAAGTAATAACGCGCGTTTTGCAGGGTACCCCGCATTCCCAACGGTCATGGATATCAATCAGATTCGTGATATTTTGCCCCACAGGTACTCTTAACATTTTCTCCTAATCTAAATTATTGTTTTGTGAATAATAGATTCACATTCACCGTTTCTCTTTTTTCAGGTTTCCTTTTCTTCTGGTGGATAGAGTGATTGAATACAACCCGGGGGTTTCTGCAGTGGCCATAAAGAATGTGACAATAAATGACAACTTCTTTCCTGGACATTTTCCAGAAAGGCCCATCATGCCTGGTGTTCTAATGGTTGAGGTACTACTGAACTGTACAATGTCTAGACTTAAATTTAGTTGTATAACAAAGGTTGTGCTATCTCATCAATCCTTATTGCTTTGCTTGGCTATCTCCTCACAATAGTAGCTCATTTGAAACTATAAGAAGTAACAACCTCTTCTAAGTGTTGTGGTTGCAATTATCCTAGACTGTGTGTTTGTGAAACTTGTTTTATTTGCAGCTGGAGTGGAACTTCTTTAATGTAAATTTTAAAAGATTCTAGGCATACTCGTATCAGGCAACGGACAGAGAAGATTAAATTAGTTCTTAGAATACCTCTCTTATATTGATACATGCTGGTGTGATTGCTTGCATTGACAATTTGCCACAATAAAAAGTGCACCGTCTGTTAAAGAGGTCTAACAGTAGGAACAAGTGAGAAAACCTATGAATTTGCCTAAACATGACCAATAAAAATTTAAACAAGTTAATGTAGATGCTTTTCAACATTGAATACACTCTTCCTTGCTGTATGAAGCAGTAAAGTTTACTGTTTTCGCCTACAAAATGAATCTGATAGGGAAGGAAAAAATAACAGTGATTAAGAGAAAATAGCCTCACTTCAAGGGGAGGACCTCCTTACTACAATAAAGCTGTATCAATAGAGCATTTTCATTAGCTGCTTATTCTTTCATTCCATCCTCTATAAAAAAAGACCCTCTAACAGAATGCAATGCAGTTACAAGGATAATGCAGCAAAACAGAATAACCATCCTACAAACTCTCCACACTTATTGCTTTCTAACCGATTCCTCCCTATTCCACTTTCACCCTCAACTTTTCTAAGGCACCACATAGTCCCTCATCCACTTGGGCCTAAGTCTATCACATTTGGCTCTAGGTTGGGGCACTTGATCCAAATCTTGATGGTCCACACTAGTCTCAGCATGCACAACTTCTTGGGCTCTCATGGTTTGGTCCTGTTCCTTCATATCAGAATCAATGACGTTATAATAATCTTACTCTTATCCATGTAGGTCTTCTTACTACTGTACCCATGCGTATAGTACTAGATATGCTAAATGTACAATTTTGCCTATATTTATCTAGTCCCTTTATTACATATGTTGTCATAAACTGAAAATGCACTAAAAGAATGAACTAGTCTCTTGTGCATGGTTTGCATCATAGGATAAAACAGGCTTGAATTAGAGGACAAATCTTTTTAGTGACATGGGGTAGGAGTTTTTTAAAGATCTTGGAATTCTAGATTGAGCTTCTCCCACTTGTGGTAGTTCTTCAAGTTACCCTAACCTTACTATGGCCATCAACAAATCAATTAAGCTTGTAGTTCTTGGACCACTGAGATCTGATTGGGTTTTGTAAGTGAAAAAATCTTGACTTAGTTTTACATCATTGGCTTGCTCCCCACGTCCTGAATAGCAAGTACACAGGTGTTCTATATTTGTATTAATTGTATATAAATAATATTGGGGCCAGCCATAGGACATGTTCCTAGCCTGTTTTCATAGATTTTAAATGTTTGATTGAAGCTTTCTTTTTTAAGAAATTGTTTTTGGTAGCAGCACTACAATAGTAGGCTTGTAGATTTTTTTAGCCCTTTGTTTGTTAGGAAGCATGCTTCTCTGTGCTAGATTCTGAGACTTATCAAAAGCTCATATCTAACTGATCAATATCGTGTATGCAGCTTAGACATGTGTCTTTGCATCTGCATGTTGAATTAAAATAGGCATTGCCTCTATGGCATTTCTTATGTAAGACAGTGACACATTCTCATATTCATGACTTTGCTTGGACACTCATCTTAAGTAGTGAAAATTAATTTGACATTCTCACAAAAAGAGAGTGAGAGTGAGAGACATTTTCAGGTTTTTGAATAAGTAACCAGATTTTTAGATGTTAACAAGCTACACCTTTGGGAATATTTAACAAAAAGTTTTAGCTTGCTAAAATCTTCTTAAAAATAAATGGAAGTATATTTTTTAATTGGAATATTTTATCAAGCTACATCTTTGGGAGTATTTTAACAAATCTGGAATGTTATAGCTTGCTTAGATTTTCCTTCTAAAAGACAAGTGGGAGTATATTAGCAAACCCCATATGTGTGTGTGTGTGTTGGAAATATACAAGGTTCTAGGTCGTGGCATCTACTTGAATTCCCATACTGTAGCAGGTCTGTATTACATAAAATGAATGACATAAATGTTGCTAATTAATTAATTTTAAATTTTAAAATGAAGTATCCTGAAACCAATGTAAAATTTGGAGATTGAGATTGTTAAGTACTTGTGACTAGCTTCATGTTCATATACTCTCCCTTGATAGAATATGATATTTACGTAGGTGATGTTCTTTCTTTGTGTCAAGTTTCCTCCGTGCCTCATTTATGGCATTTGTGGTTCATACTTTCATAGAAATGAAATTTAACTGTAGTATGCATGCATTTTTCTGGGTTGAGTGCATTATACTCAAATGACAGGTTGTTCCTTGGTGTCTACTGTCTAGCTAAGATTTGTTTACCTTTTACCATTTTATATGTGATAAGAACATCAGCAAGAGTCCAATCTGAAACTGGTATTGTATCTTGATCTTGATTGGACCAGCATACAAGAACTTATGATTACTGTTAGATGGTAAAGTTTAGGGTAAAATGTGTTTTAAGTCTCAATTTTTCTTAGTCTCTATACTTTAAAAATAATAATTTTGGTCCTGGTATTTTTTATAATTGGTTAATTCTGTCATCCTTTATGGAACTTAGGATGTGAGGGACGAAATTCACCAATTATAAAAAATACGAAAATTAATATCATCGTTTTTAAAGTATAGGGATTAAGACCAATTTTGACCAAACACTAAGGGATCTAAAACAAGTTTATTTATATTCAATGAACTATACTGCTTAGGTTTCAATTTCTGAGAGACTTTTTGAGTTGAGATGAACAACTCGTGTTTGTAATTTTCTAAATTAACTGTAAGTTTTAGCATTGCTTGCAAAAAAGCTTGTAAAAGCTCCATTTGACTAGGAACCATCTCAACCTGGAATGTAAGAAAGTAAAGGGAAAAAATCTTATATGATTTCTGTTGTAATGATTTGCTTTAAAAAGGGACATAAACTGTGAGGTCTTTTGCTGCAGGCAATGGCACAAGTTGGTGGTTTGGTTATGTTGCAACCTGAAGTGGGAGGTTCTCGTGAAAACTTCTTCTTTGCTGGAATAGACAAAGTGCGATTTCGTAAGCCTGTGATTGCAGGGGACACCTTAGTTATGAGAATGACACTTACTAAGCTGCAAAAGCGATTTGGAATAGCAAAGATGGAAGGGAAGGCATATGTTGGAGGTGAAGTTGTGTGTGAGGGTGAATTTTTGATGGCAATGGGGAGCGAATAAGTAGACATATTTCTTCCAACTGGAATAGAGTTTATTTTGTTGCATCTTTTAATTAAATTCTTCTGCTTTTGAATGCAGAACATTGTGAACATTTAATGTAATGTATGCATTTTCAATGAAATCTATCTGAACATTCTGTTCTATATAGCATTGCTTTGGTTATTTAGCGCGAGATTATCTTTAATGGATGAACACATTAGCATTTGACCTTTTGTACTCTTATCCAGTTTTGTTTTTAGAGTATTTGTTTATGGCGAATCAATATATGCGTACATTTTTTACGCTCTTGCGTATGACAAAGATGGCTAAAACTCTCTAAACGAATTGGCTACACAGACACTGGCTAACGCAATATTTTTCAAGTCTCCCATACCCATATGACTTCAACTACACCTGGTTTGGGAAATAAAAGTAAATGCAAGTATTTATACGATGGCTACATTAGTGTACAGACATAAAGTGGATGCATCCAATATTAGAGCATAGAATTTGAATTTGTCATGGGGTAACACACACAGGACAAAGGTTCATTTGCAACTGTCTGGCCTCTCAATTCAATTATCTACATGCATTGTTTAGTTTACAAGCCAAGAGCGCCAAGGGGAGTCTTCCCTTGTCCAGCCTCAAAGTAGAAAATCAGCATGGCCAACATAGCAATCCTGGCATGCTTAATCTCAGCCAATTTCAATCTTTCTAGCTTGTCTCTATCCGGAATGTAAACTCCATTCTGGATAGTGCCAGCAAGGCCCAAAGGGTCAAAGAATTTGCCTCCTGGGTAGCCTTGGTCACCAGTGGCATTGGCAAAGTTCTCAGCTGTTCTTGACCATGGAGTGGCCCATTCCAGTGACTGTGAGTCTGGGTTGAAGAAGTCCACCCATCTCTTGCTCTCAACCCACCCCATGAGAAACAACTGGGTTCCCAAAAGAGAACCAAAGGAGAAAGGAGCAATTGCATTGGGGTCAGCTCCAGCCTCAAACCATGGCACTCCACTCCAGGCCTGCCCCACAAAGATGCCTACAACTGCGGCCATTGCCCACCTCCCATGAATGAGTTCAGCTTCTCTGTACCATCTGAGGAATGCTGGGTCCTTGCCAAGGCCTAGTGGGTCAAAACCATAGTCACCTGGTAGCCTGCAATTGAAACACAATAAATCAAATTCTGAGGAGAAACTTAGGTAGAAGAGTAGAGAAATTGAGGGTGCTTTTGATTTCTATTTTTAAAAAATTATTTTTAGTTTTCAAAATAAACAAGGAAAAGAGACACTTGCACAAAGTTCATTCCTCGGCTCATGTCTCGTTTTATGTAACACTATTTGAGATGACTCACACCCTTAAGTTAGGATCCCAAAACAAAAGGGGATAATAAAATATTTTTCAGCTGTTTTTGTTTTTTTGGTTTTTAAAATCCTTATTTTGGAAACAATTTTCAGAACTTGATAGATTTTGAATGAAAAATTGATTACTGAATAGGCATGGAATTATTTTAGAAAACACTTTTTAAAACAAAAAAAGTGAGAAGAAATTTGGGTGGACTCACGATCCATCAAGCCATTCTGGGTCAACGAAATTCCCACCACCTCTAACACCAGGGAGCCATGACTTCTTTGGTGCAGCAGCAGCTGCCACAATGAGTCTTCTAGGACTAACAGCAGTACCAACTTTGCCTCCAATAGCAGTGGCCAGAAGGGTTTGACTCCTGTTTCCTCCACTCAAGAAGGAAGATCCCAACCCATTTAACACAGCACCAGATGTTGCAGCTGCCATCTCTATATGAAGTTCTTTGGAGAGAAAGTGAGAAAATAGAGGCTGCTTCTGAAGGTTACTTTGCAAATGCACCACTTGGAGTGATTTTATGTGTGAGTGGATGTGAAGTGGGAGAAAATCTAAGGGGGTTCTCATAGGAAGGCCAAGTAGGACAATGAAATCTGTAGAAGAAATCTTAAGTTATCGTGGATAGATTTCGGACCAATGGGAACCAGATGTCCATCCTCATCCCATGTTGCTTCCAGCCACGTGGACAACTCAACCACCTATTCCACTCCACTTATGTTCTTTCTATCTTTTCCAGTTGTCCATGTCTGGAAAAATAATTTGCAAGAGAAGCACATCCCAACAAAACCATTTTAATGAAGCTAAACTAGAATTTGTTGATAAGCATTATAAATATTATCTTAATATTAATAATTAATAATACATGTTTGTTAACATGAGCATTATAAGCATCATAGGTATATATTATATTCATATTTATATTTCATTTAACACACGTATTTCTTTGTAAAAGGAAAGATGAAAAGGTGAAGATGAAAAAGATAAAAAAAAAAAAATCATTTAAAAAATGGGCAAATTTTAGATACAGTATCTTAGGTACTATTGGTGTTATTTTCCAATCAAAATTAGAAATTTACTTCGATAATCCGTGTAATAAAAGCATATATTAAAAAATTTCGTAGATTGTCAAGGTAAATTTCTAATTCTAATTAAAAAATAGTACCAACAATACATAAGGTATTGTATCTAAATTTCGTCCTTAAAAAATTTAAAACCCACCTCATACTAATGATGGAACACAATTTATTTCTTGTGTTATGTTTTATACATATTTTTTATACTAATCAATTTATATATAGATTCTAACGTATAAAAAAAAAGAATAATAATTTATCTACAATTTTTTAAGATTTTAAATTTTAAATATCATGTGAAAAATTTGAAACAAAATTTTGAATTTAATTTTAACTTGTATCATTTAATTAAATGTAAACTAATTACTTAAGAGAAAATTAAAATTTAATTACATGAAAAAGTTTTCATTAAATTAGTTAAGTCAGAAGATAGTAAGAGAGAAATAAATTTATTTTAAAAATATTATAACCATAATTAAATTTCCTAAATTTATAGTAGAGTGTAATTTCTTCTAAGTAATTCAAATTTTAAGGTGATTTAAGGTAAAGATGTTAATATGATTTTAGGTAAATTTTTCATCCCCATGAAATTTCCCTACTTGCTTTTATAAAAAAAGAAGAAGAAGAAATGTTCATCCCCATGTGTTATATTGTATATATAATTTTTATTTTAATAAAATGACATATACGTGTCAATGTATAAAAAAAAATTAAAATTTGTCCAAGTAAACAAATATTGAATAATTTATTTAAGTGAAAAGATAAAAAAATAAAAAATGAATAATGATTTATCTAAAAAGTGATTTTAGATACTAATTTTGCATGGAGAAGATAAACACGATTACATAAATTTAATTTGATTTTTGTTATGTAATTAAATATATATTAATTAGGTAAAAGAAATTTTAATTTTGATTGGACAAAAATCTTTAGTGAGAAAGTTCATTCCCGTGAATTAAGTATAAATTTCCCTACTTGCTTTCGTAAAAAAAAATTGTTCTTCCCCATGTGTTATATTTTATATATTTTATCCTATAAGTTAAGTCTAAATTTCTTTTCATACTTTCATGAAAAATATTCACCCCTATTTATTATATTTTTTTTCATGCTTTCTATGTTAAATAAAATAAAAAATTTTGTAAATTATTTGATTCAGCAAAGAGAAAGCCATAAAAAATATATTCAAATTAAAATTATTATAACAAAAAAGTATAATTTGACCATAATAATTTAGATATTAATGTGATTTCAGATAAATTGTTCATCCCCGTTAATTAAGTAGAAATTTTCCTACATGATTTTATAAAAAAAAAATGTACATCTTCATGTGTTATATTTTATATATGGTTTTTATTTTATTAAATTGACCTATACACATCATGTATAAAATAAATTAAAATTTGTCCAAGTAAAATAAAATCTTGAATAATTTATTTAAATGAGAAGATAATAAATAAGAAATGAATAATTATTTGCCTAGAAATTAATTTTAGGCACTAATTTTGCATGGATAAGATAATAATATTTACATCGATTTAATTTGATTTTTGTTATGTAATTTATATATATATATATATATATATATATATATATATATATATATATATATAAATTAGGTAAAGGAAATTTTAATTTTGATTAGACAAAAATCTTTAGTAAAAAAGTTCATCCACGTGAATTAAGTGTAAATTTTTTACTTGCTTTTATATAAAAAAATGTTTATCCCCATGTGTTATATTTTATGTATAATTTCTATTTTAATAAATTTACATATACATATCAATGTAAAAAATAAAATTAAAATCTGTCCAAATAAAAAAAATATTGAATAATTTATTTAAGTGAAAAGATAATGAAAACTCATTTACTTTAATGCTATTTTTAAGTTGCCTAACTTTAAGAACCAACTTAAGCAATTTCATTGGAATAATGAAATTGCACTTATAAGTTACTTATTAGAGAAGACACATCCTCAATTATATATCCTTCGGCTTTCTTTTAGATTTTTTTTTATAAATAATCTCAAAAATATAATTTTATTTTAAAAATTTATATGAAAATAATCAAATAAAGTGAACCCAGATGAATTCAACGTCAAAATTTAACATATAAATTTGATATAAATCTTTCCAAGTAAAGGTTGGAGTGGAGTGCCACATGACTCTTTGATAAGTTTAAATCAAATAAGAATTAATTCATGTTATCTTTGCTTTAGAATTTAGATTATGGTTGCCTAGTAGTGACCCAGGTTTCTAGTGCGCTACCTGGCGTTGCTTGACTCCTTTTTGTCTTTATTTTTAAAATATAGAAAAAATCAACATGATACAAAATAAAATTATATTTCCATTTCATTTTATTTAATTAATTAAGTATGTCAGTTTATGTCTTTCAACTTTTGTATAACAACATTATTATACACACCTTATAAAATATATTTATGAAAAAAGTTTTTAAAATGCAAGCCATAGAAATGTGACATTGCTGACATATAACTCCCTTTATCATTTGGCTATAGTCATATATCAGATCAAATCATTTAAAATTAAAGCAGTAAAATGCACACAACCACCATAACCATTTTATTTTTACCCTGCTATTTCTAATGTGACATGTAAAACTACAAATAGCTACTGTGACATAAAATGAATGCCACAATAATCGAGTTTTGCATACTGTGACAGTGATGATATCCTCCTGTTTGATTAAAAAAAGGGATTGAACTACGTAGAACATAAATTAAGCATAGTCCCACCTCAGAAATATCAATAAAAAGAGAAACATAACCATTCCAATAATAAGGAAAAAGTAATACCAAAAAACTATTACAACAGAGACCAAAAACCATCAGTTTGAAAATAATATATATCATAATCTAAATGTTCCATCATCTATTTTGGGTAAATTGTTACATGAGTTTATATCAACGGGACATAATAACAATATAATCTTCAAACTTTTTTCTCTCTTATACACACAAAAGCATCATAGGAGAGGAAGATATTTTCTTTTCTCAAATTCTATTTCACTTAATTGATTTGATACAATATCTTGGCTTCAACTGCTTCCTCTTAGGTACCTAAATTTTTATTTCAATAAGGGTGAGAATTAGCTTTTTATACAGATAATGGATCAGTATTTTTTTTTCTTGGCCTAAAGCATAAGAATGAGATCAGAAATTTACAATTTAAAATATGATTGTTTAATTATCTTGCTAAACTAACAACTTTGATAAAAGTTGCCATTGAAACTAACAGTACTTTACAATATTAAAGTGGTACATATCAGCCTTATATGTGACTTAAAAAAAAAGGTTATATCGAAGATAAGCTTTTAAGTCATAAAATCCATCTCAATCTATTCCTATTATGAAACATGTTACATGAAAATATAGTGGTGGCTAGTAAAGGAAAAAATTAATAACATAATTGGGAAACTTTAAAGTCTATTTATTTGGACCTTTAGAGATAAGTTATTCAATTTCATTAAAGTTTAGTATATTATGGATGTCACTTAAGTATATTGATACAAAAGGCAACCTTCTTGTCCCAATGAAGCCAATAACACAAATAAAAAAGGCCAAAAAAAAATATGAATACTTTATGTACAACAGATCTGCATCAAAAAGAAATACAAGATCAATATTTGCCTAATGAATGAAGAGTGAAGATCAGTTCAATAGAACACCTTGTTCAAAATAAATAAAACTATTATAAGCCAATATCATAAATAAGTTAGTCCAAGAAAAGATGGGAAAATGATTATTAACATAATGACTTATGACAATAAAAAAAACATTAAAATCACTGGATAAAGATGAAGGCCATGTCAGTGCCTGTAATATAGAAATAAATTCATTAATTTAAACACTTCTACCCGTTAACCAACAGCCTATTGCAACCATAATTGACATCACCTAGATAGTGTAATTAGACCATGAAAGATTCTAACCAGATAATGACTTAAAACATGTTTTATTAGCTGGTATTTTGGTTAGGTTGCAATCAAGTGACCAACTTTGTATACTTACCTAAGCCATTTAAATCAAAAGCCAAGTCCCATAAGATTAGTCAATATATTTTACCCATTCCTATGACATGGCAATATGATTTTATGTTTTGACTAAAAAACATGGCATCAAATTTGCAATGGCACTCGGAAGCACCTTTGCATAAACTTGTGATCAGAATATACTATTGGAATTCATCCATGTAGTTTAAATTTAAAATAAACTGCAAGAACCAAACTCCTAACATAATAAATTTACAATTAAATGTTCAAGAGGTAGCACAATTCATTTCAATCAGATAAAAAGTATGATTAGAAAAAATAGTAGACAAAATTATGATAAACATATATTGAATAAAGGATTGGGCATCAAGCATCAAAAGAGGCCAACTTGGTGGCACAAAACCTAGCATATCCTGCTCAATTATCATAACTCATGGGTCCATCTGATTTGTACAACAGCTAAAAAATCAATAATAAGAGTAAGATGATTGCATTTCTCACTATTATTAGTAAGAATCAATATAGCATCTGAAAACTATTTATAGTGAAGCCCTTATGTCTTTTTTTGTAAAAAGAATGCAAGGAGAAAAATTGAATCAAGAAAAAAAATGAGAAAATTATTTCACCGAAAGATAGGAAGAGAAAAAAAAATGATAAAGAGGACTCAAGATAATTAATTTAAAGCAGAGAAATTGTTTTTATTCATTCTTACTTCTTTGAAGTCAAATAATAAAATGAAAAAAGGACATGGAAAATTACTAAAAGGAGTTTTTGGTAAAAATTTTCAATTTAGGAACAATTAATGACTTAATTGGTTAACCATGTCCAAAGAGTGGTAAAAAAGGATCATTTACTGATTTAACTAACCACTTGAGTAGTCATTCTTAAACTAGAAGTAATGTTACAGGACCAAGAATCCCTTGTTTGTAATTTTCCAATAGAAAGATATACACAACAGATAAATTGATAGGCAATTTTTTTTTCTTTTATTGAATGCTTCACCTTTGTTCACAATAAACCAAAAAAAGGCAAAATGAGATATCTTAGTAGCCTATCTCAATTGATAGGAAAACTTATTGCCTTCAAAGTTTAAATGCAATCTTAACATGGCAAAAGGGAAAGGAGGAATACGGAGATATTCTTCAAACTACAATTATTACAATTACCCTTATGTATCTTTGTTCCCTCAGTGTAGCCATATTAAAAAGAATCTCCAAAAAATTTTCTCGTGAGTATCAACATTCCTAACAATGAATAATGTGCCAACAACTCCATTAAAATCCATTTGTAAAGAGAAATTGAATTGAGAACATTAGATTCAAGAGGCAAAAAAAAAGTGTTAAACAATGAAAAGTGTATAGATATATTGAGAAAAAAGTATTTGCTCCCCGTTTGCTAATGCTTTGTCTAGAACCCAATCTAATCCTTACTCACACTCCTATTCCGAGGGTACAGCTCTTCTTCCACTTCTGCAATTCAAACAGAGTAGTTAGCACTAACATTTAACATTTGGACATAAAACACCAAAAAACTGCCAAGAAGGAATATTAACTGCAACTGATGTATATTTAGAATTAATAAGGTATATTTATTGAAAGCAATAGTGCTACATTAGCTATCTTCCATGGCCTCTTCAAGTCAGCACCATCTTGCAAAACAAAACACGCAATGAATTTCACATAAGGCAAATGCATCCGAGAAGAGAAAGAAGAAGGAAATAAAAATGGTATCAGAAAACGAGAAGGTAAAATAGGAAATGAAAGGTAAAAAAGAGAATGAAAATGAGGAGGGAAAAGAAGTAAGAAATAGCAATCTGGAACTTGATTCCAAATCCATTCAAAATTCAAATTTTGATTCCAAGTGCATTCAAATTTTAGAACCAACACATGATAGTTTCTGGTTTCAAAAGCAAAGCAAAAGCTCATCTTGTGGTTTCCCAATATAACCGACCCATGTTTTTTTTCCTTCAATTGGAAATTTCAGCTAGTTTGCAAGGCCCCATTATCACACCTTTCTCTAAACAAATTTCATTTTCGTGATACATTTTGCCCTAACCTCTGTTACAAAACCTCCCTGTCTATTTTTCGAGACTTGCATCCCTGCTCTTCTTGATGCACAACTCACTCTTTTACACTCTTTTACGAAACCTCACATCTTTGCTCTTCGAAAAACGCTTTTAATGATTTCCCTCTTGCAAAAAGGCTGAACTTTTGTCTTTTCCGTTCTCTGCATGCCTCACAAATGTGTCCCCTTTTTTTGTTGGATTTGTAAACAAACGTGGGTCAACTAAACCTGGCCCAATAAATCTTTCATTTTTTTTTCTTTTTTGTAAATCCAACTTTTTTCCCTAAATAGTTAAGAGAGTGTGAGGTTCAGATTTAGGTTGTTTGATGAGAGCTTGACATGTGGTAAAAGTTTCCATTTGTGCTCCCTTCTTTTGTATATAGTATGACTAAAAGTTTTCATTTGTGCTCCTTTCTTTTGTATATAATATAGATGTGGATGAGCATCACCTCAAAAAACGCATGGTATATTCCTTATTTCAAATGCTTCTCATCAAAGTTCACGGGCAATATCTAACAACAAGAAAAGAAGTGAATAAAATGTATAAGACAAGAAAAATTTTAAAAATTCAAATATAAGGACTAAGGATAGAGAGAGGTTTTAAGAACCAACCATATTTTGATTGAAAGAGTTGTTACAAGGAAGAGGACTGCTATATAACACACTCTTAACATATTTTCTATTATTAGTTAAAATTTATTAAAAACTATAAAATTATGAGTGCATTCATTAGATAATATATTGCAAATATTTCTCTTGCAAGGAATATCAATTAGATTTGTTTTTAGTTCAGTTGATACTCATAAAATATCCATGATAAGGAGGAAATATATCTATTAATTAAATGAGTTTAAATTTAGATATGGATACTTATTGAAAAAAAATTATGAGAATAAATAAGTCTCTGCATATTATTTAATATATTATTATATTAAATTAAAAATTTAAAAATATTATGTTTATACAATAATATAAATGAGTTTATAACAAATCATAGTCTTCATACATAGATCGTATATTTCTCATCTCAAAATTTTAAATCCTATTGCGCTAATCCTATCATCTATCATATTTATCTAATTCCAACAGTAGTTAGTTATCTTCAATCTAACTTGTCGTTGAAAATTTTTCATTGATTGATTGTGTAAAAAAATTTATTCACTTTGTATTAAAATTAAACTTTAAAAATATTTTTGGTTACAAATTAAAAACATGGTAGTGGAATTAGGATTCAAATCGTGAATCGAAAGGCCTATTTTCTGAATCTTGAATTGAATTGTATCTTGAATCATAAGATTCATGATCAATAACTAAAAACATAATTCTAGGAACATTTTAACATAAAGAAACATATGAAAAATCAATATATATGTTATGTTTTATTACTGATCATGAATTTGTGCTTTTATATATTAGCATTATGAAGTCAAATATCAAATATCTTCTAAAGTGACATATAAGCTTCAACATAATTTTTATTTTAGTTTCCAAATTATCTTGATTATAAAATATATTTATTTAAATTTGATTAGAAAATAAAAATTGATTAAAAGGTATTAGAAAGTTGCTAAAGTAAAAAAAATACACAATACATTGTCGTTTAGGGTTAGGGCTGTGAATGGGGTCATCTCTCTTCTCTGACCCACTGCCCAAGCGTAACCATAAGTGGAACAGTGCGTGATTTGCCTCCTCTTTTCTTTCTTCACTCTCGGATTGAAACCTGGGAGGCCTTGTTTGTTGTTTGCAGGACCAAGGAGAATATGAATGAACCCCGGTTCTCCTTATACTGGTCTTATGGCCACTACTACTTAGAATCAAGCCGGTTTGTGGTTGGTGAGAAGGATCTCACAACGGATGAGATCAAGGCCCGAGATCACTTTTTCAGCTTGATTAAAGATCTTCAAGGTCAAATGCCATGTAAATGGCTCATTGGGACTACTCCCGCCAAGTACCAAGGTAGTGCCATATTTTGCAAATTTGCCAGCAAAAAGTGCTGCTTCAGCCATGATAGGTGTGACACAATGGCCCTTGGAGGAGCATAAAGGTGTCGCACGATTCAGCTTGAGAACGCAATTCATGTGATTCTCACACGATTCATGCAATTCGACATGTGATACAAAATAAAGAGCGAGATGCCTCATGATTCGCATTGCCAACCCAGCGAATCGTATTGAATCATATGAATCGTATTGCATATTGTGTGATACAAATTACAATGATTAAAAATATATTAATAGCATTAAATATCATACATTTTAATAAAAAATAATTTTTATTTATTAATATAGCCGTTTTATAAATAGCATCTCAAATAAATAAAAGATTGCAAATTGATATTAACATCATTAATAGTTACTATCATTAATTATTGAGAAAACAAAATACAACACTCTAAAACATATTTTTGTATAAGGTGAACGGATATTGAGTATAAGTTTTTTGTTTTTGTTTTTGTTTTTTTTTGTTTTATTTGTTTTTTGTTTTTAAGAAACAAATGTAGATCGTCACAAATAAACTTGACTCTTTGTTATATTTCGAAACGTGGGTTAAATTGTGCAAAAGACAAAGCAAACAAATGTAAATGTTTAAATTCTAAAATAAGATGAATAAAATACATAATTTTTATTTCATATTTAAAAATAAAAAAGAATAAAACACAAAATTTAAAAGTAATAAATTTTAGTTTTATTAAAAAGATTAAAATAGAAACATAATAGAAGATTTCATTCTATCTACATATCAAGTGTTAATAAAGCTACCCAAGAATTGGTCTAGTGATCAACCCAAACACAACC
This sequence comes from Spatholobus suberectus, assembly GCA_004329165.1. NCBI lineage: Eukaryota > Viridiplantae > Streptophyta > Magnoliopsida > Fabales > Fabaceae > Spatholobus > Spatholobus suberectus. The sequence goes on along the minus strand of CM014729.1, from coordinate 4,653,804 downwards.
GTTTCATGCAATGATACAAAAGTAGATAAAAGATGTTCAAATAAATTTATCAATTCAACACAGATAGTTATTTAAGTAGTAGATGCCTATTATTCAAGTTTTGTGTATGGAAAAAAAATAATTGAAAGAATTAATTTTATCGTTATATAAATATTTCAATTCGGATCAAATTAGTTATCGAAAAGGATATCTGTAGTCCTAATTTTTTTTTAATAATTTTTGTATATTTAATATTTATTGAAAAAAAATAATTTAAAATAAATATCGTATTTTATATTTGTTAAATATTTTTAAACATGTTAAAATCAAACTTTTTCTTATTTTCTTAACTATATTATATTAATATAATTGAGATATTATGATAAATAAAAAATATTTAATTATATTTACTATTATCAAAATTAACTTATAAAATATTAATGTTATTTTTTATTTAATATGTGCATTTTTATGTTAATATTAATTAATTTTGTATAATATATTTTAATCATATAATATCTTATAATTTTAGATTTTATTATATTTTTGTATAAGCATTGCGTCATATTTATTAGAGTAAATTACATTGACACTCCTTGAAATTTTTTCATATTACACATGATACTCCTTCTTTTTCTATCCCTGCACTAGCTTCATTAATTGTTTGAAAAATATTACATCTTGTACCCTTATAATGAAGATTATTGTAAAAATTAAAAAACTTGGAAAATTATGTACAATTTAAAAAAATCTCAGAAAGTGTCAATGTAATTTACTCTATTTATTATTTTTAAAGCTTTTATTAAATTTATCACTTTTCTGGAAAAAAAAATTAAATATGAAAGAGTAATTCTATCATTCACTTGCTAGTAAAAACTATAATAATTCATATATCAATTACATAAGAATTAGTTTAAATATATTGATGTCATCTTTTAAAATAGTTAATTTTTGTAATAATTATCTTATGAATTATATTTAAGGAAATTTTTAACTAATTAATAATATTAAAATATTTACATTAACAGTATATAAACATTAAACCTGTTACATAATGCGAAAATATGATAAGAATGTAGTAATTTATACAAAAAAATAAAATTAACAAGATAATTTAAAATACTTTTTTAAATTCATTTTTTTTATTATTAATTAACATTTATAAATTTACACATAAGAACACAATTTTATTTTACCAGAAATAGAGAAAATGAAATGAAAATGAGATAAATAAGATAAAAATATTAAAATTCTACTATTTATTTTAGAAAAAAGGTAAAAAGGGTTCGAATTTTTTCTGAGACCCACATGGAAAAAAAAAGTTTCCCTTTAAGTTGGCATGAAATGAGGAGGGAATATCTCTCTTTTCTAATTTTTTTAATTTCTTAAAAATTAAATATTTTTTATAACATAAAAAATTAAAACAATAAAAATAATAAATAAATTTATGTTAAAAAAATAATGAATTAAAAAGTTTATATCTTTTAAGTGAAATTTAATTTTTTTAATTAATATACAAATATTTTTCATATTATTTATTTCACTATCTCTTTCATGATCTAAATAAGTAGAGGCGAATTTTATATTTTTATTTTTTATTTCTAACCATACAAATTATATATCTTTTTCACTCTATTTTTCTTTTACATCCTTAGTTCCATTTATTTCACTTTTATTTCTTTTCTCTGTATTTCAATTCCAATCTTATATAATTTTTTCAATATTAATAAATATTAAATAGTATTAAAAATATATATTAAGAATATTTTTAATTTAATTTTTATGTATTATTAGTTAAATTTTTTATATTATTAACTAACAAAAAGTCATTAGGGTATGAAAAGTAGTTATTATAAATAATAGAGAAATGTTAACAACACAGTATCAAACACATTTTTTAAAAAACATTTTTTTTATTATTGAATGAAATATTTTAAAAATAAAAAATTTGTGTGGATTTCATTTTTTATTTAACGGGTCCTTACCCATAATTTTTTACTTTCCAATAAATTTTAACTAATAGTAAAAGATATGTTAAAATAAAAAGAATATGTTAGATAGCATGTTACTAATACTCTTCTAAAAGTTAATAAATTCACCATACATAATACGTGGACGAATCACCAAGATGGTGTTTAGTGTAATATGGCTGACAAATACCCATAACTAGTGATAGATTTAGAACCTTGGGTCAATGGGGACAATATATTGTTTAGAAAATAAAAATTAATAATAATTAATATACATTTAAAGATAAACATATTAATGTTTAAACTATAAAAATTTAATACATCTAATCAAATAAATTACATACCTAATAATTGAAAATACAAAAATTGAAAAGTAGTAAATTCAAATATATAAAAATAGAGAGGGTAAAATACAAAAACTCGCTATATTTATTTGTAGTTTCATCAAAGTCAAAGGGTGCATTTACACACCCTCAAACATATATAGGTTCGCCACTGACTTCATCTCTAAAGCATGTAGTCAAGTGTTCAATCTTTAGGTCCAAGGTCAAATTTGTCTCTAATTTTTGGTTGGAATGGCTAGGCAGCCAAAAAACAATACGTGGATGAATCACATAGTAAAAAACGATTACAGTTTGAATACATCCTCTTTCTATGTATAAATTAGAATAACTATCTTAAATAAAAATATTTTTAAGAATTATTGTTTAACGAAAGTATTTTTAGAAAATTTTCTTCAACGGAAATATTTTTAAGATGTTTTTTTAATTTCTTATTTCTTTCAACCTATCATTTTCATCTTTATTTTTAAATTAAATTTTAATATTTTAAAAAAAAGTTATCAATAATTAAAACTAACCTTACATCACAATATAAATTATTTATTATAAATTTAAAATATAATTTATATGTTTAAATTTTAATTATAATATAATTTATATATTTAACAATATTTGTTTATTATAAATTTTAATACCTTAGCAAGAATTGTTAGATGCAGGTGGTTGTTTATCTTATAGCTGTTGTTGTTCTACTTCACAAATTTAAATAATTTGTTTTTATTTTATTTTGGAAGGTAATACCCAGCATAATTATATCGATGGATGTAAGGAGGAGAAGATTCAGGAATTCCTCTTACTCTGTTTCTTTCTGTGATCAGTTGTCCACGTGTCCTTCCTTTCCTCCACCGTCGTCCTCACTCTCATAAAACCACCCAGAACGTAAATCATGCTTCAATACAAAATTGGAAAACAATTAATAAAATAAACAAAAAAGTAGAACTTAATGAAATGGCTCATCTCTTCTCCCGAAGCTTCCATTGTCTCTGGTTACCATGCCGCAATCTTCCACCAAAATCTTTAGAAAGGCTTCGAAATTACGCTCCAATTCCACTTCCCAAACGGTGGGTGAGCTTCACCCACCATACCCATATGCTTCCCGATGCCACTTCTTCCCCAAACTCTGTTCCTGAAGAGTTTGATATTCTCTCTTCAACTGGTATGGTGCCTTAACTCTCAAAGACTGTCACTTTTTTCATTTTCATTTATTGGGTTTGTGTTAATTTCCGTTTTGGTTAGTGGGATTTTTTATTTTTTTTTTCCTTTTTCGTTGATTTTTCTGAATTGGGCAAATATATATACTCGAGCTTGTGGTTATTTTGGCAGAGCTTTCCGATGGTAGTTTTGTGTTCCGGTTCGGCAATGCTAGCGAGATTGGAGAAAAATTAGATGAATTGGAGAAAGAGAAACTCGCTCGTGAGGGTGTTGTGGAAGAAGGCAAAGCTGGTGTTCGAGCTTTGGTGAGTGAAAGTGTTGAAAAAGTGAACACTGAGGTTGATCGTACTTTAGGGGATGAAATTGAGTCTTATTCAAGTGTGGTAGTTGGTGTTGCTGATCAAAACCCTCAGATACTTGTGAATGAAAAGGAGAGTGTTGTTCTTGATAGTGATTCTGGGACACCCGTGATCAATGATTCACAAAAAATCGATAGACATTTGAAGATGGATTCTGTGGAGGATGGTGATGGTCAACATGGAATTTTAAGTGAAGATGTTGGTGCTGGGTGTAACAGTGTCCCGAGTGTGTCTGAGGAGGATTCTGAACTTGATAGTCACCAAGAAGTTGTAGTTTCAACTGTTGCTGCAGAGTTAGATGTGGTTTCTGATCCGAGTACTGGCACTTCTGGGGAAGTTGAAGAGGAAGAAGAAGGTGATGTTGTAGCTTATTTAGTGTCTTCTTAGTCAACATTATCCATTGAAGTTTTTAATAGTTATTGTTCTGTTTGTCAGGTAGAAGGCTAACATTGAAGTTGCTCATCTCTCTACAGCTGGCAAGGGTGACGGTGTAGATAGAGCGACAAACAACCTGACTGCTGCTGTGGATGCTGACATAAGTGAATTGGTGCCAGAAACCACTTCTTCAGAGTCTGAACAAGTTGGTCATAGTGCAACAAACAACCTGACTGCTGCTGTTGATGCTGCCATAAGTGAATTGGTACCAAAATCCACTTCTTTAGAGATTGAACAAGCTGGTTATAGTGAAACAAACAACCTGACTGCTGGTGTTGATGCCGACTTAAGTGAATTGGTGCCAGAATCCAATTCTTTAGAGTCTGAACAAGTTGGTTATAGTGAAGCAAACAACCTGCCTGGTGGTGTTGAATCCAACTTAAGTGAATTGACGCCAGTATCCACTTCTTTAGAGTCTGAACTAGTAGCTAATGATGAAGAAAAAACTCACCTCATGATGGATGACTTAATTGATGCAAGTAAAATGGGAAATTCAGAATTGGTTAGTCTTATTCCCTTTCCTTACAAAGGCTAAAATTTTCTGTTTTTGTGCATGTGGTTTTGTTTGAGTGCGTTTAGCTATCTAACTATATTGACCTTTACAGCTGAAAACATCCCCTTCAAGAATTGCTTTTTACTGGATTCATATGCTACAGTTTCTAATATGATTTCTGTGTTAATTTTGTGCTCAGTTACATGATGTGGTTCCATCCTCAGATTTGGAAAACAACATAGATGTTGGCAATTCTGAAAGAAATGATTATGAAAGCATATCACAGCTTACTGTGCCACATATACATTCAGCTGAGATGGCTAATAATGGGTGTGCCAACTATCTTCTTTCTAAGTTATTTTCACTCTTTCTTCTTGTAGTCTTCAGTAATGATTTATGAAATGTATTCTCACCTGTGAAAACTTTATCCTTTTTCCTTCAAAAGGAATGTTTCTGCACATGATCTAATTACTGAATTTGGTGATAAAGCAATGATAATTTTCAAATCTTGAAATGTTATAGAAGTTATATATGGTGCAAGTAATATATTGCTGTTAGTGAGGAATGAAGCATGATGGGTCCCAATGGTCATCTTATTCTACTGAAAGAAAAAGCAGAAACCAAATCATTATAGATGCAAGTATCTAGGTTTGATGCTTGACAAACTTATTGGAATTTGGAAATGACACCTGTTCACGGTTCTTTGTGTTGTTTACTTGCATGTACACAGGGAAAAAACTTTAAGAACAGAACTTTTCCTGGATTCTGGTGCTGCTTGCTTACCTCATCCCTCTAAGGTACCTTCCATACTTAAATATCTTGACTCATTGTGCTCAGTCAACAGGGATGAGAATGAAGCATGTTAAGCTTACAAATGACAGAGTGTTGGGATTTTAGTATCCTATGTTGTAGAAGTTGGAGCTCCCAAATGTATTATTTAGTTTACTCAAATCTAGAAGCAATGTAACCAACAATGCGCAAATCATTCTAGCTTAGGAATTTGACATGTTTATTGCATTTATATATTCATGAACATGTGCATGACATTTTAAGGGATTTTTGGCTTGAATCTTGGATGACAGATGATAAATAAGCCAACTAATAACAAGTTTCAGGCATCGACAGGTCGAGAGGATGCTTACTTCATTTCTCACCAAAACTGGCTAGCAGTGGCTGATGGAGTTGGTCAGTGGTCACTTGAAGGTATCCTTTCTACAGTATTTGGAAATCCATGAAGAGTGCAGCATTAATTTGCCTTCATTTTTTCCCCTTCTGTGTCTGCTTAAAGATGTGCAGTCTGGCTCAGAATTTCTGCATAGAATGTTAGTTAATTACTAACTACAATGGTCTGATTTAATCACCTAATGCCATTTCTTGAGATTATGCTTGTTCTCCCTTTTGTAAATTCTGAACCTGCATTTACTATCTTCATCTGTTGGACTGAACGAAGAGTGCCTAGCATCAGTCACTTGCTTCCCATAGCTTGCCAGTTGCCACTGTCAGAGTTCTGATCTGTAGTATTTCTCAGTTAGTCAGTTTTAATGTATACTTATACACCTGAGATAATAATGCAGGGAGCAATGCTGGACTGTATATCAGGGAGCTCATGGAAAAATGCGAAAATATTGTGTCAAATTATGAAAACAGTTCAATGATAAAGCCTGTGGAAGTTATCACCAGAGGTGCTGCTGAAACACAATCTCCAGGATCATCCTCTGTTTTGGTTGCTCATTTTGATGGACAGGTAAATGACTGACTGTTTTAATGGTTTAAATTAGAACAGAGTAAGTGGGTAGCTCAAATGAATGATGGCAGTACAAGATCGAGTGAATTCTGAGTTATTCATTCAATTGATACTGCAATTTCAATTACCTCACAGAAATATCACTTTGTAAGTTGATGGTGGCAACTGTGTAAATTGGCCCCATAATCCAATAAGATCTTTAATTTGGTCTTGAATCTCTTTAAAAGTTCTTTGATTCAATTTGACGGCCTCGTTTATATGGACATCTATTATTTATTGTGTCAAGGCCATCGTTTGGTAAGGTCACTAGGGAAATTCTGTAGTTATTTTCTTTTTTCTCTTTTTTTTTGGGGGGGGGCGTGGGCTGCGTATTAGTACCTGTCCTGGTTACAATTTTTGTCCTATTTCTTTGCAGCTTAAGCTTTTGAAATGGCTGTTTCATTTGCAGGGTCAGAGTCCATATCATTGTTTTGCATATCATTCACGTTTGTACGTATTATACTTAGGTAATATGAAAAAGATGTTTAGTTAAATGTGGACTGATGGTAGTACCCCATTACCTTATCCGAAGCAGAGATAGATTCTGTTTCCTGGCCACTTAAATGTCAGGTTCCAAAGACAGGCCACTAAAAGCATAGATAGATTCTACTTTTGGTTGTGTTGTGCTCAGCAACCAGAAATGTATAAATATAAACCAATCACCCTCCCCCCTGCAGTACATTTTTCAAGTATGTGAATCTATAGCAATTTGTTTGCAGGTCCTTCATGTAGCCAATGTTGGGAACACTGGATTTATCATTATAAGAGATGGTTTCATCCTTAAAAAATCAACTCCAATGTTTCATGAATTCAACTTTCCATTACAGATAGTTAAAGGAGATAATCCCTCAGAACTCATTGAGGTATGTAATCTAACCCGTAGCATTTTGTCATATTCACCCAATATGATAAATATTTGGAAACATTATTCTTTATCTTTCTCCTATAGCCATGAGCTTTTGGTTATGCTTCATTTGAACAGTGAGACTAACATTTAGAAGTGACATAGGAAGATTTTAGATTACTAAATAATTAATATTCATTAAGCCTACAATATTAATTTGGACATATTTGATTAAATATGATAGCAACTCAAGGTAAAACGTGTTTCAGGGGTACACAATCGATCTACAAGATGGTGATGTGATAGTGACTGCCACCAATGGCCTTTTTGACAATCTCTATGAGCCAGAAATGGCATCAATTATATCAAAATCACTACAAGCTAGCTTGACACCTCAGGTTGATTCACTTTATACCCTCCTTTTAATTTTGTATCTGTCTATCTATCCCTTTTTAAGCATTTTCTTCTCGACTATATATATATATATATATGGGATTTGCTAATATACACCCACTTGTTTTCTAGTTGGAGTACGTTAATAAGTTATACCGTAGGTGTATTTTAAGAGATATTGTAGTTATAGTTTGTTAACGTACTCCAATTAAAAAATAAGTACGTATAGGTTAGCAAATCCTACAAGCATTTGTTAACATATACACACTTATTTTTTAGTTGGAGTACATTAGTAAGCTACATTGTAGGTGTATTTTAAGATACATTATAGTTATAACTTGTTAACATATTCTAACTAAAAAATAAGTACATATACATTAGCGAATCCCTATATATATATATGTATCATCGAAATTCATCATCTCAACTCTGGGTGAGAAAAGAAGTCATTTATCTTGTTGAGCAACACAAAAGTAAAGAACATTTTTCAAAAAAGCCATCCATAAAAGCAACCACAATCTATTGCTAACTTATTAGCTTTTCCTTTTTGGCACCATTTGGGAATATATTCTATTGTAAAGTGCCTTGTTAAAATGTTTCTCCTCAAAATCTTGGTCAATATCATGTTCACCATGTGCTAATGAAGCTGGTTCTTCTGGGGTCTAAACTCTAAACCACTTGACAGCTTGTTTATGCTTACGTGTACCGGTGTGGTAACTCGCAGGAAATAGCAGAGTTCTTAGCAATGAAGGCACAAGAGGTTGGAAGATCAACATCCATAAGAAGTCCTTTCGCTGAAGCAGCCCAGGCTGTGGGCTATGTGGGATATATTGGTGGCAAGCTTGATGATGTAACTGTTATAGTGTCATTAGTTCAACCTAGATAGCTATTTTCATTATTTTATTTTTTGTTGTGTTATCTCTGTTCCATGTTTTCATAGGAACGAAATTTTGTAAATTTATCATGACACTGAAGAGTTGTAATTTTTTCTCCTGATTTTTCCACTTATTTGGGGATCAATTCGGTCCTCAAGGGCATGACAATAGTATTTTATGATTCCTATCTATTCTGTAAGATAGTTTTCAGTCGTCTTTATTTATGGACAGTACCATTATAGTGGTAACGAGGGAAGAATAAAGCCTGAAAATTGCAGCACACATGGAAGCCTGTTCATTATTTCCCAGTTCTCACCACAAGAAACCTTTTCACTCAAAAAACTAAAATACTTTGAATATAATAAAAGTTATATAATTCGTACAATATCTGTTTTATTATTTTTTTTCCTTATCTCTCTTTCACATTAAATATTTTATCTGATACTTTTCTCTCTTTATCTTTTTATCACCTTTTTTATTGAATAAAAAATTATACAAATTTATTTTATAGATACAATTTCTCATAATAATATACTTTCAATCTTCGTAAGCACCATTTACTTATTTAGTTTATATTATAACAAAAACAACTTTAAAAAATCCAAATCAAACTTTTTGTCATCCTTGTAATATATTATAAAGTATGAAAGAGCCCCATCACCTAACTAACAAATTATAAATCATACACAACGTGCATCAGAGGGTTTGGAAAGCAATTCAAAAGCTTAGCCGTATAATTTGAGAATTCAAATAAACATAAGGGAGCTGACAATGATCATAGCTTTTCCGTTGATGACTGTGGTAAGTTGCTGGTTGACAATGCAATGGCGTAAAATAACGTAAAGGTTGTTAACCACTTAACCTACAAATCTACACATGCCTTTATAAGAGAAAAGTAGTTTTTTTCTTTATTAAAGAAAAAGAAAAATAGTTGACGCAACAATATAGGCATCCCATCAATGGTGGAGTCTAGCATGCGAAAGGTCTGCAAATCCCGCATCGTGCAAAAGCTGTCGCAAGCCGTTAGATGTAGCCCACGTTCAATGAACGGACTCCAGCGTGCGGGTGCAAACCCGATGGGAAAATAGCAGAACATTCCACGTGCATTATGAAAAGGTGTTTTTTATTTAAACTATATTTCATGTGAATTTTGAAATGACTATGGAACTGTTATTAAAATACCACGGTTATGTACTTTTTTACACTACATATTTAATTAATTTAATTAATTATGAAGTTCACAAATTAACACATTTCAATTCAGTTAATTTTTTAAAAATTATATTATTATTTATTGAAACCACCATGTGTCACTCCAGCTTACTTAATTTATATTTTATAAAATTCAATTGATCTATGCAATTTATAACCTATATTATAAGCAAAACTAGTGTAATAATTCGTGTCTTGCACAAGTGTTGAGTTTACAATTTATAATATTTTAATAATTTTCTCAATTAGTTTTATATATATATATGGGGGCATATCTAGTGAGAGTGCCATTTTTATATGAGAGTGAGAGGAGTGAATTTGGGCCATATAACCATATATGGATGGTCAGGATTTAATGTTATGTGACTACTTAAAAAAGTCATTGACTTTTTAAAAATCTCACATGGCTTGTGTGTTTTAATCTTAAACATTCATGGTAAAATCTAACGGTCCAATTTTATTCCTCTCACTCTCACATAAAAAAGACCCTCTCACTAGATATGTTCCCTATATATATATATATATATATATATAAATGGAGAGAGAGAGGGAGAGAGAGTTTTAATAAGAAATATTAATAATAAAAATTATTTTAAAAAACATGTTTCCATCATAAAAAAATGACTAAAGCTTAAATAAGTTTTTAGTCCTTCAAATTTGGAGTAAGTTTGTTTTTGGTTTCCCAAATTTAAAATTAATTTTTTAGTTCCTATAATTTGAAAAAAACCATTAGTCTCTTTACCTAAACGTTGTTAGTGAATTTACCATACAAAACCCACTTACTACTGAATTTGTCATACAAAACACACCTATTGGTGTCCCTATTAATGAAAATATCACACTAAATTTAGCTGATACTGCATAGCTAACTTAATTTGCCCTTGTCAGTGATGCTATAGGTGGTCTTGAGGGACTAAAACATTCTTTTTTCAAATTATAGGAACTAAAAAGATTAATTTTAAATTTTGGGAGGGTCAAAAAACAAACTTACTCCAAATTTGAAGGGTTAAAAACATATTTAAGCCAATGACTAATATTAATTATAAAAAAATAAAAGAGATTTGTGTGTATTTGAATTTATAGATTACAATAAAAAAATTAATATTGAATACAAAGAAAATGTATATTTATATAATAATATTGTTGATCTTATTTATTTTGGCTAATAATGAAGAGACCAATAAGTTTTTCTCTAGTAATTTGAAGTTGGTTTAGTCTTTCAAGTAAAACTTTAATCTTTATATATAAAAAATAATTAAGCCCTTTATTTAAGCATCTTAGTTAGGATTCAATTCTTAATCATATATATGATAAATGAAACTTGGTAGACACACATTCAATGTATCATAATTTGACATAATCAACAATGAAATGACATACCTTTGAAAATTTTAAATAAAAAGAATAAAAAGTTAATTTCTATAGTACATATTAATTTGTAATATAAATTTGATTATATTAATTACTTTGTAATTTCTCTAGTACATATTATTAATATCTCTTATTAAAATCAATCAATTATCAGTTATATTATTATAAAAGAAGGTTTTGCTACGTAGGCAAAGCCACATAGACTAATGCATCTTAAAAATTTATTTCTTGCTAAAATAAAATATTTTTCATTTTTAATTTATAAAAACACATAATTAGATTAATTAAGGTAATTGTAATCAAAATAATTATTTATAATTTGAACATTAAAATTGATAACACAAATATATTCTGATTTTGATTAATTGATAATATGAATATAAATTCTTATTCTAATTTATAGTTGAATCAAATTAAAAACCCTTGCATAACTTGATTTTTATAAAACAAAAAACTATCTAATCAGCTCAACTATAAATACCTATGTATACATTATTAATTTAAATTATGATTAAATCAATCAAATAATGTATAATATGATAGCATAATATATCACCTTTCTACATATTAAATAATTATTACTTTCAATCAAATATAAATCTGTCAATGTAAATCATGTCACATTCCAATATGAAATTAGAAACTTTTTTATGTAAAATAAACTTATTTTTATTAATTTTTCACATTGCTCAATTCTTTTATCCCTTCAAAAGGGTGCTTGCCTTTTCTCCCTCTTTAAAAGTTTTTGAAGATTTAAGTTAACAAATAAAATTATTTTTCTACAAATTAAATTTAAAGATCAATGTTCACAAAAAAAATTAGTTATCATTTACAATGCACTTTGCACAAAGAATATATGAATAGTCAAGATTAAACATTAGTTAGTAGTCACATGACTACTTAAAAAATCATGTGCATTTTCTTTTAATCTTGATTGTTCAAATATGATTTAATGATGATTTATATTTGTAGTTATCATTTCTAACCATAAAATTAGTTCTCATTTGATACGCTTTATACACACATGTATAAAAGAAGATTTTCGTCATTTAACAACACTTTATACTTTATAGATTATTTTCTACCAAAATAAAATTTTTAATTCATAAATATGCCTAATTAAATTAATTAAAACAACTATAATCATTGCATACAAATTCAATTGATTCAAGTATTGCTATGATTTCAATCACCAATATCACTCTTCATGTAGAAAATGTTAGTTTATGATTATATATATTTAACCCATAAATCAAGGATCAAATACACAAATTTTTAAAAAAGAAAGACAATCAAAGTATACAAATAAGTCACCTATAAAAAGCATGAAACTAAGAAATTGAGAGCAAAAATTATTGGTCGCCTTCACTACTCCTTCATTGTCATCATATAAAAATGTATTAAGTAAAAACTCAACTAAGATCGATGCTAAGCAACTTTTTCAATGTTAATTCTCCAAGTCCTCTACTTTTGGCTTTACAAAGCTAATTTAATATTTCTCTTCATTAACTTTGAATGCTATCAATTAAAAATAACATGGACCGTAATCCATAAAAAATGGTATTTTCAAGTTAGTGGTTAAGTTGATTTTATTTGGACATATGTTAAAATGTATTCGTCGAAATACCAATACTTGCTCAAACTAATACGAATAAGAAAAAATAACTTTTGTTCTTTTTATTTAAAATTTTCGAAGGTGTGTTATTTCATTGTTGATTGTGTCAAATTATGATACATTGAATGTGTGTCTACTAGGTTTAATTTATCATTCATATGATTAAGAATTGAATCCTAACTAAGATGCTTAAATAAATGTCTTAATTATTTTCTATACATAAAGATAAAAATTTTACTTGAAAGACTAAACCAACTCAAAATTACAAGAGAAAATTTTATTGGTCTCTCCATTATTAGCCAAAATAAATAAGATCAACAATGTTATTATATAAACATTACATTCTCTTTGTATTCAGTATTAATTTTTTTTTATTGTAATCTATAAATTCAAATACACACAAATCTCTTTTATTTTTCTATAATTAATATTAGTCATTGGCTTAAATATGTTTTTAACCCTTCAAATTTGGAGTAAGTTTGTTTTTTGACCCTCCCAAAGTTTAAAATTAATCTTTTTAGTCTCTATAATTTGAAAAAAGAATGTTTTAGTCTCTCAAGACCACTTATAGCATCATTAACAAGGGCAGATTGAAATAGCTATGCAACATTAGCTAAATTTAGTGTGATATTTTCACTAATAGGGACACCAATAGGTGTGTTTTGTGTGACAAATTCAGTAGTGAGTTTTGTGTGACAAATTCACTAACAACGTTTAGGCAGAGAGACTAACATATGTTTTTTTTCAAATTATAGGAACTAAAAAATTAATTTTAAATTTGGGAGACCAAAAACAAACTTACTCTAAATTTGAAGGACTAAAAACTTATTTAAGCTTTAGTCATTTTTTTTATGATGGAAACATGTTTTTTAAAATAATTTTTATTATTAATATTTCTTATTAAAACTCTCTCTCTCTCTCCATATATATATATATATATATATATATAACTAATTGAGAAAAATATCAAAATATTATAAATTGTAAACTCAACACCTGTGCTAGACACGGATTATTACACTAGTTTTGTTTATAATATAGGTTACAAATTGTGTAGATCAATTGAATTTTATAAAATTATAAAAAGACACAAGGTGGTTTCAATAAATAATAATATAATTTTAAAAAATTAATTGAATTGAAACGTATTAAATTTGTGAACTTCATAATTAATTAAATAAATTAAATATGTAGTGTAAAAAAGTAAATAACCGTGGTATTTTAATAATAGTCCTATAGTCATTTCAGAATTTACGTGAAATATAGTTTAAATAAAAAAACACCTTTCCATAATGCACGTGGAATGTTCTGTTAGTTCCCCATCGAGTTTGCACCCGCACGCTGGAGTCCATCCATTGAACGTGGGCTACATCGAACGGCTCGCGAAAGCTTTCACACAGTGCGGGATTTGCAGACCTTTCGCTTGCTAGACTCCACCCCCCATCAATATCTCGCTGCCTATCTTTGTATCTAACTTCTTTCTTCTTTGCTTTCTACTTTTGAAGGTAGAACAACACAAAGTGTAACTACATCTTGTTTGCTATCTTTTGGGGACTTCTATAGTTTTTACTCTTTGTGCTTGGTGTGATTCCCATCTGATACAATTATTTGTACTCACTGGACCCAATCGCATTATGGGCAATTGGGCATCTCTATTTTCTGCTATTCAAGGATTATTTGAGCCCAACATTTTCAATCGTTTATTTCTCCATCTCTTCTTGTGAAGTGCACCGTATAATACTAGTCCCTGATCCTTTTTATATATTTATTCGGATTAGTAATATATGGATTAAGAAATGTAATCAGAGGTATTTTGGGATAATTCTTTTAACAAATATTTATAAGAAAAGTAAATAAGAAGTAAAATAAATTAAACTTTTCTCATAAATTAAAATTAACTTATGCATTTCATATTTTAGAAAAGTAAGATGAGAGTTTGTAAAGAAGTTGAGATATATAATCACTTTGGGTAAATAGTTTATTAAGAACTTATTGAATAAATTCTTAAACATAAGTTATTTATTTCTATAATTGAAAAGAAAATAAGATTAAATATTTTCTTATAAGTTATAGACTCTTTTCATAAACTATCTTTGGAAAGCTTACTGAAATAATTGAAAATAACTATTTTCATAAGTTCTCTCAAATACTTATACAAGTGCTCATGTCATAAGATAAGTTCAAATAAATTATAAATAAGTTCTTCCAAACACACTCTAAGTTGATTTTAACTTACAAGAGAAAAGAGAAGATTGATTTATTTTATTTTCTTCTTCTACATGTACATATTAAAGAATTATTTGAATTGGGCTTTAATGTCCTTATTTTATTAAAATCATTTTTAAAGTTTTATTATAATATTTATTTATTTTAGACTTATATCTCATCATTTGTCTATCTTGTTAATTATTTTTTTCAGTGGCGTTTTAAGAATTAAATAAATATAAGGATATAATTGATAAAAATATACCTTTTTTGTACATGAGGAGAAAAAAAAGTGGGAAAGAAACAACAAAACACGAGAAAAGTAAACCCTCATTGCATCGGCCTTTATGTAGAGAATATATGGAGTAGAAGAAATCCAGCAGACAAATTCTAAGTCTAAAAGACACCCTTCTTAACTAGATTAAATTATAGTTAATGTTGTTTTGAACTTTAAAAGAATAAATAAATAAAAATAAAACTTTTTTTTTAATTAGATAGTAGTTAAAAAGTGGAGAGAACATTTTGATTGAACACCTTCCCTTCTATCTCCATTAGTGCTTGGGCTTTCCAAGTGCAACCAATATTAAATAAAAATAAGATGTAGAAGCAACACATGAGGAGGCATGTTATCATGGGGACATCATCGAAGATAATCACATGAACTACTCATGTTCACCATGCATCATATTGAATATTGATATCGGTTACTCTCGAAATAAAATGCATTCATTTTTGTCCAAAGCTAGTATACCTGTCCTGCAGATGTTAGAAGACGAGAAAGTTTGAAAGTATTAAAAAATTGGAAATAGCCAACCATTGAACTTTATTATCGCAAGATAACCATTTAATGGGGGGGAGGGGTTTGTTAACGATTGCTTTAAGAATTCATAAATAGATTTTTTTTAATTCATGGCAAAAATATATTAATAATATTAAATACTATATTTTTTTAAAGTAAAAATTTTCTATTTGTAATTCCTTAAATATTATTCTTAAAATAATAGTTAATAAACTTGTATTTATAATTAAACAGAATTGCACATTTTTGTTTCAATAATAAATTTTACAACACCCCCTTTGCTATGTATACCTATTACTTTTAATTTTCTCGATTTAATTTGATGTATATATAGAAAGTTTCAACTGGATTATTAATTTGAACTCTTTTCTAGGTCTTCACAATCTATCTCTGAATCTTTATATATATAAAAGAAAGATTTTTAGGATTTGTAAGGTATTAAGTGATAACATTAGGGTTTTTGAGGCATTAATTGACGACATTAAGGTTTTTGGAACATTAATTGCGACATTAGGGTTTCGTATTTTATATTAAAATTCTCCTATTATTGACTAATTTTAATCAATTAATACTTTCATATTGATTTCATATTCAATTGTTTCTGAAAATAAATTGGTGTACAAATAAATTGATTTCATATACAAATCTTTTTATATATAAAAAAAGGTTTTGTACGGTTTTTGAGGTATTAATAGGTAACATTAGGGTTTCTAAGGCATTAATTGGCGACATTAGGATTTTTGGATATTAATTGGCGACATTAGGATTTCATATTTATATTTAAATTTCCCTATTACTAACTAATTTTAATCAATCAATAATTTTATATTGATTTCATATTCAATTGTTCCTGAAAATAAATTGGTGTACAAATTTCATATTAATTTATCTAAGTAAAAAATTATCTTAGTAAAAATTCAGTGACATTTTATTTTATATCGAATATTCTTAAATAAATAAGAATAGTCTTAAACAAATAATAAATTGGTATTTTAATTTATTAGTATTTTAATCTATTATGTATTATATAAATATAAAAAATTACAAATTATTCATATAAAAATAATTATATATATGGAAATAAAAGAGATGTGGATTCTATTACATAAATAATAATAATTATTGTAATTATTTTAATCTATTATCTAAAATAATTATAAATATTTTAATCTATTATATAATCTACTATAACGTAATATATATAACACAAGGTTTCAAATAAATATAGAAATACTAATCATTAAATCATAAATTCACTGAGAGAGAGATAATTTCAAATCCCAACAATTTATTATTTTATAAACTCAAATTGATTTTCATATATTATATTCAAATCCCCTGTTATTAACTGATTTTAATCAATCAATAAATTTATATTAATTGTTTCTAAAAATAAATTTTAGTACAAATTCCATATTAATTTATTTTAGTAAAAATTTCAGAGATATGTTATTTTAGATCGAATGGGAAATTGTCTTGGACTAATTTCAATCAATCAATAATTGAATATATAAACTTATTTTAATTTGGTGTATTTTAATCTATTATATTCAAATTTCCCTATTATTAACTAATTTTAATCAACCAATAATTTCATATTAAATTATTTTCAAAAATAAATTGGTGTACAAATTTCATATTAATTTATCTTAGTAAAAATTCAGTGATATTTTATTTTATATCAAATATTCTTAAATAAATAAGAATATTCTTAAACAAATAATTAATTAGTATATTAACTGACGTAGAATAAAAACATGAAAATAATTTATTGCATGAGAAAATATATCAATAATCATTAAATTGTAAATCTAATGTAGAATATTGATTACCCCTCTCTTTACCTGATTTTTGTAAGCATAAACACAACCTCTTATACTTATATTTAAAATATATAAATATAATATATATATACATAAGTACATTTATTGCAAATATATGAATCATCTTTTTTCATTAGTTTTTATAATCAATTTCAAATGGTAATCAATATAATTAGTTTTTATTATAGATCATAAAAATCAATTTGAATTTTGATGTAAAATATATACTTAAAAAATATAATATAAAGGGTTAAATATGTTTTTGGTCCTCCAAAAATATGACAGAATTGGTTTTAGTTCTCAGAAAAAAAAATTCTTAAATAAAGTCCATCAAATACTAAAAATATCCCAATTAGATCCCTGAGCTAAACTCTATTTAACTTTTTTGTTAAATGATGATCACATCAACTTCTAAGTAAAATATTTTATTACTTGAAGTGTTAGTGATAATTTTTAATAAAAAATTGTATAATTACTTTTGCTATAGAGTTAAAAAATATGTGGTTTAGGGTTAAACATGTAATAATTTTATTCAAAAATATGTTATTAATCTGACCTTGGCATAACAGTTGACATGGACAGCCACATTAACAAATTAATCCTGACTGTGATGCTAATATGGCTATCATTTAACAGAAAAGTTAAATAGAGTTTAGCACAGGGATCTAATTAGGATATTTTTAATATTTGAAAAATTTTATTAAGAATTTTTTTTTTCTGGAGACTAAAACCAATTATGTCATTTTTGGAGGACCTAAAACATATTTAACCCTAAAATAAAAGTATTATTTATTATGGGTAATCATAATATTGAATATTATTATCCGTAATATTTTTCATTTTCAAACTGATTCCTAATCAAATATATGAAAATACTATTCATTAAATCAATTATTGACTGAGAAAAAGAAAGAATTTGATTACCTTGACATAAAATTTGAAAATATTACTCATCAATTTTCATTATATAATATTAAATCAAAATTAAAAATACTACTCATCAATTTTTTGCTAACATTAAATAACTATATTTAATGAAATCAATTTTCAATACTAGCATAAATTTGATGGTGGCAATACGACCATTAAAATAATATACTAAATAAAATTGGTATTCTAAATTAACATGAATAGACCAAACAAATTATTGATTAGGCATTAATATGTGGTTACTGATTAGGCATTAATACAACCTTTTGGTAGTGTTTATTTTGACCTCATAGAATTAATATATTTCATACTTTTGTAAAAATAATATATTAAATAAAATTTATATTCCAAATTAATATATTAAATTAATTAAACGTAAAATACTATTCACCAATATAATTTATTTTTGTAATGAAATCCACATTAATATATGATATCAATTAAATATGAAAATATTACTCATTAAATGAATTATTGACTGATTTCAATCAATCAATAATTCATATTAATTTCACATTAAATTATTTCCTTAAAAAATATTTAGTACAAATTCCATATTAATTTATTTGCATAATACTTTCTGAATTAATATATTAAATCAATTAAATACAAAAATAGTAATCATTAGCAGTACACATTAATATAATTCATTTTTCTAATAAATTCCATATTAATATATTAAATCAATTAATTATGGAAATCATTTAAAGGAAAGGTTGCTGGAGCCATTTTTCCCGCCCAAAATAAGATATGGCATTTTAAACGTTTGCATTTAATAGGGTTTAATTTGTCCTTTTCAATATTATTATAATTATAATTATTATAATATTATATTTTTCAAATAATAACACTTAACTAATATGTTCAAATGGTGGTTTTCAAGAGACTTTTTGTTATTAAATGATAGCATAAAAGCTTGCACCATTTCTAATTACTGTAAAATGGAAACTAGTAATTACTAGATAAAAGCTTGCACCAATTGCTTCAAATTTGCAATTCCAATAGTTGAAATATTTAAGAGTTTAATTGTTATGCACTGTGAAGTATAAAAACTTTTACACTGTCAACCAATCGAAAATCAGCTTTAGTGTGACTTTTAGGATGATTATTATCAAAGTCAACCAGCTTACCATATATAGTGGGTTATGATTGAATAACAGTGTAAAACTATTTTACACTGTCAGTGCATAGCCTATTTTCTCAATATTTAATACACTATTTAGAAACCCATTCAACGGACTATTCTTCATTCTATAGAACGCAACATCGTTTGGTTTGTCTGCATTCTACCTTTCTTCTACACTATCTTGCTAAATGAAAGAGAAACTCCCAAATAAACTTGCCTCCACAGCTAGCATCGTTTTGAGTATCCTCCCCCTTTAAATGAGTATTGTTTATACACAATTTTTCACTCATTTTTCTCTAAATATAAGTACAAATTTACTAATACATGTTGTTCATTTTTCAGATTCTTATATACTTTTTTTCTCCCATTTTAATAGGCAAGGTTTGTTTTTCTTCTACCTTTCTTCTTCTTCTTCTTCTTCTTCCTCTTTTTTCAACCATGATTTGAGTCTCCCCAAAAGTCATTACTTTTAGTATGCATCCACAGTTTGTGCTTAGAAATATGCAATGTAGGTAAAGTATTATGATGTTTAAAGCCTAAACATAAAGCCTTTTTTTTTTTCCAGCATGAAAGAAGCCAATCTAAATTGTTGATATTTTGGTGAGAAAGATACCATTTTTTCCTAATTTTTCTCTGAATATCACTACAAATTTCAATCTTTATGTTGTTCATTTTTTGATTCTTAAATACTTCTTTTCTCACCTTTTAAATACTTTCTTATTTATTAATCATTATAAATAAATTTGAGAATCCATTCACAGGTTTGGATTACATATGGCGAATCAAGAGTAAATTTTAAGGTTTGGATGACACATGTCATTTACATAGAGGTTCAGATAGCGCATGTCGCCATTTGGTGCTTCGTAAATATTTGGTTCGGTTACATACCACAATTATAATCATTATAATTATTACATTAATGAGTTTTAAATAGCTATATTTGAATTTTAAATTTGAAAATTCTATTAAATAACTACCTTTTAAAAAAGTATCTTAATTATAATTAAAAATTCTATTGGTCATTTGACTTAATTAGAATAACTAATGAGAATAATATATATAGTTTTCTTAATTATTTCCGAAATCAAGAATAAACTAACAAGTATTTTCTTTTTTTTCAAAAATTATATACTTCATCAATAATTTTTTACTTACATTCATCCTAATTTTGTCCTAAATAGAAATCAATAAATAATTTTTATGTAATCAATAATTTTTTACTTACATTCTATTATTTATGACAATAATCCAATATGTGTTTCAATGACCAAAATTATTATTATTATTACATATTTTAAGTACACTTTGGGAAGATATTTGTGTATAATTTTTAAGTATAATTTTTAAATTAATTTGTAAGTGTAATTATAATAAATTAATTTAAGATATTATTTTTTAAAAATTTTCCAAAATGATATAACTGGTAGTTTTTTATATTAATTAGTTTCTTTTTGCAAGATAATTATTTGTAGGTAGTGTAAATGTTATAATTTAAGAAAGAAATCACATATTATTTATAATGCTTCCAAATTTCCATAAATATATAAAGGTCATGAAACTGTAATTAATTATTGTCATAAATATAATCCAATTTCAATGCTATTATGATTATTGATTATTGATACGTTTTTAAATTAAATTATACTAATTAGCATTGTTTTAGTCAATGTTGGATAATTATAAGATTTCTAATTAATATTAATTACATGAATAACTAATGTTTGAATAAAAAATAACTAAAAATTCATAAAAAATAAATCTATTATATATTATAAAAGAAAGTTTTGTTACATAAGCAGATGTCCCGTGACATCACCATATTCATTATTTTTTCACCTAAATTTCATTGATTTTTTGTTTTATTTTTTCATTCATATAAACATATTATTATATTTAATTATAGTAAAATTATAGTAATTATAATAATTATAACAAGTATATATTATAATTACATTAATTAATTAAATCATTAAATTTTAAATGAATTTCGATTTTATATAATAAGATAATTAATTTATTAAATTTTATGGAATATTTTTTTTATAATCATGGTAACTTTTTGTTCATTATCACAATTTTATAACAAGTTACTATAAATATATATTATAATGATAATAAGTTATTATATTATCTTAAATACTAACATAATGAATAATGATCAATTATATTATTATTATATTATATAAACGAAGGTTTTGTCACGTATGCAAATGCCACGCCACAACACCACATTGATTTTTTCCTACCAAAATATTAATAAAAATTTTTATTCTATTTTTTAATTCATAATAATACATAATTATAGTAATTAAGGTAATTACAATGAGTATGTATTCTGATTTGAAATAATTGAGGTAGTTATGATCATCATATATATGTTTTAGTTAAAATAGTTAAGATTATTTTAAATTTAGATAATTAGATTATATTAAACTAATTAGAATAATTATTATCAATATATATTATTTTAAAACTTTCTCTATATATATTTTGAATTTTAAAATATTTGTATAGTATTACAATTTTTGTCAATAAATTAAATTAAAATAATATAAAAAAATTCACTTGATAATCATGAGTTACGATAAAATTATATTACAGACAACCTAGAAAATTTTTATCTAGGATCTAGAGTATCTAAGTTTCGAATATTATTAAAATTGGTACTTTAAATTTTTTTAATTTATGAAAATACATATTACATATACATATATACATAACTATAATAATTAAGGTAATTACAAACAATATAAAATGATTACGACTAATATATTGGAAATTATTTTTGTTTTTATTTCATTTGAGTTCTTTCTATCTTTATATACCAACAAATCAAAATTAAAGACATCTCATATGTCCATATTTTTCGTTTCCTTCGCTCTTCCAGTCTGTTTAGGGTAACATATTGTGAAAAGGGTTAGTTTTCAATTTATTGCATTGGCATTATAAATTGACGTTTTTATTCTTCTCCCGTTCTTTCTAATATATGGACTTCTTCCTTCTTTGTGTCTAGGGCATATTTTGGTGCCATTGGAAAAGGTAAACAATTTGTCTATTTTATTATTCTCAAAATTTTATTCATTGTTTTTGTGTTTTGTTTTAACTTTTGGGGTGATCTCCCACTTCTTTTTTTTTTTTTTTTAATTTCATTCTTAAACCATTGAATCTTTGTATTCAGGACATTTTGCTAACGAAGAATAAGGTAAGCATTAAATCTATTTTACATTGTTCTTCATTTCTTTTTTGATTTATGAATTTATTTTTTTTGTATTTAGCGCATATTTTGTCACCATTGAAAAAGGTAAGCAATTAGTCTATTTTATTGTTTTCAAAATTTGTATTTGGGTTTGTGTTTTAATTCTCACTTTTGTGGTGATCTCCCACTTTTTATATTGCATTCTTAAACCATTTTAAAATTTATGTTTTTTGTTTCCAATTTAAGTTTTTTATAAAATTATTCATTCTTTGTATTTAAGACATATTTTGTCCTGTAAAGAATATGGTAAGCATTGAATTTATTTCATTGTTCTTTATTTATTTTCTTCTTCTTTTTTATGAAATTCTACCTTCTTTGTGTTTAGGGCATATTTTGTTACCATTGGAAAAGGTAAGCAATTAATTTATTTCATTGTTCTCAAATTTTTTTTTATTATTTTTGTGTTTTGTTTTAACTTTGGGATGTTCTCCCACTTTTTTTAATTTCATTCTTAAACCATTTTAAAATTTATATTTTTTATGAAATCCTTCATTCTTTATATTTAGGACATATTTTACTCACGAAAAATAAGGTAAGCATTGAATCTATTTCATTATTCTTCATTTATTTTCTTATTTTTTGTGGTTTTTTTTTTTCAATTTTGTGGTAATTTCCTACTTTTCCAATTGCATTTTTAAACTTTCTAAAATTTATGTCTTTTGTCTCCAATTGGTAATGTGGTTTTCAATTAGTTTAGAGATTTCTTTTACGCTTTTAATTTTTTGGTCTAAATATTTTACAATTTGGTTATATTTTTAACTGAAAATCTGTCACTTTTAAATAAAAATATTTTTTTAAAAAAATGTTTATGTTGCTTGTGTTTTTGTCTAATCCAAAAGCCTTTTAAAAACATTACTAAGATATGTGTTTTAAACCTTGTGGATTCTCACTTGATAAGTTATGGATTCAATTTATATATTTGGTACATGTTCAATAATAGTAATGTTGTACCATGTTTCTGAAGAGACTTTAGGTATTATTTTTAACAATGGTATATCTTGATATTCAATATAATGTATTTTATTTTGAATTTGTTCATAATAGTGGATTTGATTATCACAATCTTATTAGTGCATTGTATTTGTTTTTGTACCTTTTTCTTGCAGTATTTTTTTTATGACATTGTCTCATCTATGTTCCACATTTGCTTAATGAATGAAAGGGAGAAGAGTTGTTCGACTTAAATTTCAAATAAAGATATATGGGAGCAAGATATAGATTCCATATATGTCACTATTAATATATAGATCTTAATATTTAAAATGTATTTTTATACAATGATTGAAAATTCTACATAAAAACATATTAAGATTTAGAGGTAATACTTAATCATATAAAATTAAAAATTTTACATTAAAATATATTAATATTTAAGTCTTAGATGAGAATAAAAAAAGTTGGAGCAAAAATATATCATACAAAAATTAATATTTAACATCAAAGCATATTAATATACAAATAAAAATTACTAATATTTAAATTTTAATGTTAAAAACACCACTAAGATATCAAATATTTTACATAAAAATATATTAATATCTATATTATTATGATAGAAACTTCAATTTAGTTAAATATTTAGTTTCAATTATAACAACATTAAAAAAATATGAAAAAATTAATGACACTTTGAAATTAATAATGAAATTATAAATATATTTATACCTATTTTTTAAATAAAAATATAAAATTATATATTAATTAAAGCAACTATTTTTGTTATTTGTTAATTCATAAAAATAAAAAATTATATTAATGAAGGTAATTATGGCCAATATATATTTTGATCTGAATTAATTAAGATAATTATGACTAACATATATAATTTAGATTTACATTAATTGATAATATTAATATATATTTTGATTCAAATTTATAGTGTATTTAAATAAAAATTACTTTAAAAGGTAAATAATATTATAATCTTTTCCACATAGAATAATTTTATATTTTTTAATTATTTTTTACAATTTTAACATTCTATAATTATCATTCTTAAATATCATATATTAATTCATTAATTTATGCTTAAAATATCACACTTAAATTACAAATTAATATAAATAAAGTAAAAATATTAATCCATAAATAAAAAATAACATATAATTTTTGAAAAAAATACCTAACATTTTTTAATATTTATTAATTTATTATAAATATTTATTGTTACTACTATTATATGAATTAATATAAATTATGCTTATTTATTTTGCATTATATTTTAACCTTTATACATTATTATTGTTACTATTATGAACCATTTAATTTATAATAAATGTTTTACAAATGTAATAAATTTAAAATTAAATTGAATTAAATTAAACTTAAAAAGCATATAAAAATTATTAGCTAATTTATAAATACTCACAAAACTTAGCTCAAGTCTTTTATCTTTTCATCGAACAAAAATGTTTATTTTTTCTTCTTCTTTGAAGTATAATGAAATTTAAATGGATATACAAAGTTATTCTAATACAAATTAAATTTAGAAGTCAATGCTCATATATATATATATATTTAAAATGCATGCATTTAAGCATATAATCATGAATTCAATTATAACTAACATACTTAATGGACTTAATTATTTTGTGAATAGTACTAGCAACACACTATCTAATACACTTTTTTTAATACATATACTACTATTGGTAAAAATTATTATAAATAAATTTGAGAATCCATTCACAGGTTTGGATTACACATGGTGAATCAAGAATAACTTTCAAGGTTTGAATGACACGTGTCATTTACAAAGAGATTCGGATCACACATGTTGTTATATGGTGCTTTATGAATATTTGGTTCAATTATAGGCAATAATTATAATCATTATAATTATTACATTAATGAGTTTTAAATAGCTATATTTAAATTTTGAATTTGAAAACTCTATTAAATACCTACCTTAATTATAATTAAAAATTTCATTAGACATTTGATTTAATTATTTATTAATAACTAACGAGAATAATATATATATATTTTCCTTAATTATTTTTGAAATCAAGGATAAACTAATGAGTGTTTTTGATTTTTTTTTAAATTATATACTTAATCAATAATTTTTTACTTACATTCACCCTAATTTTGTCCTAAATAGAAATCAATAAATAATTTTTACTTAATCAATAATTTTTTACTTACATTCTATTATTTATGACAATAATTTAATATAAGTTTCAAGGACCAAAATAATTATTATAATATATTGTAAGTATAATCTGGAAAGATATTTGGGTATAATTTTTAAATTAATGTAAGTATAATTATTATAAATTAATTTAAGATATTAATTTTTAAAATTATTCATAATTATATAATTGGTATTTTGTGTATTAATTAGTTTCTTTATGGCAAGACCATTATTTGTAGGTAGTGTAAATAGTACAATTTAAGAAAGAAATATCATTATTTATAATGATTCTAAATTTCTATAAATATATAAAGGTGCATGAAATTGCAATTAAATTATTGTCATGAATACAATCCAATTTCAATTCAATTATGATTATCGATACATTTTTAAATTAAATTATATTAATTAGCATTGCTTTATTCAATATTGGATAATTATAAGACATCTAATTAATTTTAATTACACAAATATTGATGTTGGATAAATAAATAATTAAAAAATTAATAAAAAACAAATCTATCTATTATATATTATAAAAAAAGGTTTTGTTACATAAGAAAATCTATCATCGATTTTTTGTTTTATTTTTTTTATTCATATAAACACATTATTATATTCACATAGGCAGTGGGTATATATTTTGATTTGAAGCAATTAAGGTAATTATGACCATCATATACATGTTTTAATTAAAATAGTTAAATTATTTTAAATTAAGTTTATTATTATTATATATATCTATAATCTATAATATATACAAAACAATCCTCATCTAGAGTCTCCATCTATCACATGTTAATCAAACAATCTTAATCTACCACATGTGAACTTATTAATGAATTTCACTCTCGAAGTCCTACGTGTCCTCTTCTCCAAATTTTGTGCATTTCCATTAAAAAAAATAAATGATGATGAATTCCAAATTTCAAATGGACAATTAATATAAATTATAAATACGAAAATAATTTAATAACGACAAAATTTATTACTGTTATGAATTGATAATTTATTTTAGGCTATTAAAAAGGATACTTAATTTAAAATGGATATTTTCATTAAAAATTTAAATCATGCAATTTTTCCTTATTCCATATTATTTCCATAGCTAATTCAATTTAAAATAAAAAAAATCCAATAAAATTTTAAATGATGCTTAATTTCAAATTTCAAATTGACAACTAATATAGATTTTATTTACAAAAATAATTTAATATCAACAAAATTTTCATATTATTACGAATTAATAATTTAATTCTTGCTATGTAAAATTATGCATAATTTAAAGTAGATATTTCCCTGAAAAATTGAAATTTGGCAATTGTTTCTCATTCCATATTATTTTTGTAGCTAATTCAATTTAAAATTGAAATTTTTATTAAAAATTAATTGATGATTACTTTCAAATTTCAAATGAAAAATTAATATAGATTTTATTTACGAAAATTATTTAATATGATCAAAACTTACATAATATTACGAATCAATAATTTAATTCAAGCAATTAAAAATAATGCCTAATTTAAAATTTTTATTTTCATTAAAAATTTAAATTAGGAAATTTTTGCTCATTCCATATTTTTTCTACAGCTAATTCAACTTAAAATCAAAATTTTCGTTAAAAATTTAAGTGATTCTTAATTTCAAATTTCGAATGAAAAAATAATGTAGATTTTATTTACAAAAATAATTTATATGGACAAAACATCCATATTATTATGAATTAATAATTTAATTTAGGCAATTTCAAATGATGCCTAATTTAAAATAGATTTTTTCATTAAAAATTTAAATCAAATAATTTTTGCTCATTTCATATTATTTCTATAGCTAATTCAATTTAAAATAAAAATTTCTTTTAAAAATTTAAATAATGCTTAATTTCAAATTTCAAATGGACAATTAATATATATTTTATTTACAAAAATAATTTAATATGGACAAAAATTCCATATTATTATGAATTAATAATTAACTTAGGCTATTTAAAATGATGATTAATTTAAAATAGATTGTTGGAACCACAGACGTAGAAGCGTCTAAACTCTCAATGTTTTGAAGATAACATGCTTATTAATGTTTAAATCTTGTGCGTATAAACTAACCCCGTCACAGCTAAGAAGACCATCCAGTAAACATGTTAAAAACCGCCCAATAGACGTGTTAACAACTGTCCAGTAGACGTGTTAAAGATCATCCAGTAAACGTGTTAAAGACCGTCCAGAAGACTCGCCAAAGAGGACCTACCAGTTGAAGAAACTGAAGGTGACCATCAGATGAATAAACTCATAACAAGCCTCCAAGATCATATATTCAAACGGCTAAGTTTTTTAGTTTGAACATCAATTTGATTTATGCTAAATCTTCCTCGTAATTGACATATTACTATTTCTGTGAACTAACATTCAAATTTGTTTGAAACATTAAATAACATCAACATCATTTTAGTGCAAAAGCGCAGCAGAATAGATAAAGCAAGTCAACTTATTAAGCTGCCAAGACAAATGAAGAATGTTCAGAAGAACAGACCGCCAGCGCAGTCCTGCACCTTCCTTTTTAATGCAAGTCTAAAAACTGCCATGCCTGACTTTTCTAAAAAGATAGTTTGCACGCTTCTCATTGCATAACAAGTCAAAATCCTTTACAACGGATCTTTTTCTTGAAGACTATATATATATGCATGCACCAACGAAGAAGAAGAGCAGTGCGAAGTGAATAGAAAAGGCGAAGTCTGTGAAAAAGAACAAATACATAAAGTCTTTTGTAATACTCTGATAGAAGCGTCCAGTGGACGATAGCAAATATCTTGTAAAGATCCTCAAAGTGATCTTGAGCTTAATCTTTCAAATCCTCACTGCGTGAGTTAACCTTTCCTTTTAAAACACTTGTTGTGTTGTGAAAGCCTGGAGAGGCTTAGTGTAAAAGAATACTTAGGTTAAGCAATCTAGGGTGATTGCATTGTAAAGCTTGAAGAGGCCACGAACAATACTTGTAACCTAAGGTTGGTTAGTGGATACCTTCTGGGTGAAGGGACTGGACGTAGCTCAAGTTGAGTAAACCAGTATAAAACTTTCTGTGTTTTCTTCTCTCTATCCCTACCCTTGAAAACGTTTTCCAAACTAATCTACTTATTTTGAAACAGTTTTTAAAGGCACAATCAACCCCCCCTTCTTGTGCGCTTTTTCGTATTTCATAGATATTCCATATTATTTTTGTAGCTAATTCTATTAATATATATATATATATATATATATATATATATATATATATATATATATATATATATATATCATTACCATTACCATACTCATTTTTTTTACCTAAAAGTAATTTTATTTTATTATCTTTTAATTATTAATAAAAGAATAATTTGTATATCATGAATATTTGTTTGGAACAATATATTACATAATGCTATCAAAATATTTTAATTAGTTTAAAATTTTTAAATGACATCTATAATAAATAATTACTATACATATGAAACAAAAAAAAAACACATACTTAAACATCAATATAATTTATTTGAGTATTTATAAATTTAATGAGTTTAATGGTCATGCTTTGACAATGTAAAGTAGTTTTACACTGTCATTGAATCACAAACCACTATTTATTGTAAGTTATTGACTTTTATAATAAATACTTTAAAAGTCATATTAATGGTGATTTCTGATTAGATGATAGTGTAAAACTTTTTACACTATCAGTGCATAACCATTAAACTCAAATTGAATTAGTCTTTCATTTGATTGATGCTTTACCTTTCTCTCTTATCTTATTATCCATTGAAAATTGAGATTTAAATAATAAATCAAGTATTACAAAATATAATTACATATAATTTTTAATTAGTATAAGTATTAGATAAGATATATATATATATATATATATATATATATATATATATATATATATATATGAGTCTACTCTATATTTATACATATTTATAAAAAAATTCTGACAAAATATAAATAAGATCTAAAGCAGTATAAGTAGTAGTACCTCCTACTTGGTATCATACAATAAGGATAAGAATAATTACTTCAAAATATTTCAAAAATCAATATTAGGACTATGGCCCATTATATATTTCTTTGAAATTAAGTTTTAATGTCTTTTTATATAAAAGAATAGTTTTGATGTAGGACAAAAATAAAAAAAACAAATATCCATCGTTGTAAAAAAAATTTCTAATTTTGCGATTAAAATTAAAATAAATAATAATTAACTGTGCAAAACTTTTGCATTGACATTGAATACCTACTAACTTATTTTTAGAGAAAAAACTACTAATTACAAATTTTAATTTAAAATATTTTTTAACATTAATATCTCATTAAAATTATGTATAAATTACAGTTATATACAAATGAGAATATATTGATAAAGGTAATATTTTTTAAAACACACATTTTTATAAATTAAAATGATGTGAGATGCATGTGAATATAAAATTATTTGAATTTATATTAATATCCATAATTATATATATATATATATATATATATATTTACTAATAGATATTTCATAAAATTAAAAAATAATTAAGAAATATATTAAATAATTATACTAACAAAAAATTATAATTTATAAATTTAACACCCGTGGCACGGGTTATTATACTAGTTTAATAAAAATAACAACTTCTTACTCTAAACCCTAATGAAGCAATGGTGCAAGGAATATAATAATATACTAACTCATTATCCTTTTTGTTCATTAAGAATGACGTAGAATGAAAAAATATTTTCAATAATTTTTATATTGTAGCCTTGAATTTTGTAGTCAAAGTATTGGATTTGAGTGAGGATGGAATTGCAAATGTTACTAAAATTGTTGCTTTATGGATATATTTTAAGCATGAAGTTGGCGTTTAATAGAAACTCAATCATTCAAATGTTATAAAAGAAAAAAACTCAATGTCCCAAAACAAATTATGTAATATGTTAATTACTTGAAAAAAAAAGCCAATTAAAGATGAATAATAATAATATACAAGAGATAATAATATACGTTATTATTAAATTAATGTAAAATAGAAATGTGAATTTGTGGCAAGTGATGGGAGTTGAGTAATTTTGAATTGTCTTTTATGTATATGTATCTTTTAAAAATAAGGTAGGAAATTATTTGATAATTTATTTATATTATTTAATATATGAAAATACAATAACTGTCAATAATTTCTAATTTAGCTATAATAAAAATCTTAATTTGTTAAATTTTTATTTTTAAGTTTAAATATTAATTCTTTTAAAATATTAAAAAATATCTTTCCTACACTTAATTTATCCATGTATCACATCAGATCAAATTTAACACCAATGAATTTGATATCTGATAAATTGTACTAACATCTAATTATTTTAATATATGTTCTTAAATTTATATTGTTTCATTTATTCATTTAATTTTGTTTCCATTATTTTTACATAATGCTAAATTAATAAACTCCTTAAAAAATGATTTTAATGGAATAATTTATAAGTTCTTTTAGTTAAAATTAATTTTGTTATTTTCAGCTTCTTTTGTTATGTAATTTAATTTGTCTATGAAAAGTTCTTGACTTCAAGAAAGTAACATTATGAAATTCAGATCTATAATTGTATAGAAAAATAAGTATATTCAATTATCTTCTATTTTTTCTTATTAATGAATAAGTTCATATCTAATTGACATATTCTTCTTCTATAGTAAGATAGTAAAATTAGTATATTATTGCAAAAATTTTAATTAATTTTAGATTTTTTTTCCAGCATATAAGAAATTAACATAATTTTTAATATACTTTTGTATACATATAAAAAATTACTCCCTCCACAATTCATCCGTGCATTACACAGGTCCATGCTTTAGTATGTAATTAATAAGTTCAATAATAGGAGTATTATTACCATCATTGTGACATAGTAGTTGATGGTGTAGGAATTAATTGTCACAACATACATCGATTCAAGCACTAGACTTTCCATTGACCAATGAGAAATGTGATATAAACTTAAGAGTTAAGTCTGCTCACAAAGTTAGACTTTTATTTGATGAACTTATGAGGTAATTTATCTTTCATTTATACATGAATCTATTACTTCCATATTGTTGTGGTACATTAATTGTAATTTCTTCATATTCTTAGTTACGTATTTTATCATTTTTTATTTAGTAGACAATAATGTATTGATTGAAGAGAACAATAGATACATCTATTAGAAAGAGATTTTGCAAAAAAAATTTGTCACATGAAATATGCATAGACATAGAGAATTATAAGTCGGTTTAGCTCACATGATATCTTCTTATTAGTTTATGTTTCATTCGTTCCATTTATTTAAAAGTCTTACATAAAGGTTGTATTGGGTTAAAAATTTTACCTACAAGCTATTTTTTCACACCTTTTTTTTTTCTTTCTTTTTTGACTCTATAATTTGTTCTTAGCTAACAAATTTGTGTGGTTGCATACATATTGCATAAGACAATTAATTTTGACGTTATTGAAAATCTTTGATAGGTAGTAGGAAGAAAATTCGTTTTGGGAACCCTTACTTCAACTACTATTTTAAAAATGTTATAAATATTTTCTTAAAATTTTAAAATATGTTATAAATACTTTTGTTCTTGAAAGTGGAAATAGTGTAGGATTTTTTAAATTAAAAAATATTTTTAGCACCATAAAAAAACTTAAAATTCAAATTTATAGTTGTAATGGAAAATAAACACATTAAGTTATCTTCTATTTTTTCTTATTAATTAATGAATAAGTTCATATCTAATTGATTTGTTATTATTCTATCATAATATAGTAAATGAAGTCCCTTATTATGAAAGTTTTAATTTATTTTAGATCTTTTTCAACAAAATAAGAAATTAACAAAAATTGTCAATATATTTTTTTAAGCATACAAAAAAAGAACAAACAATTCACCTGTGCATTGCACGGGTTCACAATCTAGTATTGTATAAATGTCAAATTCTTGTTGTAATGCTTTAAGGAAAATAATCATCAATTTATAGGTACAAAATAATGCATGTAAAAAGTTTAACTCGTCAACAAAATTGTACATTAAGCTCTTCCAAGATTTTGCGTCAAGTCAAGTTGACTTGTTTTCTTTTAGCAATAAAATATATACATATATTATAAATGTAAAATCAATAGTCTAAATGTGTATAGTGAATCATAATAGGTTTTAACATAATAAATTGGCAAAAAAAAATAAAAAAGTAAATATATAAAACAAATATAAAATAAATAAATTATATAATGTAACATGTCAAGGATATGACTTGCATTAATTTAGAATTTCAATAATGTAAGAAATATTCAAACTAATTAATGTAGAAGTCAAAAAGAATTGTGCATAATTTAATCTAACAAAATAAAGTAATCAAGTTCTCATTTATTCATTATTGGATAATTTTACAAAAAATTGAAACTAAATAAACTTATCATTATAATTTTTAGGTAGAGACTATGGATATCCTTTACAAGAGGTAATCTTGCTTGAGTCAAACAGGACCAGTATGGACAACAAAGTTGTCCCTTCGAGTATTTAACGTAGTTACATACATAAGACTCAAACTTGAGACCATTGGTTAAGCTCAATGTTATCAAGATCAGATCAGTCATCGACTTGGTCGAGGTACTTGGTTAATGGGTCATTGGTCAAACCAATAATTCACTAGTTGAATCACATGAATCAGTATAAGTGAAATAATGATAATTAAAGATATGTATAAATATTTTTTTTCATGCATTTACCAAACAATAATGGTAGTGTAGTGGTAAGAAATAGTCTAGAGTATGCAAAGATGTTGGTTTCGATTCTTCATACATACCATAACTCCATACATAACGTTGCAGAATACAAATCTCATAATAAAAAAAAACTCAAAATAGACTTATAATTGAAGCATAAACGTCTAGATCTTGGGTATCCCAAGCACCTCACAATTCAAGGAAATAAGCCATAAACATAAAACAAATCCTCACCCAGAAGGTTATGAAATCCACCCTATAAAGGGTCCTAAAGAAAATATTAAATATATAACGCATAAAATAATCATCGTCCTTTTTGCTCCCCAAATCTACTTACTTTGAAAAACATTAGAATAGACAAAAGTCTTAGTGAACGTCCTAGGGACACTACAACATGACACAAGCATATAACATTAACAGTTAATTATCATACATCACGATGTGAAATGGGAGAGAAGGGATTTCATAATTGGGGTTTTTAATAAAACGACTTTTTCATTTTTCATTCTTATTACTTTTTCATATTGAAAAAGTAATAAGAATTAGAGGTGTTAAGCTTTTTATCATCCTAGTGCCGAGTTATTTTTCCGCAAGACCTCCCTTACAGTATCGTCACCGCAATAGAGTTTAACCACCAAGTTAGAGATGGATTGGTGTGGTTCCCCTACGCCTAGGACACCAGAATGTCGAACCATGAACGAAGAAAGGCATGAGATAAAAGCAAACATATTGGCTATTCATTGTGAGGCCCTAATTCTCGACTGAAAGGGACACTAAAGGCCTCTGCCCTTCCATCCCTTGGATAGATAGAGAGGAGGGACAGAGTTTTTGGTTTTTTCATGTTATCAAAGAGTTGAACAATGAAAATAGATGGCGAGTGCCTGATCGAATTGATCAGATCATGTAGGAACAAGGTTCAAGTCTACCGGTCTGTTAGGATGCCTCGGCTGCATACATCACTGCACTTCCACTTAACACCTATTGTTAATTAGAAACGGCTCGTCTTGCAGTGACCTTTTCTTGAATTCTCAAAACTTTTTTCGCTCCATCCCCTTGGGCAAAGAACCCATTACTGTTTCGGCTACGCTACCGGAGGGTCTGGGCAAGTCGGAATAGAAGAGCACTCATCTTGGGGTGGGTTTACTACTTAGATGCTTTCAGCAGTCATCTGCTCCGCACTTGGCTACCCTAGCGTTTACCGTGGGCACAATAACTGGCACACCAAAGGTGCGTCCTTCCCGATCCTCTCGTACTAGGGAAAGGTCCTCTCAATGCTCTAACGCCCACACCGAATTTGGACTGAACTATCTCACGACGTTCTGAACCCAGCTCACGTACCGCTTTAATGGGCGAACAGCCCAACCCTTGGAACATACTACAGCCCCAGGTGGCGAAAAGCTGACATCAAGGTGCCAAACCTTCCTGTTGATGTGAGCTCTTGGGGAAGATCAGCTTGTTATCCCTAGAGTAACTTTTATCCGTTGTTTGAACTTAGAATCTTAAGGAGTGTCCCCCTTGCTTTTGCCAAACAATCTTCTCTTACTAAGGTTAACACCATTCGTTGAGAACCAAAGGAGACAAATATCCTTCCTTTGTCAAAGGAGATGTTATGTCTTAAATATTTTTTCTTTTAAACAGTTAACTCTTGGCCATCCTTTGGGACCAATGGAATTACAACCATTCTCTTTGCCAAAGGAGACCCTACAAAAGTCATAACAAGCATATTACATTCACATAAGTAGGCACATAGCAATTACAACAATTAAAATGTATCCAATTAATGAATTTCTCACTTTTCACTCATAGGGACCTCAGCACAAACATGCTTCGTGAAGCACAATCATGCTTCAGTTTCATACGCCAATCTCATTACTATGCATGACTTTGCTCCATTGAGCACACTCACACTTCCAAGCACGAGCATAACCCGAAATGATCCAAAAATCTTGCACAACCGTGCTCATCGCAGTATGGCTGTGCTCATTGCAAAATGCTAGTCTACAATGAAGGAAGCCTCCCATGGCCTCTTGTTCCCTTTATACACAAAGATAGTCACATATAGCATGTTATGTTAAGGATCATCACCGTAATCTCTCAATCATACAAGGATTACCATAGATAACAAAAAAGCCCTTTTCTAAACCCTAACATGGCATATTCAAAAACCTATTAGAACCCTAATAGCATGGTTAATCATCAATCAAGACTCAAGGAAAATAGTACAAACTATAAGGGCTGGGAATACATTTAAGGGAATAAACATACATGCGTCCATATAGTTACAAGGAGGGAAAAGCATGCAAGGGGTTACACTCACTTAGAAAGGGTTGACACGTTTCTACAAAGGTACCTGAGTTCTTCGTTCTTCCTTTTTCCTTTCCTTTCTTCCTAAGTCCTTTGTCTTGCTCTTTCTTCCTTTCCTAATTCGAGTGTGATAAATGTGATAAATGAGTGCGACGTTGGGTTTAGGGTTAATATACCTCAACCCTCTTATCGGGGTTGAGCCTTAATGGCCTTTTAGCTAGCGGGTTCCTTTTATTTACTAGCCCAATTCCCCTCTTCATCAAAGCCCATTCTTAAGATATTATCTTAACTTTATTATGAAACAAACTTTTCTAATAACGAGATGTTATAATAACAGCTTTGACGTCTTGGGCCATGCAAAGTCATACCACTTTTCCACCTTGGGTTGTGTGAGACATTAGTAATGAATGAAATAAATGGTTCTCCCTAATAAATTTACACGTTATGTAGATTTATAGAGTAAATTCACAAGATTTTTGCATTAGCTCATAGAAAATTTGTGAGCAAATAGACCATTAATTAAAGATTTCATGTGATTTACTTTTTTAAGCTTTCTATTTAAAATTGCAGAGAAAGAAAATATAGTTCAATGGCATGAAGAAGTATTGTGCTAATCAAAGAGGACTTAAAAGAAGCAAATACCAAAGTGAAGATCGCAAAAGAGACCCATAAGCACAAGTACAGGCCAAAAAGGAGATTAGAAACGCAAAACAGTACACGAAGTCATACCCCCCTTGGCAGGTTTGGTAGGCCGCCTGGTGGGTCAGTATACCCGGCAAGCAATGAAGTCGCTTAGTGCCAACACGGAGCTCACTTTTCGAAAAAAGATACCCAATGGGTTTCCAACCCCGCTGGGCGGGTCTGAGGTCCAAATTCTAATTTTATTTTAATTCTTACTGGGCTTGAGTTGTGTGAGAACTAGTGCCTAAGGCCAACTTGGCCTACGCCTGGCGCCAACGTGTTTCAGACTTTTTATTTTGTGAGCCTAGTTTATTTTACAGCCCATTTATCCCAAACTCACTATAAAAAGGAGAAAATATACAATTAGGGGCATTATTTGACTCATCTAAGGACTGAAAGCGAGAAAGAGCCTAAAGATTCATCTCTGGCTTTAGATCTTGAAGAATTGGGGTTTGATTCTCAACATTCATGGCTTTCTTTTTATCTTCTTTTTCCTTTTGTTTTGTGTTTAGATACTCTATGAGTTTCTAAGTCCCTTTGGGGTTAGGTTAAGATAAACCTTGATTTGAAATTGATGTAATTGATTTCTTTTCTAAATTCTTCTCTTGCTTTTGTTAATTTAGTTGTTGAATTTGTGGTTAATGCTTTTCCATGATTGACACTCATTAAGAAATTGATTAGTAATCTAAATCTTGCAATTGGGAAATTGGAATTTAGACCGTTACAATTCAATAACCATACAACTCTTGAGCCTAGGGATATGGATAGATTGTATGTCTTCGTGCGAATTTCCTTCTCTTAATGCTTATGACTGATTTTGCTCACCTAAGAAATTAGGGTTCATCATTGGGATTAAAAGGTTTATCGCCTAAAGAATTAGGGTTAAATAAGTTAGAGAAATTAAAGGTAAATTACTTAATAAGAAGGGGTTTGGAAAAGAAAAAGGTTATTTTAAGGGAGAATCAAGGGAATTTCGACACCTAACCGTTTTTACTCATTAATTTTCTAAACAACATTAAGTTGTGTTTTTACCTATGTTTAGTTTTCGGTCGAACTGGTCCAATTGCTCGGTTTAAGCTGGGTTTTATAAAACTAGTGAAGTTGTAACAACCCTATGTGAGTTGATTAACACATTTGGTGGCAATTTCGCATCATAATATATAATCTAAATAAATTAAATTTATCCTATAAAATAAGCAATGAGAAAAATAAATAACTGAAAAAATAAAATTACTCAAAATGTTAAAACATATAAATAAATGCAAATTAATTATTTACAAACAAACAAAGTTACAACAAAAATCAAATATTTACATGTCCTAAAAATTATATAAGAAATATAAAGAATTAATTTATTAAATTTACAAGGTTGGAATTGTACATAATAATGTTTGAAATATGAACATAATATTTTTAAGGCTAATAAATAAATAACATAACGTCAAATAGCTACTAACACATTAAGAAAATAAAATGAGTATCATAGATTAAATTATGGAAATTACAATTTTAGAATGTTTAAAATAAACATTGTATATTTATATGTCCCCTATTGTAATAGGAATCCAAAGTCATATAGTTTTTATAAAAGAATTCTAAGTTTGTCTATATGAATTTAAAAATGATTTTGATCACTTTGTTTAAATTATTAGGCTACTATTTTCTAATCAAGATTGAAGATAACACATAACTAGACAATCAATTTCTAATTAATAAGTCAAAAATGACATAAGTCAATGACAATTGTGAATTAGTTTGGGTTTCTAATTCTTGAACCAAATGTTAGAAACATTTAGGTTATATAAATCTAATCCATAAAAGTAAATTTTAAGTGGAGTGAACCAGTTTCATTACTGTCATAATTTGGATATCACAATGGAATGATAAATCAAAAATTTAACAAGAATTAACAAAAAAAATAGTTGCCAACAAAACTTATTAAGGAGAAATATTGGTAAAAACCCTCATCAAAGCAAAATAGCCTTCAAATCAAATTTTGGATTTAGGATTCCATTACGTGTATGTGTGAATACCTAATTTTATCTGGGCAGTCCATGCTTTAAAAATAAAGAATAAAAATAAAATAAAATAATAAAAAATAATAACAGAAAATAATAATAATAAAAATATATAAAATAAAAAAACTTAGTTAAAAAATGTTCCTTTTGTCTAACGTCTATTGGGCTTAATGCATTGGACCCATAATCCTTTTAAATAGAGGAAAAAGGAAAAATAGAAAGTTCCAAAACTAAAAAGTGTAACATTAATTAAATAAAAAATTTTAGATCTGAAAATTAAAAAAAAAAAGAGAGGAAAATATAAGGAATAAGTGTTTTCTTTTAAAACAAGATAAAAAAGAAAAACAAATAAAATAAATATAGTTGAAAGTTTTCTTTTTCTTGCTAGGCCTACACCATAAAATGAAAGAATTGGGCCAGGGCCCATCATCATAAAACATAAAAAAGAATTAACAACAAACGGAAAGAAAAAAAAAACAGAGGAAGGACGAGCATTTTGTTTTTTAAACAAAACTTGCAATACAAGCATCAGGGGGAAATAAATAGTCAAAGGAGAGAAGGAAGAGGGGACTTTTTTTCATTTTTTCTAAAAACGGAGAAAGAGAGTCAGAGAGAAACAGAGAATACAAAAACAGCATGAAAAGGAAAAGAGAAAGAAGCTATCGATTTAAGGTCTAGAGCTCGATTCACAGATTGAAGAGCTTGAATCTGTGTAGGTATCGTTTTACATCTTGTGAATTTGT
This sequence comes from Spatholobus suberectus, assembly GCA_004329165.1. Lineage (NCBI taxonomy): Eukaryota > Viridiplantae > Streptophyta > Magnoliopsida > Fabales > Fabaceae > Spatholobus > Spatholobus suberectus. Next base: position 4,614,208 of record CM014729.1, on the reverse strand, counting down.
TTGATTATATCCAATATTGATATTGATTGCTTGAATGTTTGTCTATCTACTGTGAACCTATGAAATCTCCTAAAAATAGTATCAAGTTCTAAATGTCCGAAGCATGCTCTGTGTTGATCTATCCTCCTTTGCTAAATGTTCTAATAGTTGAATTTCCATTTGACAAACCTAAATCTGTAATAACTTCAAATCAAGATACATAGGTTTTCTTATTACATCATGCGTCTCATACTTACAGCATCATATGTGTGAATTCAAAATCTCAAACAACACAAATGTCACTGGTTTATAAGCAGTTTCATACCGATTTGTTATACTGAATCCACAACAGTATCGCATATTCATAAAACTGAGGAAACGTAATAAATAAATCTCAATTGAAAATCGAGTGAGCCTCTTAGCGTCCTTGTTCTTAACAGCGGAAATGCTCTGGCCATTTCCTCTGTCACGCGAAGTGATACGGGCATCATTTCCTAGTATCTTAACACTTTCGTGCTACAATTCTAAATCGCCATCTCTCCGTGCTATTACCGTCGCTCCGGCCTTGCGCGACTCAAGCCGTCGCGGTTTTGATCGGTGTGGGTATCTCTAAACTTCGTCGTCGTTCGCCACCGCACCACGAACCATTATCCACCGTCACCCAGTGTCGTCCTGCTGTCACCCTCGGCGCTAGCCCTGTTTCTTGGTTCCGAGCCCTTCTTTTTTCTCTGCAACGAAAACACATTGCACCCCTAGGATTTTGAAGTTGCGTCTCGCATGTAAAGTGATGTGTGCCCTGCAACCCCTCTGTAACAATGAAATGGGCTCGAGGCCTAAGTGTCGTTCACTTGAGTGTATAAAGAAGTTAGGCGCTTGGCCCTTCATTTCGGTTTTGTTTCGTCTTTTTTGTTATGTTGGATTTCCTTTTATATGTATATCTTTGATGCATCATGCTAAGGGATAAGACGACGTGGACAATTTGCCAACGTGAATTTTGGATCTTTTGTTATTATTTTGGTTTGGCGAAAATATTTAATAATCAAAATACTTTATTTGTTGCTTACAATCAAGGTTACTTTAAGGCTTCAGTATGTTTTCTGAATTTTTTTTATGAAATTAGTAAATAAATTATTAATTAACAAATAAGTAAATCATAAATAATCAAACTTAATAATAGCCGCTTAGGATGCACTTCCTATTTGGACATTATTAAAGTTTTTAACATCAATGATAATCACTTAAGATGCATTTTTTATTTGGTTATCATCTTTTTAAAAAAAAAACAATATATAACAAAATAAAATAGTAATATTAAATAAAACAATAAAAAAGAATTTTAAATAGTCACTTTGGATGCACTTCCTATTTGATTATTATAAAAAGCATAAAAGGCATATTGATGACCACTTTAGATGCACTTCTAATTTAGTTATTGAGTACGCCTTTACTATATATAAAAAAAATAAAAAATCAACCAACAAAACGATTTTCTACCCAAAAGAATTACGTGAGTTTGATTCCTCATTTCACCTGAGGATACGTAGGAGTAGGGGCCTACCCATGTTGACCTCAAAAAAATAAAAATTTAATTCTTTTCAAAATAAATGTTTTCTGGAATTCTTTGGGCAAATAAAGATAATAAAAATTGTAAATAAATCTAAGAGGTAAAATAAATATTGCTCAAGCTATCCATTTTGCACATTTAATTAAGGGTAATCGTCTTTATGACGGACGTCGTAGGGTACTAATACCTTCCCTACACGTAACTGACTCCCGAACCTATATTCGGTTTCATAGACCACACTTCTTTTTAAAGGGTTTTTCTAATGTTTTCCTTAATAAACTTTGATAGCGGCTCCTCTGATTTTACTTTCTTTTTCGCCATCCAGTTGTGACCCCAGTTGCGACAGTATGGAATGTATTAACCCTCTACAATGTTCATTTTAAAAGCAATTACCCTTAACTACATGTACAAAATAATAATGATTTTATTATATATGTAATGATTTAAGCACATTTTCAAAATGTGAATTCTCCAATAATATATAAATTATTTTCAAATTGTTATTTCTCTCGCAGTATATGTCTTATAATTTTTAAAATTAGTCGTTTTGCAATGCCCATGTTGTATTATATCCTTGCCTTTTGTATTATCTAAGGTTTATGAGTCAAAATTTATTTACTCTTGACTTGTTACTTAGTCATTCTTTGAATTCATCTTTAACCAAATTGATGTCAATTTAATTTAATTGAGACTAGCATCATAATTTAACCTATTTTTTGTTAAATATTTACTAAAGTTTTAGAATTTGGGAATTTATTAAAGGACTATCAATATTGAATTAGTAAATTTAGGATTTTTATAATATAAAGAAAAGAAATTATGCAAGGGTGAACATTTTAAAAAAAAAAATCCAATTAGATTGTTTTGTGGAGTGTGTTGCTAAGCTCATACAAACATTTCTTAAGCTTTTGATATGTTGTCATCAATATTTTTTAACATGATTTTTTTCATTTGGCTCTAATAACTTATTAGTGTTATCATTAATTTGATTTGCAAGCATATTCACCAACATACGAAAGGAACATAAGAAAAATAAAGGAAAATAATTAGACAAATGATTTACAAAAAATAAAGAATAGATGTTACTCATTTATTAAGATTTGTTTATTACAATCATGTATGAATATTTTTTCATCTAACAACCTTTTTCATGAACATTCTTGCAACAATTTACTACTTGTTCAAGCACTCTTGCAAGCAAGAATCCACCACATGTACTGCAAGACCACGAGCATCTAACACGTAAAGTTAATTATCAAAAACATGTAAAAATATAATTAATTCAAGATAAATAATAACTATAAAATCTTAAAAGGAGACCAATGTTGTAAGAGAATGAATACCAATGTTGTCATGAATGGACTTAGTCAAGCCACAACCAGTAATACAATTGTAGGCAACATCGATGGACATTTTATGACATTTTGTAGTACAGTTAGTAATACATTTTTCAAACAAAGGTGGAACTACAAGTAAAGGTGAGCAAAATGTGACACATTTGGCAACACACACTTCTTTACCCCACAAATTGTTTGGCGCAATTTGCTCAAGATAGTCATTAGCTTGCGCAAAGCCCACCATAATCATGATCACAATCACAATTCCAATAGTTTTTATCTCAATCTTTGCCATAACTCTTCTCTAAGTCTTTACAATCTATCTTAGAATTTGTATAAATGTTAAATTCTTGTTGTAATGTGTTAAGGAAAATAAACACCAATTTATAGGCACAAAATAATGTAGTTAAAATAACATTAACTCCTCAACAAAATTGTGCATCATGCTCTTTCAAGATTGTGTCAAATCAAGTTGACTTGTTTTTTTTTTAGTAAAAAAATATATACATATATTATAAATATAAAGTCAATAGTATAAATGTATTTTTTTTTTGGTCAATATAAAGTCAATAGTCTAAATGTGTATTGAGTCATAGTATGTTTTAACATGATAAATTGACCAAAAATTAATAAAAAATTAAATATATAAAACAAATATAGAAAAAATAAGCTATTTAATGTAATATGGCAGGGACATGAATTGCATTAATTTAGGGTTTTAATAATGTAGAAAATATTCAATTTGTAGGTTCTACATTTTATTTTATGAACCTCTTTCATGATTTTGTAGTTTTCAATACTACAAAACTAATAAAAATAGTTAAGTTAGTTAATTTTAATTAATAATGTCATAAATTGAAATTTTATTTCAGAAATACCTATAAAATTAAATAGTTTAAGTAGTGGTTACATTTAATGATACTACTCATAATTTAAGAAATAATTTTCTCCTCCAATGAGTGTAATTTATATTATTAATATGACAATGAATGCATCCACTTGTATGGGAAATGAGTGAATATCTCATTAATAGACTTTATAATAAATTAAGGGCATAAAAGAAAGATAGTGATTAATACATCCTATGTTTCTTATAATTAGGACAAAAAAATTAATCCTATTTGTTGTTTATATAAAAGATTGGAGGTAGTATATTTCAACCAATAATAAAAAGTGTGTTAAAAGAGTGTGTTGTTAGTATTCCTCTATTTATACTATTCAAATGGTAGAGGATACATGTAAGTGGTATAGTACATATACTTTGTACCCTCAACCAATGTTGTTCGATAGAATTTGTCTAATTTTGTTTTGATTTATATAGTGATTGTCATAATGACTTGCAAAGGATCCTAGGTTAAGAAGGTAAAATTCAAAATAGAGAAATATTGTTTATATATATGAGTTCCTACATAGTTTTAGGATAAATTTACCATAATAGGAGAATCTCATTAAGGTATATAATTGTTTACAAGTTTCAAGCGTATTTGATAAGTCACTTTAGTAACTTGTAAGTTACTTTGACTAGATTATAAGTTAGTTTGACTAAAATAAGCTTGTTTAGTACACGAGCTTATTTTAGTAGCTTCTAGCTTATTTTCATAAGCTACTTCAACTAGTTTATGAAAATTAGTTTCTCTAAGCTATTTTTTTTTCATTTTTATCCTCACTAATTTATTTGAAATCCTTTTTTACCTTTTTTTTTTTCAATTTAGAAACCTTTTTGCCTATTTTGTCATTTTCACATGCATACGACACCTACAACCAATTTGTCAAATTGTCGCTGTGCTAACCCTTATTAAATATTAAAAAATTTGATTTTAAACAATATCAGTTTATTTAATTAAATTACAATTTTTTTTTGTAAAAAAAATGAAACACATTATAGAAAACAAAAAGTAAAACAACTACAATTGTCCGTTCTTTCAAAACTAATAAATCACCACGCTTGAGGAGGATTAGAAAAAATCATCAAATCTTCACCATTTCTTTATAATACAAAATTAAAAAATTATTGTCCTACTTTTTAAGATGATATGTTATTAAAAATAAATTGAAATATATATATATATATATATATATATATATATATATATATATATATATAATCAATTAACTAAATATATTTTTTATATAATTTTACATTTATCAGCTAGCTCATTAGTTAATCTTACCAAACACTTTCAATTCAATTAGCTAGCTTACAAGCTTTCAATTTTTTAGTTCCTAGTTCATAACTTATAAGTTTCAATTAGCTCAGAAGCTTTCATCTAACTTATAAGCTAGTTTTACCAAACACATCCTACATATCTATTTAATGAATAAAATAGTAATATAATTTTACAAAAAATTCTTTCTTTATATAAAAGTATTTTTTTTCCTATGGAGTAGAATGTGGTTTTATAACTTTATTTTTTTCTTCATTAAGAAATAAATATAATTGGAAATTTTCACCAATAAAAAAAAAGAAAATGTAAAACTCTTGACAAAAATGACAAAATAAAAGTTACCATTTATTTAAAATATGAATATAATATTTTAAAAAATAATTATTTTTTAATAATATTAAAGAATATTTTGCATTAAAAAAATGCTATATTATTGTATTACGGAAAACTAATTATGTACAAGTTTGTTAGTTTTTCTATCAGTAAATTTATATGACAATTCTTAAATTTAAATAGGTATAAATAAATATTATTTTTACATATTTCATATTTCGAAATATTCTAAGATAATTTATTTTCTTTATGTTCTAAAAATGTCAAATTTACTAATTTAATAATGAAAAATCCTTTAATAGATTTTGTAATGCTAAAACTTTAGTAAATATTTAACATAAAAAAAAGGTTAAAGTACCATTTTAGTCTCTATTATATAAAATTGACATCAATTTGGTCAAGGATAACTCTAAAGAATAATTAAGTAATAGGTCAAGAGTAAATAAATTTTGACACAAAAATCGTAGATACTACAAAAAGTGAGGAAATAATACAACAATGACATTAGGAAATGATTAATTTTAAAATTCGTAGGATATCGCAAGAGAAATCACAATTTGAAAATAATTTATACATTATCAGAGAATTTACAATTTGAAAAGAGCATAAATCACTGTATATCTAATAAAGTACTTCAATTTATGTAATTATTGTGTTTTTTTCAATTATCCAATTTTTATCAACATAAGAATTTAAAATATAATCATTATTTTGCACATTTAGTTAAGGATGATCACTTTTAAAATGAACATTACAGAATGCTAGTACTTTCCTTACAAGCAATTAACTCCTGATTCTGAAATTTGTTTTCAAAACTATTTTGATACGATGGGGATTTTTAACAATATTCTTCCTAAATAAATATTAATGACAATTCTTTTGCATTCTTTAAATTTTTTATTTGCCACTCAATCGTGATATCCACGTTATAACACTACGAAACTGGTTCACTCCACTTAAAATTCACTTTTATAGATCATATTTATACAACTTAAATGTTTCTAACATTTGGTTCAAGAATAAGAAACCCAAACCAATCTATAATTGTTAAATTCATATAAATAAACCTATAACTTTTCTATATAAAAACTACATGGCTTTAAGTTCCCATTACAATTTGGGACATATAAGTACACAATGTTTATTTTGTACATGCTAAAATTGTAAATTTTATAATTTAATATGTGATACTCATTTTATTTTATTGACATTTTAGTACCTATTTGATGTTGTATGTTTATTTATTTATTTATTTGCCATGAAAATATTATGTTCATATTAAATATGATCCACAAAAGGGAATTTTAAGTGGAGTGGACTAGTTTCGTTATTGTTATAATATGGATATTGTGGTGGAATAGTAAATCAAAATTTAAAAAAAAAAACCAAAAAAGAGTTGCCATAAATATTTATTTAGAAGAAGTATTGGTAAAACTTTCATCAAATAAAAAGAGTCTTCAAAATTAAATTTTGGATTCAGAAGTCGATTACATGTAAGAAAGGTATTGATACTCTACAATGTTCATTTTAAAAAGCGATCACTCTTAACTAAATGTGTAAAATAATGATAAATTTATTTTCAACCTCTTGCATTAATAAAAAAAGTGGATTATTAAAAAACACAGTAATTACATAAATTGAAGTATTTTCTTAGATAAATAGTAACTTATACTCATGTTCAAAATTTAATTTTCTGTCAATATATAAATTATTTTCAAATTTTCAAATTGTGAATTCTCTCACAATATCCTATAATTTTTAAAATTAGTCGTTTCCCAATGTCTATGTTGTATTTTATCCTTGCTTTTTGTAGTATCTAAGGTTTCTATGTCAAAATTTATTTACTATTGACCTGTTACTTAGCTATTCTTTGGATTCATCCTTGACCTAATTGATGTCAATTTTATGCAATAGAGATTAACATGTTAATTTAACCTACTTTTTTGTTAAATATTTACTAAAGTTTTAGAATTTGGGAATTTATTAAAGAATTTTTCATTATTGAATTAGTAAATTTAAGATTTTTATAATATAAAGAAAAGAACTTATCTTAAAATATTTCAAAATATATGAAATATGTAAAAATAATATACATCTACATCTATTTAAATTTAGGAATTATTGTATTAATTTATAGATAGAAAAATTAGCAAACTTGTACATAATTAGATTTTTGTAAATACATTTTATCTTGTTATTTTTGTTGTAAGTTTCACGTTTTCTTTTTTCTATTGGTGAAAATTGCTAAATTGCCAACTATATTGCTTTCTTAATGAAGAAAAAAATAAAGTTATAAAATTACATTCTACTCCATAGAAAAAAAACATTTTTATATAATTAAAGAAAGTTTTGTTAAATTTGATTACTTTTTTATTCGTTAAATAAATAAGTACTTTGTGAGCAATTATATAACTTAGTAGGATTATCCTATTATGGTAAATTTGTCCTAAAACTATGAAGGAACTCCTATAAATAAATAACTGTATTACCGCACAATTATTTCTCTGTTTTGAATTCTCCTTTTTTATGCAGTCTTCTTTGCAAGTCATCACAACAACCACTTATACAAATCAAAATGAAATTAGACAAATTCTACCTAACAATATTGGTTGAGGAGACAAAATATATGCACTATACCACTTGCAAGTACCCTCTACTATTTGAATATTATACATAAAAAGAATTTGTTTCAAATGTATTAGCTTTATTATTTTCTTCACAAAAATGAAAATTTTTAAACATATATGAAGGTGAACATTTTTATTAAAAGAAAAAAATCCAATTATAATTGTTTTGTGGAGTGTATTGCCGAGCTCGTACAAAAATTTCTCAAGCTTTTAATATATTGGTCATCAATATTTTTCACATACATTTTTTATTTAGCTCTAATAGCTTATTTGTGCCATCATTAATTTGATTTTCAAGCATATTCCCTAACATATGAAAGGAACAAAAGAAAAATGAAGGGAATTAATTGAACAAAAGATTTATGAAAATAAAAAATAAATGTTACTTATTTATTAAGTTTGATTTGTGACAAATATGCATGAATATTATTTCTCTTAACGACCTTTTTCTTCAACATTCTCGTAACAAATTATTATTTATTCTGGCACTCTTACAGGCAAGAATCCACCATATAGACCACAAGCATTTGAAACATAAAGTCAATTATTAAAACAAGTAAAAACATAATTAACTCAATTCTAAATAATAATTATGAAACCTTAAAAATAGGCCAATGTTGTGATAGAATGATTATCAATGTTGATGTTAATGGACTTGGTCAAGCACAACCAGTAATATAATTATAAACAACATTGATGGGCATTTTATGACAATTTGCACTACAACAACAACACATATTGGATACAAAATTGTAAGTACTCTTAAATATGAACATTCTAGGTCACATTTTGTAACACGATTGAGTTTACCAAACATATTGCTTGGCTTAATTTGCACAAATGGATCATTGTAATCAACTTTCATGAAACTCAACATAATCATGATCTTAATCAATCAATTGGATTGTGTCAAATAAAAAACAATTCTAAATTTTAAAAACCTAGTATGTTCAATCAATTTAGGGTGGAAAATGGTTCAATCCAATCCAACTAAGTTCGCAAAAAAAATGAGTATGGTTGGTTTTTAGAGTGGGTTGGAAATCCCAACCCAACACAATCCTAGGTTAGGTGGGTTGACTATTTTTTTTAAATAAAAAAATGGGTTATAAAAAGGTGACCCATAGATTGACCAAAAAATAATAATAATTTAAAAAAACACAAATCATCCAAATATAACCATAATAATCATTAATTAATACATTAAACCATCCAAATACTTGAACCATCAAATACATATATTAATGACCTAAAAAGGATAAAATTATCAATATTAATACTATAGTTCATAAACATCAAAAAGTTCACAACCACAAATAAGTCTTAGTAGGTTACAATAAATACATGAAAAATTAAAAAAATAAAAATGAAAATCAACTAACGAGTTGACTCAACTCAATCCACCAAAAACAAAACATATTAGGTTAGGTTGGATTGAACTAGTTTTGAAAGTAGATTGAAAATCTCAATCCAACCTAACCCGTATAACAGGTTAAACAAGTCAACCTAATGGATTAAACACTTTTTATCATTCATAAATCAACCTATCAAATTTGGTCTATTTTAACATTCTTGATAGGGATGGAAATATAAGCCTAAAATGAACTAGATTTCTTGGTATGATGCCCAAGGCTTTTTAAGGACAATATTTCCTGTCTTAGTGTGGCAACAATGTGACTTTATTTTGGACCTAGGTGTGATCTTCTGTTCATGATTTCATGAGGAAATTTGTAACACACAAAATAAACACAAGAATGGGGGGTTAAATTGTGTTAAAGACAATTTTCTCAATTCTTTTACTAAGCAACGTAAAGATAGAAATAAGATCAGAAAGCTTTTCAAAACGTCTTAAAAACGGACGAAAGCTAAAAGATCAAAACTAAAAGGCACACAGATTTTATACTAGTTCGTCTCACCCCAGAGACTACGTCTAATTCTTGGCAACAACTAAGTTTCACTAACTTTTCAAGTTACAAGTATTCTTTCCATAAGCCTCTTCAAGCTCAATCCAAGTAGTCTTTCACTTGCCTCTCCAAGCAAACACCCAAGTATTCTTTGAAACAAAGCCTCTTTAGGCTTCAACCAATCTCTTAAAGAAAAGATTTGTGTGAGCTTACCTTACTCGGTTTAACATCTTATCAGATGAATATATATAAATTGAAATACAAAATAGATTTTCAAACTTAGTTTATAAAGACTTTTTCTTTTCTCAAAGCAGTTATGAGTTTTTAGATTCAGGAGCAATTATATCAACAACACTTGTAATTTTCAACAAACGCTCGTAGGAGGTCTCTTCTTCTATTTATAGGTTTCTTCAAAAGTATTCGTTGAGTTATTTTGTAGGAGATGACTTTCGCCTGATAAAGAGAGTCGTTGAAGCATTAAATGCAGCATTTTATGCTTTTTACCAACTTTTGTCATATGATAAGATAAAGCAGTCTGCTTATCTTTTCTATTCTTGTACTCAATCTTTTAGTAGTTGTCATGTCCGCTTTCCCGTTCTGACATTCGCACACATATTCCTTCTTTTTCGCTGACTTTCCTCGAGAGTAGGTATATAGGCTTTATACATTTTGAGGTAGCTTACACTCTGATTGATATGCGGATCATTTTAGAATGTTGTCATCGTTGGTAAGCTTTGTTAGTTATGAAGTTTATACATATAAAGATAAGACGATATTCAATTAAAAAACCGTCAGACAATTTAATGCAAACTAGAGATCAGACGATACTTTTAACTGTTTGTTATTATCAAAATATTTAAGGGCTACAAATTCGTCCTTTGTCTTAACAAAATCTTACTCTTAAGTGCTGCTTTGGGTAGACCTAACTTTTAAGTTGAGGTAATCTATTATACGAGTTGAGCCTTGAACCCAATTTGTAACAAGTTGATAATGTAAAAATCTTTACAGTGACAATACAAACAAATTAAACTTATTTATTTTATTGTTTGAGTAAATAGTGTATGCATTAATAGTATAAAAGATTTTTAAAATTCAATCATAAACTGTCATGTATGGTAAGTTTGTTAACTCTTACAATAATTACCTTAAAAGTTATATTAATGATGATTTCTAATTGTGTAAAATTTTTTACACTAACAGTGCATACACATTAAACTTATATTATTTATATGAATATAATTATAATACACTAAGAGTGAGTTTTTTATACTATCATCCAATCATAGATTGACATGAAAGGAAAATTGTTTACTTTTATAACAATTAATTCAAAAGTCATATTTAAAACAATTTTTTATTAGTTAATAACATTATATTTTTTATACTAACAATGTATGAAAATTAAACTCTATTTATATAATTTTTTTTATAATACTTTATATAACACTCTTTTTTCCTATTTCTTTTTATGACATTCATCACTTTGTCACATTTTTTTACCTTGCATCTCATTAGTATATATTTTTTTTGGTAGAGACCACAAGTATCCTTTATTAACGGCAATTCTATTTGAGTCGGGTGAGACCACTATAAGCAACAAGGTTTTCCTTTAAGTTATTCAATGTAGCTGCATACCCAAAACTCGAATTTGAGACCATTGATTAAGATGAAACAGCCCGATGCTAGTTAATCCACTTGTTCGGTGGTTCATTTTATATATATATTTTTTGAAAAAGATATAATTTCTCTAATTTTATTAACTCAGGTTAAGCTAGCTAGAAATAACCAAGCTAAGCTACTTTGAATTGACATTGTTAATCCCCTTGCACGAGTGTGTTTGATGACTTTTGCTCTAGCCTTTGTTTGGTAAGGATGAAAGTGGATGTATAGATAGGAGGGGAATGGAAAATAATCACTGTAGTTTGCCTTCCTTTGTATGGAACCACGTATAAAGGGAAGGAAGGAACATATTTTATGTGGGACAGCGTAAAAGGGAAGGAAAAGCCTTCTTTATGTACAATTACAAAAACACCCCTATTTATTTCACATCTTATTTTTTATCTATGGTATTTATATCATTTTATACACATATTTATTTTCTTTACTTTCTCTTTCCTTTCTACCAAATAATTTAAAAATCATTTCTAGTTTATTTAGTTGGAAAGAAAGTAAATTTTGAAATTTGAATCGAAAATAAAATTGAAAGAAGAAAAATTTTAAATTTTTGTTTCTAAAAATCATCTTTTTCTTCTTTTTCCTTCCATTTTTTTCAACCAAACCAAAAAAAAAAATCATTATTTATATTTTATTTCCTCTCTATTTTCTTCTAATCAACATACCATTCACTTTTCACTCATTTTTTTATTTGTTTTCTTTTCACTTTCTTTTCTTTCCTAGACTAAATATACTGCCAAAGTCAGCCTACTTAGTGTAAGATACAAAGATAACACAAGAAGAGGGGTTGAATTGTGTTATAGCAAATTTTTGCAAAATCTTTTTCGAAATGTATCGTCTGAAGGATATGATCAAAGAAGTTTTCAAAGACGTTTTAAAAGACAGACAAATATTAAAGCTAAGCAAAGCAAACTGAAAGGCATACAAGATTTATACTCGTTCGTCTCATTCCAGAAACTACGTCCAGTTCTTGGCTACAGCCAAGTTCCACTAACTTTTTAAGTTACAAGTATTCTTTCCACAAGCCTCTTCAAGCTCAACCAAAGTAGTCTTTTACTTGCCTTTCCAAGCAAACACCCAAGTATTTTTTTGAATAAAAGCCTCTTCAAGCTTCCACCAATTTCTTTGAGAAAAAGGTTAAGTCATGAGTTACCTCACTAGGTTTACCGTCTTAATAGACGAATATACAATGAAATACAAAAAGAATTTTACAATCAGAGTATACAAGAACTTTTTCTTTTCTTTAAAGATGTTATGGTTTTTTAGAATCAACAACAACTGCACAAAAGAGGTCTCTTCTTCTATTTATAGGCTTATCAAAAAATATCCGTTGAGTGCTTTGCAAGAGACAGTCTTCGTCTGATGAAGAGAGTCGTTGGAGCATTAAATGTAGCATTTAATGCCTTTCACCAACTTGTCATATGATAAGATAAAGTAGTTTGCTTATCTTTTCTATTCCTGTACTCAATCTTGTAACAATTGTCATGTCTACTTTCCCGTTCTGACATTCGCATACACATTCCTTCTTTTTCGTTGACTTACCTCGAGAGTAGGTATGTAGGCTTTATGAGTTTCGAGATAGTTTACGCTCTGATTGATGTGTAGATCATTTTAGAACGTTGATATCGTCTGAAGAATTTGTTAGTTACTAATTTGACTGAATCAAAGAATAAATACGATATACATTTAAAAACATTAGACGGTTGCTTGCGAACGAATGAATAGACGATTAAGTAGAAATATATATTTTAGCTGTTTGTTATTATAAAAAAAATGAGGGTTATAAATTCATCCTTTGTCCTAACACTTAGTACTCTCTCCGGACTCAAATATAAGAAATTTTTTTTATGTATTATGGTTTAAAATATAAATAAATCTAACTAATTTTACTCTATTTAATGATATTATTTTTAAAATATATTTTATTTAATTGAGACTCTATTTTTAATGATATTTTTTATTTATGATATCAAATTTTCATAAAAGGTAATTTAGTAAAAAAATTATTTTTAACTAACTTTTTTAATTAGTATAAAATTAATTATTTTTGTTTATATATAAATAGGAAGGAATAGTAAAAAGAAGTAGTATTACTTTATGCGGTTTTCAATATCAGAAGGATCAGAACTCTCAAAAAGACCGAGTTTGACTTGGAAAGCAACATCACACGTACACATCGATACTTTGAAAGATGTCTGAATCTGTCATACGTCCTACGTGGTGAGTGATGATGGAAACTCGCAACTGTAGGACACGTACAGATGAATATTATGCATTTTCATCTCACTCCATGTCCCGGTGTCCACAAGCCATCAATTTTTGTTTAATATTTTTTTACTTTTATATTAATTTTTTATAAATGTTAAAAAAACAGAAAAATTATATATAATTTCAAATTTTTTTAGAAAATATCAATATAATTTAATAATTATTTTTTGAGATGAAATTTTCTCACACTAATATATTATTATTTTAATAACAATTAAAATAGTCTCTAATATTATTTTAAAACTTAAATTTGAGTTTAATAATTATATATTATTAATGTAAACAAATTTATATTATCAATTAATTAAAAATTATTATTAATATAATTTTTAAAATATTTATTATAAAAATCAACAAACTTATAACAAACAATAATAATTTATGATTGAGTAATAATATAAAATTATTTTTTATAACCTGTTTGTTCTTAAATTTAATACAGTAGTATAATTTTCGTAATGGTGATCAAAAATGTGACAGGACCACCTCACACTGACAAACTCAGTGACACACACACACACTACACACTTGGCAGTGAACCCTCTTTTCTTGCAACCTCAAAGTTGAAAGTTGAAACCCCATCACCCCCCATTACTCCCCAGTGTTCCTCATGGCAGCGAAGTGGTTTCTGATTGTGTGCGTTGTGGCCATCTGGGCCGTTGATCCCGCTGCTTCATCACACCATGGCCATGCCCATGCCCCAGCACCCTCCGTGGATTGCAAAAGCCTGGTCTTGACCTTGGCAGATTGCTTGTCCTTCGTTTCCAACGGCAGCACCGTCACCAAACCGGAAGGGTCGTGCTGCTCTTCCTTGAAGTCTGTGCTCAAGACTGCTCCAAACTGCCTCTGCCTGGTTTTCAACAGCAGCGCTCAGTTAGGCCTGGCCTTGAATGTCACCAAGGCTCTCACTCTTCCTGCTGCTTGCAAACTCTCTGCTCCTTCTTTTTCTAACTGCGGATGTGAGTTGCTCTGCTTAGTTAACCCCCCCGCCCTCTTCTTTTGGGTTTTCTAACTCTGCTAAAAAATTCGATCCTTTCTAGATTTATATTGGTAATGAAGTTTTTTCATGTTTTGCAGTGTCTTTAACGCCTGCTGCTGCTCCTGGTATGTTTCTTCTGCCCGATGTTTTCGAACTCATGTGAATCGTTCTCGTTTCCCGTTTAAATCTGAATACTTTATGCCATGTACAATTTTGGTTTTGTAGTTTTATGTTGAATTTTGTACCAAATTCAAAGGGTTGGGGCCCCGGGGTGGGGAGTGTCAATTAAGGAAAACACTTAGGTACAATTCATTAATCTTTAATGCATGCAGATTATTAGAATAAAATTCTAATTTTAATTGAAAAACAGTACTAAAAATACCCCAAGAAACTGTACCTATGTTTTGTCCTTCAATTAATCGATTGTATATTTGTATAGTTTCAAAATATTAAGGACCATATCTGATTTGTTGTTTTCTTTCTTGTTTTAAATTAATTAAACATCATTATATTATATGTAGTTGTGCACCTTACTGCATTTTGCAGAATTGCAGTTCATGTGTGCTCTACAGACGTTCTGATGCGCCTACAAAATTCAGTTTAAAGAATTGTCAATAATTAAACTTGATTGTAGGCCTCATTAATTCTTGTCTATAATTTTATTTTTTTTTTTTTTTTTCTGGATTTAGTGTATGTTTATGTGATTGTGAAAAAGAGGCATTTAATTTTCTTTATTGTCACGGTGTTCGGTTTGGGGATTGCAGGTTATTCGTTTCCTTTATTAATTATGAAATGTAGGTGTCATCAAGGTAGACAGAAAATCAAAAGCTGTTACCCATGTTATATTTTCTGCGTGTCAATTAAGCATGCTTGATATCAATTACTTTTTTCTTTTTGTTTTGTTCCACATGTGCTATCCGTGCGTTAATAACTTCTGTGTTGTCCGTGAAAGATCTTGATGTTGTTAGATTCTCAGTTTCTCACATGATTGGTGTTTCTAATTTGAATTATTATTAATTTTCTTGCAGGCCTCTCTCCACCATCTGCTACTGCAACTCTATCTCCAAAAGGAGCTCCATCACCATCTTCCGAAAACGCAGCATCAGCATTGATCCCCTTTTCAGCTGGATCCCTAATTGTGTGCCTTTTAGTAGCTGTATTTGGGCCTGGGCTTATTCCATTTTGAGAGTAGGACATGTTTTCTGACTTTTCCATCTTCTGTGTGTGACTTAATGAAGTAGATAAAATTAATTGAGTGACTCGAACCTATTTTTGTGTTTGTATCCTCGTTTTATAAGTTATATACATTTATATGAGTAGTGATTTTGGCGTTATTATTAAATGTTGGAATGTTATTGATGTGGGTGTGATTTGATTTCTTGTTGACTAATTCATGTGCCACTAGACACACGGGAGAACATGTTTATGTTGTTGTGGGTGAACTGTTTTACATGAAAGCCAACTCCAACTAGCTACATGACCCACAAATGGTGCTAGAAACTTCTTTCCCGTATGGTTTTTTATCGTCACCATCATAAGTTCACAACGAACTCCCTGTGCAAAATTATTCCTAGACGAGGATTCGTGCAAGATGTGTGTCGGTGCTTTAACTGTAACTGTTGAAGATTTGAAAAGGGATACACTTTCAGTACTTTGGCAATTGGTTTTAACCAAAGTTAGTTGTTTTTATTTTTTTGTGAAATTAATTTATAAAATCTTTAAAAATGGAACTGTTATTTTTTAATGGATCACACCGACAAGGATTTTGAGGCTTGCAAGTCATTAACTGATTTTGTATTTTTGTGTAAAATTATGACTGTAAAGCACACTCTTCAATAGCCACCTCCTTGTTGTTAGCCTTTATCTAAGCCGAAAGGCATCGATTTGTTGTCTGCTTTTAGGCGCCTACGTGAGGAACGAGGATGAATTTATTGCCACAATATTTCGCAATGCCTTGGCATGAGACAAATACCAAATTCTGTGATGTTGTGGACCACAGATAATGTTTGTATCTGTAATCAGGATTGGAAGATTTGGAGATCAATATTATAGGGCTAGTAGGTGTTGCCTATTCTTTTATCTCATGAACGTACAAATTGAGAAGTAACAGAAATGACAATTTTTGAAAGCGTTCTAAAAAAGTTGGTACATCATCGACCGGGACGTGTGGATAAACACAACACCAATGGTATGCATTGTGTAATATATTGGGTCAAGTGTACAATTCAGCAATCGGTGTAGCTCTTGAACAAGTTTCTAGTGTCACAACTGCGCATAATTGCAGCTCCATCTGTATGAACAAGTTTTAGTCGCTTGTACGATTAAGGGAAAGGGACATTAATTGGAAGTGGGGATGCTGGTTATTGGGGAAATGCTACGGTGGACCATCAAATAGGTGGTTCATCGGTGGACCATTAATTTAAACCGTTAGATATATGAATAAAAAAATTAACGGTTAAGATTTGTTGATTTGATTACAATCTCAACCGTTAATTTTTTTTATTCATATATCTAATGGTTTAAATTAATGGTTCACCGGTGGACCACTTAATTTGATGGTCCACCGTAGAAAGCGCCTATTATAAAGATCTTTTAGATCCAAAAACAAAAACACTTTAATTCAATGAACTTTCTAGCGACCCACTATTGCCCCATTTTATTTTATTTTACTTTTTATACAGAGTTTGGGTTGGCTGTACTCTATCTTATTGGATTACTAATCCCATCCTAAGGTGAAGTGTACCAAACGGGCCCAGAGGTCCCCAGTTGTATCAGTATATGCACTTTTGTGAAATTGTTTGTTCCCATAACCATTTAAAAAAACAATGCTTATCCCCATTCAGAAAAATTAGGAGTGTTCACGGATATGAGTATTTGTAAAGTCAAACGGACCCAAATCAACCCAATACTTCGGTTTGGATTTTTTGGATGTTTGGGTAGCACCCAACCCATCTTGTTCATGTACGGGTTGGGTAACGAATTGTGATTTTTAAACCCGTGAACCCAACCCATTGACATGAATAATTTTTAAATTTATTATTTATATATATATTTTTAGTTTAAAAAATTATGACTCTAATGAAAACAGCAGATGTAGCTATTAGACCTTGACTTACATAATAGAACTCATCACTCATGCGTAATGAACAATGTAACGTTTATTATGATTTTTTATTTTAAAAAAATATAATTTAGTTTTTATAATTCTTTCTTTTTTTATAAAAGTGTATTTAATATGTCATTAAATAAGAATGGGTACCCATGAATCCAACTCAAACCAATCCGTTATTGATCAAATTGGTTCGGTTCGAGTTTGATAAAAAAATTACACAAATTCAATTTAATTCAACCCAATTTATTTTGATCGGTTTGGATATTGAATTTGGCCAAACCCAACCCAAACCGACCCGTGAACACTCATAAGAAAAACAATGAAATCAATTTCTACCGTAGATAGCCCATAAAAGGGAATTTTGGTCAAGCATCATTAATTAAAAATATGAAAAACCAGACGCATAGCCTGTTTGGCATGTCCTATTTCGCAGTCGGTATTATCAATTCTTGTTCTGGGGTCTATCTTCAATTTAATCACAATATGCTGTTGATGCACATCAGATTACCCAGTCCTACTGCACTTAAACTTGTTTGATAAAGTATTTATTATGTCATAAATGCATTATTTGTAATATTTAACAAAATATATTAAATATTATTTAATCAGCACCCTTAGGCCTTAAGGACACTCCTTAACAAAACACTTTTGTAAAATAACCACTCCGCACAAAGTGCAAACCCAAAAGATAACATAAGTAAAGAATGATTTTAAATTTTCTTTCTAATCCTTTTACTTCTTTTGTACGTTTCATATTGAATATATTTTATATTTTTGAGACATTAAATATAATTACTTTTTTATTTAATATTTTCTTTTTAAAGTAGTAGAAAGATTTATAAGAAAATATAACATTACTCCATAAGCAAATGAGCTCCAAATTTTGAAATAAGCACTTGCAATTGAATTAATTTCTCGTCAAGGGATTTATAGTGGTCCAACACACCGTGCCATGGGACAAGGCTTGCTAGGATACGGGTTCTGCTATTCTCATCTCTTTCTTTTCTTTTTTCACCTCTAACTTTTACAAAAAAATATAAAATATTCATTTTGTCCTCATCCTCTTTTACTCTTTTCCTCTCTTCTTCCCACCTCTATTTTATTAATGGAAACGCATTTTCATTTTGTATCGAAGTTTGATATACAACAGAAACGTGTTTTTGTTGTTTATCAAATACACAACGAAAATACATTTACGTTATGTTAATTTTCTCAAAAAAAGTAATTAAAATATTAATTATGATATAATTTAATCCTTTTAATTTTAATTGAATCAATTGTGGTATAAATTACCGTTTTTAATTGAAATTAAATTAATTACGATACAATTTATCATTTTTAATAATAATTAAAATAATTTTGATGCAAATTTCCTTTTTTAATAATAATCAAATTAATTATGATGCAATTTTAAAAAATATACGATAGAAGCTACCATTTTTAATAAGAATTAAATTAATTATGATGTAAATTATCCTTTTTAATAGTAATCGAATTAATTATGATACAAATTACCATTTTTAATAGTATCATAAATTGCATCATAATTAATTCAATTACTATTAGAAAAGGTAATTTACATTATAATTATTTTGATTCTTATTAAAAATGATAACTTGTATACTATATTTTTTAAAATTATATCATAATTAATTTGATTACAATTAAAACAAGAAAATTTACATCATAATTATTTCGATTGCTCTTAAAAATGGTAACTTATAGTAATTAATTAATATTTCAATTAATTTTTTTTTCAAAAAATTAACATAATAGAAATGCATTTCTGTTGTGTATCGAAATGAGTTTTCGTTGTGTTAATTTTTCCAAAAAAAAAATCGATACACATGTTTCCGTTGTGTATTATGCACAATGGAAATGGGTTCCATTGTGTATGAAGGCACACTCCTAATACAACAAAAACACGTCTTTGTTGTGCACAATATACTATGAAAACATGTTTTCGTCAAGGGTATTTTGAAAAAAAAATTAACAAACAAATTTTGAGGTGAAAAGAGCGAAAATTGGGGTGGAAATAGTAGGGCCCTAGCATACGCTTTTATCTACGGTTACACCCATATTTCCCTTTTCTTTCTTTCTTCTCACTTTGGGCTGACAAATGGTTTGCAGCATAGGAAGTCCATGGCATTTATTGGTTTTGGCATTGAAAGGTTGGCTGCGAGGCATGAATTGTATCCTTGTAACAGTATCGGTGAAAGCATCTTTTCTACTACCGCTATCTTTTTATTATGTCGTTTAAGGGTTATAGTTATGGGGTGTCTAACCTATCCCAAATAAAAATGAGGTTAAATAACTTCACCAAAGATGATTGGTGTAATTTTTCATGCTGCACCAACCATCTTTAAGTACATAAAAAATTACACCTATCATCTTTAATGGAGTTGTTTAACCACATTTTTACTTGAGGTAAGTTAGACAATCACATATAAATTTAAAAACATATAATTTTAATATTTTTATTTAGAGTTCTATTAATAAGTTTTTTTTTGGGTACATTATTAATAAGTGTTTTAAGAAAATTAGTTAAAAAATTAATAAATAAAAATTAAAAAATTATATTATTAGCATTTTACCTTCCTTATTTTTTATTAGAGGAAAGAGTGCCTCTCTTCATTTTTCTTAAATAAAAATAAAATAAAAGAGAGAGAAAGGATATAATGAGTAATTTATAGAGTAGTTAAATAATAAAATATTGGATAGTTTAGAAAATAATTAAAGGATAAAAAGTCTTATAAAAAGTAGAGACTAAAAGAGGGTATCTTCTTTATTATAGTTATAGATTATAGATTCTAATATTTTTTATATTATTTTTCTCCTTTTTGATAAGAAAAAAAATATAAGGATATAATAAAAAATAATAATTAATATTATCTTAAATTTTTAAAATGATAATCAATAAAAAAAAATTCTTTCAAAATGATAGATAAAAGAAAAGAAGGGAGTATATTTGGGGCCCATTTGTTTAAGCTTTTAAGAAAATAATTTTAAAAATGTATAAAAAAGTGATTTATTTTTAAGAAATTGTATATAAAATTGAAGTTATTCTTTTTTCAGTTACAATTATGAAAAGCACTTCTTTATTTTAAAATGTAGTTATAATAAGAGTATTTTATATAAATTACTTAAAGTAGTTTCTCAAAATAATTAGGAATGTGTTTTTTTTTAAGTTTGAATAAATATACTAATTAAAAAATATTTTTAATAACAATTAAAACAAACGAGGTCTTAAATATTTTAGTAATTTATATTTTCATTTATTTTCTTGATATATTAAAAAATGAATAGACAATTGCTCAATTATCAACATTATGTTGGTTGGAGTGAAACTGGACTCATATCCTTTACATAAGGTCTTGGGTTCAAGTATTATAGATGAAAAAACACGGTTGGAAATGGAGACCCTACTAAAGGTAGTCGGTCAAATTTTCTGGGAGATATTAGTCATCAACAAAGATAGTAAATATTTTGTAGGGTTAAATATGTTTTTGTCCTCCAACAATTAACCTGTTTTGGTGTTAGTCCTCAATTTTTTTTCCTTAAATAAAGTCCCTCAAATATTAAAAATACCCTAATTAGATCCTTGTACTAAACATTGTTTAACTTTTCTATTAAATGATAGTCACATAAGCATCACTAGTCACCATTAATTTACTGATGTGGTCATTTATGTCAATTGTTATGTCTAGATCAAACTAGTAACATACTTTTTGAATAAAAGTGTTACATGTTTAACCCTAAACCACAGATTTTCTTAATCTTAAAGCAAAAGTAATTACACGATGTTTTATTAAACGACTTAAATATACTTTTGGTCCTTTATCTTTTTACTAAAATTTGTTTTGGTCTTTTATCTTTTAAAAGATTTATTTTGGTCCTTTAACTCTAAAATTTAAGTCAATATTGTCATTTCGTTAACAATGATCGTTTTTATTTTGAGACATGATTTTGAACCCTTTTTTGATTGATTCAAGACTCGAAATTTGTTCCATTAGATTCATCTACATGAAGACTATGAAATGCAACTATTGTTCGAACCAAAAAGGACCATAAACATGATGAAAAACGTGTAAAAAGTGAGTCCCACGAGCAACTAGGAAAATTGAAAAATCTAATATTAAATTCTTTTTTGGTTGCTCGTGAAACTCATTTTTCACCATGTTTATGGCCCTTTTTAGTTCGAAAATTAGTCAAGTTCCACAGTTTTCATGTAAGTGAATTTAATAGGATAAGTTTCAAGTTTTGAATCGATCAAAAAGGATTCAAAATCGTGTCCCAAAATTGAAAACGATTGTTAACGAAAGGACAATATTAACTCAAATTTGAGAGTTAAAAGACCAAAATAAATCTTTTAAAAGATAAAGGACCAAAACAAATTTTAGTAAAAAGATAAAGGACCAAAAATATATTTAAGCCTATTAAAAATTATCACTAGGCACTTCAGGTAATAAAATACTCTACTTGGAAACTAATGTGACTATCATTAAACAGAAAAGTTAAGTAGAGTTTAGTACAGGGACCTAATTAGGATATTTTTAATATTTGAGAGACTTTATTCAAGAATTTTTTTTCTAGGGACTAAAACCAAAATAGTTCAATTTTTGGAGGACTAAAAACATATTTAACTTATATTTTGCACCTATAACATAGTAAAAAAAAAAAAAGAAGACAACTGCTCTACTTATAGTTTGGCGTTGATGTTGCCTTAAAGTGGTGGAGGACTGAAACAATCTAATTTGGCCAGCAAATTTTCTGTAAACCTGTGGTATTTATTTTAATGCAGTTATTTTTCATTATTTATTAGTTTATTTTTATTTTAGAAAAAATTAAATTAGAAAAAATAACAACAAATATTAAATGTCTTGGTTTAAAGGAAAGAAAATTCACTCTTTATTTCTATTTTATTTTCCTTCTTTTCATATTATAAGTTAGAGTTTAATGGTCATACAGTGTCAATGTAAAAAGTTTTATATTGTCAATTAATTAGAAATCACCGTTGACATGACTTTTAAAGTATTTATTATAAAAGTCAACAAACTTATAATAAATGGTGGTTTATGATTGGATAACAGTGTAAAACTAAATTACACCGTCATGACCTTTTTTCCCTATAAGTTATGCTATTTCTTACGAAGAAACCCAATCGAAATATTACATGAACACATGTGCATAATTTTTTATTGATTATTAGAAAGTTAAAAAAGGAAAACTTAAGTGGTTGACAGAAGTCACTCTAAATATTATCGAGTACGTGGATTAACTAACACAAAATTATTTCTACTTAATCAGTCAAATTCACTCTAATTGTATGAAGATGACTAGTGCCAAACTATTACGTTTGACATCAGCCCAAACATCCAATTGTTCGATCAAAGGACTTTTTACCTTAATGGGAGGTTGGGTCTTAGCAAAAGGAACTAATTTCTTATGGTGACGAACCACGACTCTAAATTCCGTCTTATGAACAGGAATGTGAAAAATCCTTTTTGTTTTTTTCTTTTAATTCTTTCAAAAGTTCTGAAGTTGCACAAGTAGTCGACGAAGACTAAGACTTACACGAGAATTGAGAAAAATATTACTACGCACAAAGACATGAGAAATTCTAAATATTACGAAACGAAATGCGACGAATTCTTCTATCAACGATCCACCATGTTTTGCGTCAAATACCAAATTTTTTTTTTTATTTTTTAACTTTAAATTTTTCAATGAAATAATGCCACATGTCATTCATACTTTTTCGCGCAAAAGCATTCGTACTAAATAGCAAAGCTCAAGACGCAATCCCTATGCTCTTCATCACCGTTACAACATATGAGATGCATTACGCAAAAGAAGTGTGTCAAATGAACTAGAAGTCTAGAACAATGACGTGTTCCCACTCCAAATGAAGCTAGCAAGTCCAAATAGTCTTTTTCACTGAATTTTCTAACCAAGACCTGCAGAAATCCTTGCTTAATTCTTAAATATAGCTGAAGGCCATTCCTAATGATATATATGATTACTAATTAATGTACTTTTTTTATCCAAGAACTCCATGGCAACTAGGCAAAGAACAAAAGGGGAAGAGAAGGGCAAACTAAAATGATGTGAATAAATCATCAATTTAGTTCCTCAAGTATAACCCATTCTCCTATATAGTTCCCAAAGTAATAAAATTATATAAGTAGTCTTTCAAGTATTGAATATCCATCTATTTAGTCCCTAAATTAGTATTTTTTACTAACGTTAAGGGATCAATTTGATAAATTTTTTAATACATAAAAGACTACTTATTATGATTTTTAGTACTTGAGGGACTATTTATATAATTTTATTAATTTAATGACCAATTAGGAGAGAGAGTAATATTTTAAGAATGAAATTAAGGGTTTACTCAAAATGATGTTAAAGAAATTTGATCCTAATGTAGAGTAGTCTCCTAGCTAAGAAAATAAAGCTACAAATTAATCTCTAACGTACAGTTTCTCTGCATTTTAATTTTTCCCTCCATCTGGTTCTACCGTGCGCCGAGAAAATTTGCAATAAGAGACAGCGCAACCTTAACTACCACTTTTGAGTTTGGTCACCTTTAACTACCTTACCGACTGCATAATGACAAATATATTCACTTCACATTTGACATTTTTATTTTCTTTTGTATACCCCCATCACATATGGGATAAAAAGTGATGTGAAAGAGAGACCGAGAGGAAGACCAAAGGAAGGTTTGTTTAGAAGGATGAAAAAAAGGTAACGTAAAAATTAAAATGGTTCCTCATTTCTCTACGAACAACGTACCTGTTAATTAGGAGTGTAAGAATTGGATTGATCACAGTGCAATAACTGAAGTGATTAGGAATGGTAATGGGTCAGAGTAGGTATGGATAGTAATTTTTCATCACATGTTCTTCAAGATGAAAATTTGTCTTGTACTTTTTTTTTGTATTTGTGTGAATATTTATGAATTTTATGAATATTAATAGGTTAGAAAAGTATTAATCTTTTGAATCATCTGAGAACCTGTTATGGTTAAGAATGTGGAGGGCGTGACATCAATGGGACACGTGGAGGGTGATCCAAGCAAAAAGGATGACGAGCACAATTCTGTTAGAAGGAGTAATAGCATGCTTCATGTGACTTCACGTCTTAGGGATTGATGGTAGCATATGTAAATGGGGATTATGGGTAGAATAGGGTGTGAGTTGTATGACCGTTCTTCCCCTTCTCTCTGGCTAGTTTTCCTCTGATATAATTTCCTCTTTTCTCCTACTAGTTCCATTGCTTTCTATTTCAGTACTACTTTTCCCAATTTCACTGTACTTTGTCAGTTAATTGCTAAGAAATCAATACAGTGTTCTATTATACTAGTTGTATTTTTTTGCTGTTGCTCAATTCTATAGGAACTATTACAAAACACATCTATTAGTTCTTATTTTTATTAGTAGGCTTTATATTGTCACATTAAATTTAAGAACTTCAGTAACTTTTTACTCTAATAATGAACTTATTTAAGAACTTAAAATAGGTCACACACATTACTCCACATTTTTACACTTTTTTATATTTATTTTTGTTTCAAAATAATAACCTATTTATATTTTAATTTTTAAACAATAAATATGAAACAAATCAAATATATTATTTAAATAATTTTTGGTCATAATATTTTTTATCACAAAAATATATTAAAAATATAACAAATTTATTTCAATAATTTTCTATCACAATAAGTTAAAAATATATTAAAAACTACACCAATTTTTTACCTTCAATATGTCATTTTTCCTACGGTCATTTCACTTTGTAAATTCTTTCAGCTTTTCAAATTAGCCGTCTTGTACAATCTTTCAAACCTTCTCACTTTTTCTTTTAGCTTCTCAAATTTTCCATGGTCATTCCCTCTCTCTCTATCAAATTGTCCACAATCTCTCTCTCTCTCTCTCTTTGCTTCATCATACAACTCGCAAAGAGAAAGAAGGATGTTGGGATTTTGAAAGGGAGGGTAGTTGCAGTGGAGCACGCGGGTTTGAAAGCAGGAGGATTTAGTGGTATTTGCGGGTTCAAACACCGCCTCCTCTGTTGTACGTGTCAAAGGGTCCCCAACTAGTTAATTTAGGATAATTATTTTTATTTGAGGAAATTTAGTTGTGAAAATAATAGTATTTAAGTGTTATTTATATTTTTTTATTTTTTGATAAAATATAATTTCCTTTTATAATATTCATTGTGAAGATAATGATATCCTTTTCCTTTTTTCGAGAAAATATATTATTTTTCTTTTTATAGTTTTCATTGTAGAGATAATTATATTTTTCTTCTTTTTTCAGATAAAATATTCAACTATTATTTATTTTTCTTTTAAATAATTTTTTTCCTTCCATAATCTGTTATTACTATTTTGACGGCTATAAATGATTCTCTTTGTAGTCAAATGACTTTATTAGTTTTTTTTTTTATATTGATTTGATTATAATTTATTTGAAAATTAAGGACTATTTATTATTAATCTTTGCCAATGTGGCAAACTTACGAAAATGATAAGAGATTGATAACTTGAACTACATACACTGACAAATATTCTCCTTTTCTATCTCTATTCTTTATATACTTTCTTTGTTTTTCTCCTCTCATCATTGTTTTTGTTGTTATTTCTGAGGCTTCAACTGTGCTTTTGGCTTTAAGTACATGAGTTTAGATACATCACTTTATAAATTTTGGAAGAGCAAATTGAATATTGAGTTCTATCGGATATCCTTAAAAATTTGCTTTCTAGGCAGTGACTATTGAATTGTTGCGACACGTTCTTCTTCTCCTACTTCTCAACAATGTGGAAGTAAATTTTTCTTTAATATTTGTTGGTTATTATTATTGTAAAAAATAATTTGACAAGTAATATTATTCATTTTGATTTAGTAGCTATTTAGAAATAATTAATAGGGTCTTTTTGTAAGAAATTTATTGTTAACTTATATACCAATTTTTATTAAAATTTCATGAAGATTCTTAGCAGCATGTGAAAATAATAATTAACATTTGTAATCTAAAGTCTTAAAAAAATGATGTTTAGTCCGTTTGAGAAAACACATAGTTATGAATATTTTATATGAAATTTAATACTTATACATACACAGATACATACATTCATATGTGTGTATAGATTTAATTTTACCATTAGCCCCTTTAACATTTATGTTTGGCTGTGTCCCTGCCAACTAGTGGTGACACCAACCAATTCGATGACGTATCTGCATTGACCCGGATCATCTCCAATTGAAAAAACTGGAGAATGTCCAGCTTTTAATTCCCACCATTCAATGCATAATTTTTATTTAAATTTATTAAATATTAAAATTAAACAAGGGCTGAGATTGCATCCAGTTTTTTGATAATTGGAGAGGATCCTCTTTCGTCTTCCTCACTCCTTTGTAGCTTGTGTTCTTGCTTCGATTTTAGGAACTTCAACATATTAATTATAGGGGGGGGGGGGATAATTTCATGGTAAAATAATACTTATTAGGACTACTTTGTGTCGTTCATTGCCTCTGGTCCTATACAGTGAAGCAATTGACTCTGCTGGCGGACTATGCAAAAACGCAGCAACAAACACATAGGTTGTATCGGTCCAAAAGGGCTGCCATTCCCTCTAGATTTTATCGCTTGTTCACATTCTAGAACGGATGTTCGCTTTATGCACTATCTTCTTATATTATCAAATAGTTAAATGATTAATCACTGACTTGCTTTTACGCTTTCTTGTTTTAAGAGAGAAAAACTTGTCTTTCTTAGTTACTACTAACGTAACCAAAATAGAAGATTCAACTTAGACTGAAGACCATTTGTTACCATTTGAAGTTTTCGATAATTTTGCCCAAGACTTTTCAGTCGTCCATATCAATATTACTGTACGTGAAAGTTATTAAAAATCGCTTCTAGAGATAAGGAAGAGAACACACATAAACGTTGTTAAAAGTCTCTTCTAGAGAGATAATAAGGAGGAGAACACGCAAGAACGGTGATTTCTGTCCAAACATAATAGAGGATTTTTTGGGTCCAAAATATAATAGGAGAAATTGATAAATATGATCTATAGTGTGAGTGTATATAGGATAAGTTCAATAAGTTTATCTGAATCTTTATTGGACTAAAATTTTGAAACGGTCATTTATTTGAATCTAAATACAACTTAATTAACATTTGAGAATTTATTTGATGAGATTAAATCCATTTAATGTACTGAAATAATATATCAAATGTTAATATTATGTATAATTAAATTAAAATTAAAGAAATATAAAACTGAAATTAAAGTGTACTTTATAGTATATATTTTAAAACAAATAATATCAATATAATATTATATTATATTATACAAAAAATTATCTATTAAATTAAAAAATATTATTAATATATTATAAATTTTAAAAGAATATAAAACACCAAGTCAAATTAAATCAAACCAAAATATAATCAGAATTTATTTTCAGAACACATTAACTCTAATTTTTAAATCAAAATCTACCAAATTGAGTTAGTGGAAGGTTAAGTATCTCCTTATATTACTAGATTGCTTTAATTTAGCCTAAAAAAGACCGCCACTGCTAAACATCACGAAAACGTGTAGGAGGCTTTGAATAACTAAATAGGGAATCATTTTGTGGAAAATTTGAGCGTTCTTTTCCTTAAACTAATCAGTGAATAGTGTTATATTTCAATAGCAGTCCTAGAAATGTCCAAGCTCTTTCTTGGCATATATATATATACCCCACATTCTAAAAAGTAGAGAGCCAATCAATTAGAGCAATGGATGTTCTAACCTTAAGCTCAAGTCTTAGCATTTCCAAGCCATTTCATTTCATTTCACTCTCAAAGAAACAGCAAAGACCTCCTCGTACGCAGTTTGCTGTTTCATGCGTAGCCACGAAGCAGCTTCAAAGCGTTGACGACAACTTCTACAAGGTACTATGTTTGAGTCCCAACAGTGCAACCACGGATGACATAAAGAAAGCGTATAGATCAATGGCTCTTCGGTACCACCCTGACGTGTGCCATGATAGTTCCAAGAAAGAGGAATCAACGAGGATGTTTGTGCAACTCAACGCGGCTTACAGGACGCTGTCGAATCCAATGCTTCGAGCAGAGTATGACTGTGAATTGGGTTTGAGAAGCGGAATGAGCGTTGGTGATGAGAGTTGGAGATGTAGGTGGCAGGAGCAAGTGGCTGAGTTGAAGAGAAGGTCTCGCAGACGTATGGCACAAAAGGAGGGATCGTGGGGCAGTAAAATGAGGGCGCAAAACATGGAATGAAATACCATAATTATCAGAATCTTACGATTCACGATCGAATCTTACTATTCGATATAATTCTGTTACCGATTCGTATTATAAGATGAATCTTAAATAATTTTGTATCTTACAATACATGAATGAATCTATGTAATTTTGTATCATCCATATGATTCACATAATTCAACAATTCATCATTTTTTTTTCTTTACTTTCACCAATTCTCATGAAAAAATTGAAAAGACATATAAGCTTAAATTGTTAAATGAAAAGAAATTGAAGGAATTAACACTTTTGAACTTATCCTATTTGGTTATTTCATTACTTTATTTGTCACTCATTCGTTCAATGCATGTACTCTCGTTAGCTATTTAAGTGCTTCCTTTCCATTCTTCTAAAATAAAGGCTACACAAACTCAAATATAACTAATAATTTTGTTTTGTAAGACTTCTGCTTAAGTTGTTTTATCTATTTTTAGTTTAATTTTTTTTTTTACATTGAACACTATATATCATCTATATGATATATTTGATACGATTCAATACAAATTATGATTCACAATTCAAAAATTAGCTTAGCGATTCGCAATTTGAATGTCGATTTGATAACTTGATTAGAACTACTTTCTCTCTTGATTATTCTATATATTGCTGTATTTTTCATGTAACATTCTTGAATTGGTCGACTTTTTAGGACAGATTCTTTCAATTATGTGAATTGCGAAGAACAAGGGTACTTTGTTAGTTTAAGGTTTACTTTAATCTACTATGAATAGAAGAACATGAGTCGGATCAACCCCAACAAACCGAATTGAATGAAACCAAAAATAACAAGTTAGGTTGGGTTAACGAGTCAAGTTGAAATTATTTTTCTAATCAGGTAAATTCAGGTTGGGTTTTGAGTTAAACAAAATGAAAACCAAGTAACCCAACCAAACGTAGTTATCTCATATTATATTATATAATATTAATAAAATAAATATTGATGACTTGTGATTTATAACATTTTTAGTTAACATGTGGTTTCTATGTTTAGTTGGGTAACAAGATATCAAGTGAGACAATGATGCTAATAATTGATGAATATTCAATATACTAATGAAGTATAGAGTCTGTCATGAGTTTGACAATTTTTTTTTCTATTTACCCTATTTTTTTTTTATTTTAGTTGAGTAATTTGAAACCTAATCTAAATCCAATGAAGTTGGGTCAATGGGAGTCAAAACAAAAAGTAAAAGATACTCAAATAAACTCAACTTGAGATGTTTTATGCAATTCAAGTTTTTATTGCCTTCAAACCCGATCCGTGTCCACTACTATCAGTCTATTTTATTTTAAAATATAATTTTAACCTATTATTTTTACTCCCTCTAATTAATTTTTCTTTTTGCAATCTTTTCACCTTTGTTTAAATTATGTTATTTTTAAAATTTAACCAAACTCCAATATTATAAATCTAAATTATTATTCTTATACGTTAAAAATGTCTTCAATTATAAATTCAACCAAAAAACATCTATTAAATCAATCTTCAGTTAAGTGTTTTTTAATTAATATTTTTATATTTTACTTGTATTTAAAAGCACTCTATAATACATGAGATACTTACTTCTTATACATATATTTTCTTACAAATTTTAATTTTTCTTTTGAATGTTTTTAATTTATAAATTTTTACCTAAAATTAATATATAAATATAATGTTCGCATTACTTGTTAATACTTAATACAAAAAGGTAAATACCTGTTAGCGAGCCAAACAGCAAATCATAATAACATTTAATACACGTTTTAGTTTAATTTATTTTAGAGAAATAATTATTTAATTTATAAGAGAATTTTTCAAAAAATAATTATTTTAAAAAATATTTCGGTTTTAAGCATACACTTAATAAGTAATATTATGTGTTAAAATTTAAAATAAATTACTAATTTAATTTTTAGGATGGGTCGAATTCACACAGTACCCTAGCCCATTCCTAGTGTAACTAGCACGCGGAGTGTGGGCTCACAAAATTTAGCTTCACCTTGTTCATATATGACAAAAACAACTTTTAAAAGCCTTATAGTATCAAGGCTGTTTGAGGAGTAATCCATAATGACTTCATGATGACCACTGATTAGGCATGGCAATAAAAAATGACTCTATGAGTATCTGTCTAATTCCATCTTGACTTTGATGAAACAAACTATGTGATTTTGATTTTTTATTATATCGGGAGATATGTAAGAGCACAGAGACCACTCTTGACCATCTTAAAAATAATAAAACTTAATTATTTTAAGATAAAATAAAACAAAATTTTATAATAATAAAATCCTCCTTTAAAAAAATAAATATGTTTTAATAATAAAATTTCCTTGATAAATAAATAAATAAACAAATAAAACACCTAAACATATTATTTTTTTTAAGGGGTAAAATAAAGATTTTAAAAGTTATCTAAATTTTGCATATTTAATTAGAAGTAACCGTCTTAGGACGGACATTGTAGGATATTAATATATTTCCTACGTGTAATCAACTCCTGAGCCCATTTCAAAGAACATTTTCTTTTTTAAGAATTTTTTCAATGTTTTTCCTAATAAACCTTGTGGCGACTCCTTTGTTTTTACATTTATTTTTGTCATCCTGCCACAACCCCAGTTGTTACGAAGTGTAGGTAATTTAGTTACAATAAGTCAATAATTTCAATTCTTACTATATATTTGAGTAAAATTAGCTAGAAGTGAATATATGGGTTATAGCCCACAAATCTTATAGTATGCGGCTTATTCAAATGCGAGTTTTTTTTTTTTTTTGGGTGTATAAAAGGGCCAAGAGGCACTTAATGTGAGTTTTTTCAACCCAATATACATAATTTGTGAATTTAATGAGTTTGGTCTGTGAATTAAAAAGCCAACCCACATACCGCTATATTTTTGTTTTAATTGTTATTTTTTACTTTATAAGTATATTTATCATATTATGAAACTTACTAAATTATTGACAAATAACAACTACAAAAGAGAATAAAAAAGTACAACTGTTTATTTATTTTAAAATTTTTAGTTATTTCTATATATATTTTAAAATTTTTATTTTTAGTATACAAACCAACCCATTTTACTGCCAATTACGCGAGGCGTACGGACATGAGAAAAAATAAAATGAAACCTGTTTTTTGTTACGAGCCTACATTGGCACAACCCATTAAGCTATTAATCCAGGGCAGAACAAAAAATCTAAACGGAGTACGTGTGTCGCTCATCATATACCCAACTGTAAAGTTAGCTTTGCACCTATCCGCTCACAACCTTCTATCTCATGATAAATCTAACGTTTTAGAATATTCTTGAATTTAGGACACATAAGTAGTACGAATTAGACTTCAAGGCCCAGAGTCTAGACGTGTTCTTCTAGAAGGAAATCAATCTGGAGTCTGGACCTATGTTGTTAAAAAAGAAGGAAAGGGTTATAAATTAAAATAAAAAAATTAAATAATTATTATCACCCTTTGCAATATAAAAGTTTAAAAACCAATGTGTTGTTTGAATTTGCAATTTCTTTTTTAAATGGTCAAGAACTTTTCTTAAGTACGTCTTCATTAAGTATAAGAAATGATTATACAATCATAATATACAGTCGTAAGCATATGAGCAATTGTTTATTAGGTCACCAAATACTAGTGAAACAAGAAAATAATTAAGCGAAATGAATCAAAAATGAAAAGAAAAGAAAAGAAATTATTTGAGCGAAATTGCCTCCAAAACTACAACGGAGTTACACGTGTAGGGTAGTGTATGACTGAAACTCATTATTCTAACAAAGTTTACGCTACTTCTGAATTGGACATATAATTTACTTTTGTTCTATTTAGCTAATACATACATAGTACAAAACTTACGTTGTGAATGAAAGCTTTGATATGGCTTGATAAGGAGATATTAACGTAAAAATATTTGGGAAATGATAATAATAAATATTGACTATTAAATTTTATTTAAATGGTTAAAATTAAAATATAAATACACATGATTTTTAAATAATTATATGAACACTAATTAATTTTTAATTTTAATAATTCTTATATGATTATGTAATCAAGATTTATTGTTCTCACATTTTTAAAATAAAAATTGTTTTCATTATATACATCCCTTAACTTGATACTCTATTAAAATACCTTTGTAAACAATTATTTGTGGCAAATTCGTTAGATGAGGTCATTTGTTAAAGGAGAAAGTGAAGGAAACATAATTAGATCATTAAACACTCAACCTTTATTGTATATGGGGTATATCAAATGAGAATAAAAAAAAATAATGTTATTTAATTTTAATTTTGAGTACTGGTGTATGCTTATATGATCAACATTTGTTATTTTCTTGATAACAAGTGAAAATAGTGTGAGAATCTGAGACAGATATAAAATAGTTCATGCATAAATAATAAGACTATATTTATTGTAGGCACTTAATATGCATTTAAATAATATCCGTCAAAAAATTATTTTCAACTAGTTAATTGAAGGAAAAAATATGGTTAGATAAAACATTCAAGAAGTTAGTAAAACATCTACAAATTGTTATTCTTCTAACAGTTTCAAGTCATCATAAACTAACTTTAGAACCTAATTATAAAAATTGTAAAAGATTAAAGATCTAATTACAATTTTTCTAGTTTAAAGACCTAATTAAAAATTATTTAAATCTAAAAAATAAAATTGTATACATTGTAGGTCAGTAATATGTATTGTTGACCAATTTTTAAAAGAATTTTTAAAAAATAATATTCTTTTTCCTAAATCAACCTATACCAAGAGCCTGTTTGGATACATATTAAAAAATCTTTTGAAAGCTTATTTTTTGGAATAAGTATTTTGTTATGTAAAAAGTGGTGTTTGGATGTATATTGTTTTTCAACTTTTGGAAAAGTAAAAGCTCTCAGTAGAGCTTATGGTGAAGCTAAAATTTTCAGTTTCTCAAATAATTATCATTTTGAATAAGCACTTTAGAATGTATTATCCAAACACAATATTAGCTTATTTAAAAAGATCTTTTCATAACAGAGCTTCTAAATAAGCTCTTTTTCTATAAGTTCTTTTAAAAAAGTTCATCCAAACAGGCCCCAAAGCAGGTTTCGTAGAACTGAAGTAACATGTTCACCCAGATGAAGTCATAGATTCGTCAAGATCATCCGAGGGGAAATGTCTAAGTATTTCAGCATTCAAAACGCCAATCGCACAACGATTCACAAATGTACCACTGTGAAGTTATGAAGATTCTGATACAACCAAGTCCAACATATTCTAGTTAAAAAATTTTACATTCCAATGATTTGTTGATGGTGATTGCAGTATATCATGTTGTTAATCTAGTCCTATGTATACGTTAGTCATCAGATATAGTAAACTCTAACTCAGAAAAGTTGTTTATTTATAACATCCACATCCATTTAGAAATTAATATTATAATCAATCCATCAAATCGTGATGTCAAAATTTTTTCTTCTACTGCCATTGAGCATATGTAAATCATAAAGAAAATATTTGCTTCCACAACGTAAGATAAACAGCTTTTTTTTTATAGGCAAAGAAACTTTTATAACGAAATAAGGAACCAAGCACAAGAAGTGCAAGGTTTGTGAGCAGATTACATATTTTTATAACGAAATAAGGCAAAGTAAGACCAACACTTAAACACGAGGAATAATCAAAACAGAACGCATTTTTCTTTCCCTTTTGCTTTTATACATCAACTGTGGCTATAAATCGAAGAGAATCAAACAGAACTACTAATGACAAATCTACATGACACTCTGCTCATTGATTTTCTAATGAGCTCCCTGATCAGCTTCCCACCCTTTTCATCTTTGACTTCAACGGTTAAATTGAAAACTAATAATAATAATAATAATAATAATAATAATAATAATGATGATGATGATGATAATAATAATAATAATAATAATAATAATGATGATAATGATGATAATAATAATAATAACAATAACAACAACAATAAGAACAATACAAATAACAACAACAATAAGAATAATAATAATAATAACAATAAGAATAATAATAATAATATCGTTATTGATGATATTGTTTGCACGCAAGCAAGTCATTTGATTATCTTTGCCAAGCAAATACAATACAGGACATGGATTTGGGAATTCCTCAATATTTTTGGCTAATTTTAAAACCATAGTACAAAGCTTGATTTTAGTAATGATGCGGAAAAAGTTAAATTCTATGATTATTTATTTATTACCTGGACTTCTTCTTTTCTAACTCTTCAGTACGTTTTCATTAAATATAAGAAATAATATTCAGTTATAATATATAGTCGTAACCATATGAGCAATTGCTTATTAGGTGACCAAATACAAGTTGAACAAGAAAATATTTAGACACCCATATATTACTAACACTCATTTGATATTCTTTATTTCTCTCTATCTCTTTCTTCTTATCACATTTTATCACTTATCATATTTACACTTCTTTTTCTTCTATCTCTTTCTCTTTCAAGGTATTCATACATAATTATTTAAATATTTAATTTAAGCAAAATTGCCTATGACTGAAACTCATTATTTTAATAAAAAGAAAATTACGTTACTTTTGAATTGAACATATAGTAGTTTACTTTTGTTCTATTTGGCTAACACATATATAGTACAAAACTTACGACGTGAATGAAAGGTTTGATACAGCTTGATAAAGAAAAGATGTGAGAATATTTAATTATTGTGAAAATATAGAATAATAAATATTGATCGTTGAATTTTATTTAAAGGGTTAAAATTAAAATATAAATACACAATGTTTTTTTAAGTACTTGTATAATTAATAATTAATTTTTAATCTTAACTATTTATATAATGAGTTTAATAGTCATGTACTGTCAGTGTAAAAAGTTTTACACTGTTAACCAATTATAATTCACTGTTATGATTTTTAAAGTATTTATTATAAAAGTCAACAAACTTACAATAAATGGTAGTTTGTGATTGGATGACAGTGTAAAACTACTTTACACTATTAGTGCATGACCTGTTTTTTCTTATATAATTATATGATTAAAATTTATTGTTCTCATATTTTAAAAATAAAAATTATTTTCATTATACATTTCTCCGGTCCTGACTTGATTTTGATTTTAGTCCTTATAATTTTTTATTTTCTTTTGGTTTTTGTCCCACAAAAAACTAATATCATTGTTTTTGGTCTCTACTATTATGTGACACTCGTTAATTGCTTATGTGTTAATGAAAAGTCAAGTAACCATTCTAGGTAGTACCCACTAGTGTCTGTAATGCTATAACAACATGTGATACCTCTAAATTTTTTTATAGATTTCAAAATTAAATGTTAGGCTTAAATATATTTTTGATCCCTGTAACATAATATTGTTTTGGTTTTGGTCCTTATAAAATCATTTTTTTAAAATGGTCCTTGTAAAATTTCTTTTTTTAATTTTGGTCTTTGTTATTTTGTTTTAGTCCTTGTAATATTTTTTTTTATTTTTGTCCTTATAATATGTAAATAATTTGCTTTATCTATTTTTTTTTTCAAAGGGACTAATTCAAAATGAACAAAATATTATGGGGACAAAAATAAAAAATAAATATTTTATAAGGACTAAAACAAAATAACAAGGACCAAAATAAATAAATAAAATTATGAGGACCATTTTAAAAAATATAATTTTACAGGGACCAAAACTAAAATGCGTATTTTATAGGGACTACAAAAAACATATTTAAATCTAAATGTTATTTATCTACCTTAAAATAAATATTAGGGACAAAAAATAATTATTTTAGATTTTAGAGAGATGAAAATCAAAGAAAAATATTTTACAGGGACTAAAATCAAAATTTCCTCATTTTATAGGGACAAAAAAAAATACTGATTTCAAATTTTAAAGGAGTAAAAAACAAAGAAAAAATTTGAAGGGATCAAAATCAAAACTCAGTCATTTTATAAGGACTAAAAGCATATTTAAACCTTTTATTTGAAAAATTATTTTTAACTAATTGAAGGAAAAAACATGGTTAGATTATTAAATATTCAACCTTTACCACATACGTGTGACATATCAAATGAGAACAATAAATTTAGATGATACAAAGAAAGTTAAGGGGCATATCAAATAATAACTACAAATTTCAATCATACATAGAAAGTTAATATTAATGTTATCTAATTTTAATTTTGACTATGTATATAGTTATATAGTCAACATTTGTTATCTTCTTGATAACAAGTGAGAATAGCGTGTATGGGCGCAAGTGTGAATAATTTTATTTATTGTAGGTACTAGGTACTTAATATGTATTTAAATAATTTTATTAAAAATTATTTTTGGTGTCGAATTGTTTCAGCTAGTCTCTAGTTTAAGGCCTAGATATATAACTACATTAAATACTTGAATGAAGAGTGCTAGCAATACACTTTTCTTAACACACACTTTATTATTGGTTGAAATTTATTAAAAATTACAAAATTATGAGAGAGAGTCATTAAATAAGATGTAAGACTCACAAATTTTTGTAATTTTCAAGAAATTTTAACTAATAAGAGAGAGAGTGTTTAAAAAAGTGTGTTGCTAGTATTTCTCATACTTTGATAGAAAGTTTTGCAGTCTATAATAGTCCTATTTGATTCGAGTAAGATTATTTTCTGTAGAAGATACTTATGGTCTCTACCGAAAAAGAATTTAAAAAAAAATAATTTTTTTCCCTAAATCAAGCTATGCCAAAGCAGGCTTCATAGAACTAATGAAACATGTTCACCCCAATGAAGTCATAGATTCATCAATGAGGTCTTTCAAGGGAAAATGTCTCTCAAAAAGGAGAAACCATATCCTAAGTATTTCCGCATTCCTAAGCCCATCAGACAAACTATATTCACAATGAACCACCGT
Organism: Spatholobus suberectus; assembly: GCA_004329165.1. Taxonomy (NCBI): domain Eukaryota; kingdom Viridiplantae; phylum Streptophyta; class Magnoliopsida; order Fabales; family Fabaceae; genus Spatholobus; species Spatholobus suberectus. The sequence goes on along the minus strand of CM014729.1, from coordinate 4,576,067 downwards.
GAACTTTTGAAGATTCTGATACAGCGAAGTCCAACATATGTTTAAAAATTTTATATTCCAATAATTTGTTGATGGTGATCGCATTATATGCCATATTGTTAATCTTGTGGTGTTGGTTGGTTTTATGAGCATAAGCCTAATGGAGCCCACCCAAAAGACTAGTCTTTTCGGTGAGAAAATCTCATGACTTAAGTAGTACATCAAGCTTCTTATTCTACTTAATATGAACTCTTAACATTGCTACCTCTTTTAAGAGCCGACATTAACGACAACTTCACTCTATTAACACTGGTTTGATAGTAGCCATTTTTCCCTTTTACATCTTCACTCACCTATTAGTATTCGACATATTGCACCTTAATCCAGATTATAGATTGTCTATTTCATAATCCAACTCTCAACAAAAACACCAATATTATGAACATAGGCCCAAAGGGAAAGTCTCAAGACTAGTAGGTGGGAGAATCCCTTAAATTTATAAGCCTCACTTGTTAGGTGAGACTCCCCGTCTCTGACGTGGGACTCATATCAGTTGGTCCTCAGGTATAATAAACTCTTAACTCTGAAACATTTTTTATTTGTAACATTCGCTTTCATTTATAATAAGTTTTATCAATCCATCAAATCATGCAAGTCAATTTTCTTTCTTCTGCAACCATTGAGCATACCTAAATCATAAAGAAAATACTTGCTTCCACAGAGTAAGATAAACAGTTAAACAAAAGGTACGTATAATCAAACCAGAACACATTTTTCTTTCCCTTTCGTTTTTATACATCAACTGGGGCTATAAATCGAAGAGAATCAAACAGAACTACTGATGTCAAATCTACATGACACTCTTGCATCCTTTTTTTTTTTTTTTGGATATACACTCTAGCATCTTTGACTTCAAACGGTTCAATTGAAACAGTTATTTTCTTCATACTACTCCTTCACCCTTTGGACCAAAAGTTGAAACAGCATCAGCCACTGTTAGAAATATTTTGTCGTCGCCAATTAAATCTGTGAACTTGGATGCGTGGAGCTTCTCCATTACAATTGGCCCTGGGTTTGCCAAGATAAGCTGTGAAAAGACCAAAGAGATAAACGTCATTACAATAATTTAGTACTGTTTTGTACCACGTAATAATAATATTATTATTGATGATATTGTTTGCACGCAAATACAATACATGACATGGACTTTGGAATTCCGTAACATTTTTGGCAAATTTTAAGATCATGGGACAAAGCTTGATCTGTACCTAGAGACTTTCCTCAGAAGAATTCCTATAGTAATTAGAAATGACTAATGATGTAGAAAAAAAATTAAATTCTATGATTATTTATTTATTACCTGGACTTCTCTTTTCTGAAGGCTCTTATATAACTCTTCAAAAGCATGGATGCCACTAGTGTCAATATCAGTAACAGCTACAAAATGAAAAACAGGATGAATAAATCCATTCATCAAAATTAAAAATGAAAAACAGGATGAAAGGATTTTGTAGAAAGCCTTACGTGACATTTCAACAGTGAGATACTCTATTCTGGACAAGCCACTCGTTTTCCTTTGGCCTTCTTCATCAGTCAGCCATCTCAAAATTCTGTAAATTGTGATGGAATTATTCATCAGGCTAAATTTCATCAAGTGAACCAATATCTACACCTTCTTAACCTTGACCTGGGAGTGTCTACAAACTTAAAGATAATATTATACCTCAAGGATCATGGTTCAATTTTCAATACAATTTTTACTAATAAAACTTATCCTTGAATCTTTTACCTTCAATTTTAACCCCATTCCAAACTGACCCTAAAGGTGAAAACACTAGATTCCAAAAGGTTCCCACCTCAAATTTCATACTAATAATTATTTCCAAGTTTCAACAGACAGCTCAAGGTTCTTGAATTGTCATATTAGGCACTTGTAGTTACCATTTTAAATTATGTGTGTGTACAATTCTACATGCACACACATATTTATTAGGAATAACAGTTATTTACCTCTCCTTGATATAGTTCGAGTTTGAGAAGTAGATAGCAGAGTCAACCCTGATGATCAGCATGCCATTAATTTGGGTTGCTTTGGGGTATTGTTGGATGTTCCTATAAATAGTAGTCCCTGGAAGTTTTCCTAGTACTGCAGTCCTTGGCCTTGTCACTTGTAAAAGGATTTTGGCAAAAGATATAGCCACCTGCATAAAGAGGTTAAGTAAATATTAAATACTGCAGGTGGTTGGGGCAAATTGAATAGCAAAAGTGACAGATATCTCTTTTTTAATTTTCTCATTACCGCAATTAGAAGGCCAATCTCAACACTCTTGAAGATCACACCAAAGAGGGCTCCCATGCAAGCAACAAAATCGAATTTGTCAATCTTCCACAGCAGAATAATTGCTTCAATGTTCACAAGGCCAATCACGGCAGCTATTATAATAGAAGCAAGCACCGCATTTGGAGTGTACTTAAATAGTGGCGTAATGAGTATCAGTGTTAACAATACAACAATGGACATAACGATGTTTGATACAGCAGTTTTACAACCAGCCATGAAGTTCACTGCTGAGCGAGAAAAAGATCCTACATAAAGATCAGAAACATCGCTTATTAATATGGCAGTGATACGTAAAAGAAATTTGTATAAAGTTTCTAGCAGAGGCTCAAACATGAACGAGTAGTTGTACCTGTAGCCACATAACAAGATGTTAGCGAACCAATAATGTTCATTGCTCCCATTGCCACCATTTCTTTGTTACCATCCAGTGAATAGTCTTTCACGGCAGCAAATGTTCTCCCAATCGCTACGGCTTCCTAAAGTTTAACGAATTTGGTCATTAGAGAAAGGAAAGAAAAGGGAATTTAGCTCCTTTAAAGTGAGTAATCTCGGTCGTTGATGAGATAATCAAGGGTTGATATTCCCACACATTTATGATTTGTTATATATGCGTACGTAATATCAATTATTGATTTTTTTCTATCAGTGACTGAAATGGCTTCCTCACTTTACCCTCATGTGAACAACTCACTTTAGAGGAGCCAGATCTAAGAAAAGGAATGAAGAATCATGGGTGAAATTTGCTTACTGTGAGTGCTACCATACCAGCTACCACACCAATCCGGATACCAGGACCCAGATATTTTCCACTGAAAAAAATCTCACTAGCAGATGATGGATTCACACCCTTCTTAATATGTGTCACCTGAAAATGAAATAGCATTTTTTCAGGTTCACAGTGCTTAATTTTGTTTCAACTATTCAACCAAATTCATGCTACTTACAGTTGCCACGCCTTTCTTGTCTGCCCTGGTAATGTAGACAAAAAAGGTAGACACTATAACAGAGATCATAGGAGAAATTGCAGCCACCCAAAAGAGTTTCTTATTCTTTTTAGCCTGTCCATTACAACAGAAAAGTTACGATAATAAAAGTTCGAATGGAAAGGTACAGAAAGGAAAGAAAGTTGTTGTTGGCATTCTTACAATATACTTGGTTATAAGAAGGAAAACCAAGAATGATAATCCAATGACTATTGTCTCCCAATTCCACTGTAAGAAAATATAAAAGCAAATGAATATGAGCTCCATTTTAAAGTGAATTTCTAAACCAAAAATAAATAAAAATGAAACCTTACCCCATGGTGTACTGTACTCCAAACCGAGCGCATGACAGAAACAACATCAGTTTTCTTAGTGAAATTTTGTATGCCAAGAAGACCCTTAAGCTGTTGCAGTGCAATAGTAATGGCAGCTCCAGCCATGAATCCCACAATGGCAGCATGAGACAAAAAGTCAATCAAGAAACCAAGCCTGCAAAATTCAAGTTTAGATTGTAAGACAAGAAGAATTTAGGCAAAGCAAGAAAGAACAATGCATGAGATCCAACCAAGCAAGAAAGAACAATACCTGAGAACACCAAGTGCCATTTGAGTGATTCCTGCGAAGAAGGTGGCAGTAAATGCGAGACGCAGGTATTCATGACTTTTGTAGTTACTAATCTCATCGGATAGCATAGTCCCAAGCAAGAGGGACACCACAGCTACGGGTCCTATGGCAATATCTCTTGAGCTTCCCATGAAAGCATAGACAAGAGGAGCCACAAAACTGGTGTCTGCACAGAGTGAAGGAAAACCAAGTCATATAACTGAAGAACTAACATGTCCAAGTTGCTTTCTTAAAGTAAATCAAGATGCTCACATAGTCCATATTGGGGATCCAAATTTGCAAGCTTTGCGTATGCAATGTCCTGCCATGCATTGAAATGTTAAAAGTGATCATCCAAAAACACAAGACAAACTATTAGTGATTCATTTTCTAACGCTTTTTTTATTGGTTGAAATTTACAAGGGTCCCACTAGTTTGGAATGAGACCCATCAAATGAGAAATGGGATCTATATATTTAGTGTGATCCACATGATCCAATAAGAGAGTGTCAAAAAAGATTGTTAAAGAGTGTGTTCTTAACATTTTTCCATATCAATATTTTAGCTAAATATACTTTTGGTTTCTCATTTTATTTTTTTTATTTTAGCTTCAAACTTATGTTTAAAATGTTTTGGTCCCTTAAAGTGTTTTTATTAGACTAAATTGATCTTTTCATCAGTTTTTTGCACTAATGGCATTAATTTTGAGTAACATGACAAATGCTCATTTGATGTGACATTTCTCATCCCTGACATGTGTTACAAGTTGACCAAATTAGTATGATAAATAACTACACCAATAGACATAGTATCGTCGAGAAGTGACTACTTACCTGAGGGATACAGAGACTTGCAATGGTGAGTCCAGAAACGAAATCACCTCTGAATTTTTTAAGATCATAACCTCTTCCCCACTCAAAAATGGGGAAGACAGATTGCAGGCCTAAAAGAAACTTTCTAGACCAGGATTGGTCCTTATATTTTTCAAGGGGTTGTCTGAGAAGAAAGTCTCAACGAGAGAATGTTTCAAGTCTTGGAAAAGTGTCTGCTTAGGAGGAGCTCCCACCTTGTGAATATGAGGCAAAGCATCTCCATGTCGACGTGAAGAAGACCCGCTTCTTATTTCCTTTTCCCCCATGGCCTTTGACACAGCCTCGTCACTCACACGCTGACTCATTTAATATATTACCTGCAAAGCACACAGTAATTATGCACAAGAAGTAGCTTGTGTTACTAGAGCATTCTTTTTCAGAGTCTGGTGCTTAAAATGCTGCATGGTCACATTTTGTCATGTGAAGTTTCTTAGAAGAATATAGCTGAAACGAAAAGACACAATGAAAGTACCAAATGATGTTACAAGAGCTGATACCCCACGAACTTGCTGTTTTTATGATGAAACCTATGCTTATATAGAATCAGAAATGAGAAATGTTGGGAAATGTCAACTGTAACTGATGTGATGTGTAAGGCTCAACTTCAATTAAGCAAAATGTAGTTCTATTGATTAATACTAGTCAACCATACCAATTTGGAATATAAGATTTCGTAGACAAACGGTTCTACAATTTCTATATTGTTTGAGTGGGAGGGCGAAAAGGTTGAACAACAACATAAAAAGGGGGATTATGATAGAACACTTCAAAATGAATTCTCATGTGAATTAAAAGATTTTTGCTGACAAATGACACCTAGATAAGCTTAATTATTGCCGTTGACCATAGTTATCAATTAATTTACACAATGGGTGGGAGTGTGTTCGTTTTCATTCTCCTCGAATGTTACCATTCATTGAATGTGATAGAGTTGGGGTAGACACAAGTGACAAAGCAATGTGTAAGAAAATGACAGAACTTTCCAAACATCAAAGAAGAATTTCACTTGGCTTTCCATAATAATTCTAACTAGATATTGACCTGCCAGTTCTACAGGAAATTAAATTATTTTGAATTTTATTTCATTAGAAAGAAAACTTGATTTTTATACATTTTAGATTGTTAAGGAATAAAATGACTAATTTTATGTACAATTTTTTGTTAATTAAGGTAATTGTATTTACGTTATAAATATAAATGGTTTGATTATTTTTTCACAATTAAGTATATGATTAATTTCTACATTTTCAAGAGATGAATCACGTATTATATTTTACTTGTTACTTTTAACATTTTTCAATATTCTTTTAATGCTTTTGAAGTAGATGCGATAACTCTTACACCAAACACATGTCACTTTGCAATAAAAAGGTCCAGGAGCAACAAGTTATAATAATGTCATCGCATTTATCATATTATAATATTTTCAAAAAATCATTTTTTTCAATAAAAAACAAACATTTCGTTGATTACACTTCTAATTTTTTAAGAACAACAACTTACATGTATAGTTGATCAAACTAACCATGATTTTTACAATTAGAACTAATTAAAATTAAATCCTAACAATATTTTTCCATCTATATATGCAAAATGAACAATCTCAATAAGAAAAAGAAATTAGACATTAATGCACATATATCAATGGAATTCATTTTTTCTTGAGTAAATGAAACTAAATTCTTCCCATCCTCTCATATCTCACATCAAATTTAGCGATATTGAATATATATAAATAATAAAAAACAAACTACATGACATGATCTTGAACGTATTAACAGTTATTTATACCCTATTCCTAATTAAATCTTGGAAAACATAATACGCCAACCAAGAATGAGTCAGTACATGGAAAAAAATTTATTTTGATGATTGATATATAGTTTTACACTCATAGATTTAAGTTATCAAAAAAATGTACTTGAATATCACAAACAATCAGATAACATAAAGGAAATATAACTGATATTGAAACTTTTACACTCATAAAAAGCATTACCAAATGCACTAAATATAATATTTGGTAAGGTGACAAAGAAGAAAAAAGAAATTAATGAGAAGCTAACAAATTAACAATATTGATGATATGAGAAAAAAAATGGATGTTACTACATCAAAATCACACACCCCGTACTTTGAAATTTGTAAATGTAAATAGAGTGGAAAAGTTTTTTTATTCTTATTGAAAATTGTAAATAGATGTTTAAAAGTAGATAAATAGATGTTTGAAAGTAGAAAGGAATATTGTAATAATTAATAGTTAAAATAAAAATAACAAAGGCAAATATTTTCGGTTCTTGGAGTTACTCACACAATTCATGAATTTACAAAAATTGCATATTCGGTTTTTATTTGGGTTAATGTGATTAACTATTTTTTTTTCTTTTAATCCGTATTCTGATTACATTATTTTATATTTGAAATAAGTTGTGATCAAAGTTTTATTTAGAGAGTTTATAAAAAAAAAAAGTAAAAACCAAACATGTAGTATTTTATAATAGGCAGAGGCGTTGTATGAATGAGGCCTTTATTGTGTCCAAGTTCATGAAAATTTGAATGGACTGTAGCCGTTGACTGCGAATTTTTAATCATGGGATTGCGGCACACATGAAAGGGAAACAGGGCAGCTTGCTGTCTGATGATGCTACAGAAAATATAGATGGCGTTGACTCTAAATATGGTTGGGTCATGGTGTAGCTTTGGACGGAATATTATTTTTTTTGGTTTTTCAGAGCATTTCTGACTTATTTTTTTTAATAGATGTTCTTTTACACGCACGGATTTGAGATTGATTTCCTAACAACATGTTTAAGAGATATAATTATCTATCAACTACAACACATCATGTTAGTGCTTTGGACGGAAGATGTTACAATATATAAGTCTTATAGTTGAGAATGAGGATGGATTATTAAATATTTACAGGTTTTTATTTCAAAATAAATATTTAAAAGTTCATTATATATAATAAATATTTAACCACGCACACTGATTTCAAATCTCCAATTTTGAAAGTTAGAGAGAATGGTTGCACAATCATTTGTTATTATTTTCAATTATATTCATATTTGTTTCCGTCTATTCAATTTAATACATTTTAGAATATCTAATGTTGTAACTAGAATTTATATCAAAAAAATATATAAATGTTGTAACTAGAACTCTTTTTTTTTTTAGGATGTAACCAGAACTCTTTTCTTTCTTTCTTTCTTTCTTTCTTTTTCTTTTGAAGAAATCCAGAACTCCTTAACTCAAAGGTTATGTTAGATTTATTTATTTTTAAGAAAAAAAAAGTTAAATTATAAAGCTGTAACCCTTTTTTTTAAAAACTTCGTACAGCTGATGAATTATTATTCATGCTGTCGTATGTTTGATCTTTCCTCAGCAAAAGTCTGACAACAAAAAAAACAAGTATTTTTTTCACAAAAATAAATAGTAGTATTAAACTAAACGGGGGTACACATTGATTTCCAACTCCAAGATGCAGATTTATTTTCTTATTTCATTACTCCGTAAGCACATAATCTTAGTGTGATTTTTATTATTAATCTTACGTCTTGAAATAATAAAGCTCAGGTCCCCGGATCGCATACTTTATGTTACTCCATGTTGGCAATGTTTTATTTATCATCGATAATGACTGTCTTCCATTTTTTATAATTTGTACTTGTATCCGTGCAAATGAATTAAAATACAAAGTAATAATGAGACCACTAATGTTTTTAAAGCTGGAATGGTAATTAACCGGTAAAGACACTAGTTTAAGGTTCAATGATCTAACTGTGATCAAACTAGCAGTAATGAAATTTATATTTTTCAATATTATAAAATATTTTAAGTAATAAAATAATACGAAATTATATGTTTAATAAGATAAAAATTAATAATAGATGAATAAATAATTTATACTTATGTTAAATCTTTAAATATGTTATTTATCTATTACCTAATAATAACAATTCATATTTCCGATTGTTTTAGTTTATTTTAACCATATGTAGTTAGATTTGCTGTTAGTTTTAACCATCTATAGTTTAGTTTTACCATCTCAGGTTAGGTTTGCTGAGTTGTATAAATATCTTTGTATCAAGCATTCCCGAGAGTGAAAATCCCATCTTATTTTCTGATACAATTTCTACTCTGATGGAATACAACATTTGATGAATAAATAATTTATACTTATGTTAAATCTTTAAATATGTTATTTATCTTAAAATTATTTTTGATTACATTAAAAAATATTAAAAAATAAAAACAAATTAAATTACCAGTTCAAACTAGTTTTCTGTACTGATTTGAGAAGTTCTTTATCAATTATAACAATGTCTGATTTTTTTGAGTTAACGGACCGGTAACAAATCGGTTCCTACTTGAACCGACTGGTCTAATCCAATTTTTAAAACAATGGAGATCACCAACACTTCAACAATATAAACACTCATTTAACCCCTTTCATTTTTTTCTCTATTTCTCTTCTTATCACATCATATCACTAATTATATTGTCACTTTTCCCTCTTTTGCGTCTTTCTCTCCCAAAGTATAAACTAACATTTGGTGTCCACAAAACATTATTCTAATAAGATATTTGATGAATAAAAAAAAGAAAGAAAAAAATAGACTTAAGTAAATATAGAAAGAGAAGTGTGAAACAATCACTCCTTTTTTATGGGGTAAATCACCATTTTAATTTATGAAATTGTAATGCACTATCAAGTTATTATTTAACATTAAAAAGCTAAAAAAAGTTTCTAAAACTAGTTCCTATTAGCCAAGTTAGTCTCTAACATCAACCCCGTAATTTAATATCATTGACAATATTAATTTAGCATATTAAGTTATACGCAAATAACCACATGTACCTTTATGTGTATGCCTAGTCAAGGACCAAAATGCATGAAGTCAATAGGAATCAAAATGAAAAATGTTCAACCCTTCTTCTCTTCACCCTCATCATCCCCTCTGTCCACCCCCTTGTCCTCCACCATCATGGTCATCTCCTCTTCCTCTACCTCCCTTTCTTATTCCCCTCATTGTTATCCCACACCATCCCTTCTTCCTTCGCCTCCACCTATTTCTTAAAATATAATTATGATGAAATAATTAATTCAAGTCCATATTTAATCAAATTTAATAAATTAAATTTATAAGGATTTCATCATCTTTACCTATACCTTGAACAATATTATCTCTTAAGAAAATTGATCTTACAAATTATCTTATTCAAAAATAAATATTCAGATTAAATACATAAAATTGGTCTTCCACATTAAAATCACACGGCCGGCTTAAAGTTGATGTTAAATTTCCTTCCAAATCCTAGGTAAGGAACTATGCAAAATATAGTTAAGAGCAGAGAGATAACATAATGAAAAAATTTAGGTGGAGCATATATAGACGAATGAAAAAAAATAAATTATTATAATTATTGTTTTAATGGATTATAAAATTATATATTTCTTATATAAATTAATTACAGTTTATCCATATGATATTTAGAAAAATTAAGAAAAAAACCAAGACCCATATCCACCCTTTAATCCTTCGATGATTGTCGGTTAATTAGTATTTTAATCTTTGTAATGATAAATATTTTTTTATATAATTAAATTTTATAATAAATGAATATTTTTAAATATATAAATTATATTATAATTAATATTCATAATAAATAAATATTTTTAAACATATAAATTATATTTTAAATTTATGATAAATAATTTATATTGTTATATAAGGTTATTTTTAATTATTGACAATTTATTTTAAAAAATTATTGAAATTTAAGTTAGATATAAAGATGAAAAGTATAATTGAAAGAGATAAGCAATTAAGAAAATCGAGTATATGAATGATTATAAAATAAGTGGTTTGAGAAAGAATTTTTTTTAGGCTAATTTTTACATCAAATTAAAATTAAGAAATATATTTAAAAGAAATAAAAAATTAAAAAAAACTAAATGCTCAATATATAGAATTAAGATAAGCTACAAAGACATGTGAGTCAATGAAAATGGAAATAATTTTTAAAAATGCTTCATTTAAAAATAACTCCTGAAAACATTTTTATTCAAAAATAAATCTTGAAATGTTCTTATTTAAAAATAATATTTAAAAACACTCTTATTAAAAGATGTAAATTTAGATTTATAATATAAGAAGAGATTAAAGATGATACAAGGAAAATAATTTCTACAATGCAAAGACTAGTGAAAGAAAATTAGAGATAGGCTAACACTAGATTTGATAATAGAGATCAATCATTCACGTAGTCCATCAATTATGATATCTACAAGACTTTTGATGTTTACCATTCGTAGTTGCACATATGATCTATGAACTTCGTTCTCAACTTAACTTTGTATTGATGGGAAACAAATGTAGATCCAACGAAAGTGTTAAATTGAAGAATCTTTTATTGCACAAGCCAATTTCATTCCAATAATGCCTCCACTTTGTCTTCTGATTGTATTTTATCTTTTGTAATGACAGGATGGTAGGTAAGACAACAGGGGGAAAAAGAAAGATGTGGGATAACTAAGAAACTTTCAAGATAGATACAAAATCGTTTCTCGGTAAAGGAAAGATTGTCCTACATTTGTTCTTGAAGCAGGGAGAGACGGAGGTGGAATTAGATATTAGGAGGATAATTATAAAAATTAAAAATTATCTAACAAACAATATTAGAAGCATGTTGGAGTCTCAAACAATGACAATAAAAACAACATAAGAGAAAAAAAACACAAAAGAGGAATGCTAACAACACTTTTTTTAATATTCTTTTTCTAACACTTTTTCTATTATTAGTTAGAATTTATTGAAAATCATAAATTTTGATGGGTCTCACTTCTTATTTAATGAGTCACTCTCCTGATTTAGAAGTGAGACCCACCAAATTTTGTGATTTCTAATAAATTTTAGCCAATAATAAAAAAAAGTATTAGAAAGGAAGTGTTAGAGATAGTATTGCTAGCATTTCTCAAACACAAAAATATATACAAAATAATAGTGACAAAAAGAGAGAAGGTTTAAGTTAACATGTGCATACATGCACATGTTAAGAGCGTTATTACACTTATTAATTAATTTATTTTTTTATTTTGTCTTAATTATAAAAACTAATTTTATCTCTTTTAATTTCTAAAGATAAATAATTTATCTCTTTCATTATCTCTTTTCTCCCAAATGTCTCTCTATTATCTTCTATTTTTTTAAACTCATCTTTTATCTTTTTCATTATATCTTCTTTTCCAATTATCATTTTTCTCTTATCTCCTATTTTTTTAAAAAAACCTATAGTTTTTGGGAGTTGGGGTTTTGAGATGGGCAAGTAGGACAGAGGAGGGTGACCAAAAGAAATGGGATTGGGGTTTTGAGATAGGAGAGTGAGGAAGAGGCGGGTGGCTGGATAAAAAATAGAAGGTTATGGTTTTGAGATAGAGGAGTGGGGCAAAGGAGAGTAGCCAAAAAAAAAAAAATGGGGGGTTGAGGTCTAAGATGAGGAAGTAGGTGGAAGAAGGTGACCAAAAAATAATGAAGGTTTGGGTTTTGAGATGAGACAGTGGGAAAAAGGAAGGTGACCGAAAAAAAATGGGGGTTTGAATTTTGAGATAAGGAAGTGGGGTAGAGGAGGGTGGTTGGAAAAGATAGGAGTTGAGATTTTGAAATGGGAGAGTGAAGCGAAGGAGGGTGACTAGAAAAATGAGGAGTTGAGGTTGAGATGGGGGAGCTGGGCAAAGGAAGGTGGTCAGAAAAAATATGGAGGATTGGGGTTTTGAGATGGGGAAGTGGGTGGAGGAGAGTGACCTAAAAAAAATGATTGCAAATGTAATCCTTTGTAACCTTTAAAATAATAACAATGGATTATAAAGAAAAATTATTAAAAAGAAAAATAAATAATACTCAAATATTTTTTATCTAAAAAGAGAAAAAAATATAATATCTCCACAATCAAAAAGGTAATAAATATTTGTTTAAAAAGAAAAAAGAAATAATGTCATTATCATTTTACAATAAAACTACAAAAAAAATAAGAGAATAAAGTATATACATTGACAGTATAAAGTTTTTTTTACACTGTTATCTAATCACAAACCACCATATATGGTAAGTTTGTTGAGTTTGATAATAGCCATTTTAAAAATCACATCAAAATTGATTTCTAATTAGTTGACAATGTAAATCTTTTGCATTAACAGTATATATCTATTAAATTCAAAAAATAATTGATTATTTTATCAAATAAATAAATAAAATTTAAATGTCATTATTTCTATAATCAAACTCAAATAAAAATAATTATCTTAATTTTAAAAGATCATATATATTAAAAAAACAAAACTAAAAAAAGTTAGGAGGGGAAGAACCCCCAAACCCACATATACATCCGTCCTGGATGCAGGAACAGTTTTGCAAATTCTCCTCTGTAACGTGGTCAAAGAAGATTTATTTGTATGAATCAAAGAAGATTTATTTGCTTGTAAAAAAAAGGAATTAAATAATGTTATTGATGAATTTGATGATACCAGACGTGAAGAAATGGATATTGACCATGAACATTCTATATGACACGCATTACCATTTATTTATTTTATCTTTTTATATCTCTCATTAAAGTTCTTATTATTGATGAATTTGATGACACTAGACGTGAAGAAATAATGGATGTTGACAATGAATATTCTATGAGTTTAATAGTTATACATTGTTAGTATAAAATTTTTTACACCGTTAATCAATCAAAAACTATTATTAGTATGTGACTTTTAAAGTAATTATTGTAAAAATTAACAAATTTATCATACATAATAGTTTATAGTTGGATAACAGTATAAAGCTTAGTACATTACCCATTTTCTTATATTATATGACACGTATTACCATTTATTTATTTTATCTTTTTATATCTCTCATTAAAAGTTCTTATTCAACTCTAGTTTGCTCTTTATTTTAGGTTTATTTTTGTAAGTACTTCTCAGTGTGCTGTTCATTTCTTTTAACGCGCGTCTTCTTTCCTATGGCCATTTTTTTTTAACGTGCTTGAGTTAATTTTACTTTTAAAAAATAAGGGTTAATTTTTGTCCCAGACATTTAAAATCTCCACTTTTCATCTTTACATTTTTTAAATAGTCAAATTTTTATCTCAGTCTAACTCAGTCAAGTTACTATACAGTTATTTAATGATTTGTCCAACAAGAGAGGCAGAATCCATTGTTTCCATGATTAGGATGTCGCCTAGAAAGATCACCAAGTAACTATGTAGTAACTTAATAGAACTAGTCTGAGAGACTAAAGTTTGAGCATTTGAAAATGTAAGGAGGAGAAAAAGGAGTTTTAAAAGTTAAGGACAAAATTCAACAATTGATTTAAATGTATTTTATATATAATAAATATGTAAAAAAATTTAATTACATAAGTAACGTTTAACATGTGAATATGTGTGGCAAGCTATCTTAGCTAGCTTCTAGTTTTTTTAACTAGTTGAAAAGCTTGTTTGACCTTATTAATATTGTTTGGTACACAAGCTTTTGTAGTAGCTTGTAACATTTTTGAGACACTACTCCAAGTAGCATTTTTAATATATTACTTCAAGTAGAGATTTTTTAAAATGCTAGCTTCTATCTTTTAATATTTTTTTCTCTTTTTATACTTAAAATATTTATTAAATTTTCTTATTACCTTTTTTACATAAGGTAAGATTTTATTTTATTTTCTTCTTACACTGTTGATTTTAACTATTACGCTATTTGTATTGTTTATTATATTATTTTAACATAATACTTCAATATATTTTAACTATTATACTAATCAACATAATAAAAGTATGACATCTAATTAAGTGTATGTTAATCTATTTTATTTTAAACTGGGCTGAAATATTTTAAGATATAATATAAAATTAATAGTAGAATGCATAATTTAAAAAAATATCATAATTAAAACTAAAAATTATAATTAAAAATAATTAATCTATAAATAAAAAATTACAAGAGTTTAAAATTAATTAAAAAACTAAAATTGTAATTATCCCAACATATATTTTATTAATAAAATAAAATTAAAATTTATATAAAAATATCATATAAACATGTCCATCTCTATCATTACATTTATCAGCTACTTCAAGAAGTAATTTCACCAAACACTTATAATTCAATAAGTTAGCTTAACAACTTTTAGCTACCAACTAACATTTTAGTTTTTAACTAGCTTTTCAACTTTCAATTAGCTTTTTAGCTAGTTTTGTCAAACATTAAAATGATAGAAATAGACATGTTTATATGATATTTTTATATAAATTTTAATTTTATTTTATTGATAAAATATATTTTGGGATAATTATAATATTAGTTTTTTAATTAATTTTAAACTCTTGTAATTTTTTAGACTTTATTTTTAATTATAATTTTTAGTTTCAATTATGATATTTTTTTTTTCATATTATGTATTCTACTATTAATTTTGTATTATATCTTATAATATTTCCAACCAAATTTAAAATAAAATAAATTAACATACACTTAAGTAGATGTCATACTTTTATTATGTTGACTAGTGTAATAGTTAAAATATCATGAAGTATAATGTTAAAATATTATAATAAATAATACAAATGGTGTAATGGTTAAAATAAATAGTGTATGAAAAGAAACAAAAATAAAATAAAATCGTACCTTATGTAAAAAAGGGTACTAAAGAAATTTGATAAATATTTTAAGAATAAAAAGGGAAATTATAAAAGGCTAGAAGTTAGCATTTTAAAAAACGTTACTTGAAGGCTATGTTTGGCAAATGTAGCTGGAAGCTAAAAAGCTAGCTAATAGCTGAAAACTAGTAACTGGTAGTTGAAAGCTGTTAAGCTAGCTTATCGAATTTTAAGTATTTGATAAAATTATTTATTGAAGTAGCTGATAAATGTAAAAAGACAAAAATATATACATTTTTATATGATATTTTTTATAAATTTTAATTTATTTTATTGATAAATATATATTTTGGGTATTTATAATTTTAATTTTTAATTAATTTTAAACTCTTGTAATTTTTTATTTATAGCTCAATTACTTTAATTACATTTTTTAGTTTCAATTTTTATATTTTTCCATATTATGTATTTTACTATTGATCTTATACTATATCTTAAAGTATTTCCAATCAAGTTTAAAATAAAATAAAAACAATATACACTTAAGTAGACGTCATACTTTCATTATGTTAATTAGTGTAATGGTTAAAATATCTTGAAGTGTAATGTTAAAAATAATAAAGTAAATAATGTAAATAGTGTAATTGTTAAATAAATAGTGTAATATAAAAATATTTAAAAAATAACAAAAATAAAACAAATCCATCATCTATCTATATCAATATCTTAAAGTATAATGAAGAAAGAATAAAATGATTAGTGTAAATAGTGAAATTGTTAAAATAGACTGTGTGATATAAAATATATCCAAATAATAATAATAATAATAGAATAAAATAAACTTATTATCTATCATTGTCAATATCTTATGTAATAAAAGGGTAAAAATAAGAAAAACATACCTTATGTAAAAAAGAGTAAAATAATAAAATCCTACCTTATGAGTGAAAGAAGAGAACACACACACACACACACACACACACACACACACACACACATATTATTTAGAAAAGGATAGAAAAGAAATTTAATAAATATTTTAAGGACAAAAGGGGAATAAAATATAAGAAGTTAGAAGCTAGCATGTTAAAAAATGCTACATGCTCAAAAAACACTACAAGTAACTAAAAAAAACTTGCTTACCAAACATTATTAATAAGATCAAACAAGCTTTTCAGCTAATAACAAAAGTTAGAAGTTAGTTGAAATGACGTGTCAAATATAGCCGAAGTAACATCTCAAAAACATTACAAGTTACTAAAAAAAACTTATTTACCAAATATTGTTAATAAGGTTAAACAAGTTTTTTAACTAGTAAAAAAGAGCTAAAAACTAACTGAAATGACTTGCCAAACATAATCATAGAATAAAATGAAATGTTTGTGTTATGTTACTTTTTAATTTATGTCCTTTTTTATCCTTAATTCATGTCTTTTAATAAATAAAAAATATCATTTTTTTTACTAATATCTACTCTATTCTTTTTTAAAATATATTAAATATAAAATAAAATTCTTATATTATATTTTGAACTATTCCAACATATTTATAGAATGCTACATTTTAGTACTATTGATCTCTATTGCCAATCAATTAAGATTGTGGTACTTTACACAAAGTTTTAAATTCAAATCTTGTTTCTACTCCATTGTATAAGAAAAAAAAATATTGCCAATTAATTAATAATAAGGGGCCAACATCGACGTAATTGAAACAAACTTTGATAAATCCAACCATTTAAAACCTTTCCTATTCATTGAATTGCATTTATGTTATGGTTTGCACCATAAATTTTTCCTATTTCTGAATACACCTTAGAAGTTATTGAATTGAATATACATGTAGCAATTTTTATTTTATTGAATACACCATATGTAGCGTGTTACAAAAAAAAATTTGAATATGTAGCATTTTTTTTTATCGAAAGGATAACATAAAGTTTAGTAAAAGAAATAACGAATATTAAAAAAAAAAAAAAGACTGACGGATCCTACTATCCCTAAATCAGAGACATTCATATGGTAATATGGACTGTATATTCTTCACCACTTCTCAATTCACAACAACCCACTACTGCTTCTTTTGTTATCATAGTCCTGACACAATGCAACTTCAACCCCAAAAAGAAAAAGCCCATCATAAACTTTAAAATTCAGGATTTGACTTTAAAGATTAGTTTTGATACAAAACTTTTTACAATTATTATCAAAACATATATTATTAGATTATTAAAAATTTTCACTATCAGATTATCTAAGAAATCAAATTTTGTAATTGATGTGTTAATATATCATTAAAAAATATATGTAAAAACTTCATATTATAAGAATATCTCAAAATTAACTCTATCTATAATCACTGTTAGCATCAATAAAAATCTTTTACAATACTAATTATACATAATTTTTTTTTTGCTGAACTAATTATACATAGTTATATCATATATCATTAAACTTACCAAGATTTACACGCTGATAGCAAGATGTTAAAAGTAAGCACGTGTCAAAAAGTGGTGGTTTTCTTTATATAATGCATTTCAACTTTGGCAAGGTCTGATAGTGGGTTTGGCTTCACTTTCTCTGTTTCTCTTTAACACCGTTCGTTGAACTTTACATTAGTCGCACCGTGCGTGAAATACTCCGATTGATACAGGTGTAAAAACTATAAATTTTATGAGTTTAATTTTAATATCTTATTATTAGTGAAACTCTTTGTTGCTTGTTTAATTCTGCTAATACATTTGATAATTTTGTCTCATCATAAGTGCTTAAGGTTTGTAAAACAATTTTTATATAAAAAAAAATCTTAAATTATTGTTTCATTCACGCCACGATTTTTTTTTAAATTTTTTTAAATGCTGCCTATATTTGTGATTCTTGAGATTAAAGTTCAAAGGCTAAGAAGCTGTCTTTTAAAGTCATAATATTAATTTTTAATTAAAATAACATAACTCAAATTATCTGAATTATAAATTTAAGTTGCTATTTTTGAGAGTGAGATAATCTCTGCCGATACACTGCTCACATATTATCATTATTTGACACATGTTGCTGAGCATTCACATCAATCAATATTTTTCTTCTTTAATTAATTATTATTCAATTAAAAGATTTTTTTATTTTCTTATCTTTTTCTCTATGATTAAATTTCTTCAAGTAACATTAATTATAATGAGATATTTGTAATCATCAGTAAAATAATCATTGCCAATTAAATCAAATTTAATTTTTAATTTTTTGAAATATGATATTTTGTAAGCATTTTTTTTTAAATTTCATTGTAAAATAATATTTTATTAATTCAATTAATATTTTTTAAAAAACTTTAATTTATATTTTAAATATTGTACCCATATTTAATCATCCGTATAATTCACAAAATATTTGCTAATTATTATGTACAATTTTTAATGGTTGAGAAATTATTTTAACCTTGTTTTTAAGGGTAAATAATATGTATACACTCATTCAATGAAATGTCTAATTTATATTTTAAATATTTTACCTATATTTAATTGTCCGTATAATTCACAAAAAATTTGCTAATTATTATGTACAATTTTTAAAGGGTGAAAAATTATTTTAACCTTGTTTTAAGGGTGAATGATATGTATACATTCATTGAATAATATGTCCACATTCATTCAATGAAATGTCTACATTCATTGAATCTCCAGAGGTAGTCCTAATGAGACTTGAGTTTTTGTATCTTTTAGAACCACCGGTGACTGGCCACGTGGCCATAGTTGGTTGCGCATGCACTTCCTTGTTTCTCTTCTCCTATGATTAATTCACTATTTTATTTATCAATCACTGAGCTTTTTTTAATGATCCACTTTCTCATGTTATTTTTATGAAATTTGCTTACGCACATATTATTATTTTTTATAAGAGATAATTTTATTCTAAATATAAATAAGTAATAAGTATGAATGTTCGTCTAATTCTATTATATATAGTGTGTGGATGTATTTAGTGAGATGCCTTTTTTTACATATGAAATGAATAAATGTTGACCATTAAATTTTATTATGAATAATCAAAATTAAAATATATAATTTACATGAGTTTTTTTAATAAGTCATATGGCTGTTTAAACGATCATATAAATTTGAAAAACATTTATCTTAATTATTAATGTACGATTTTTATAATCTAGATTTGTTTCTCTCACTCTTATATAAAGAAATAAAGAATTTCTTTCGCACTAGATGTGATCAATATATATATATATATGGGACAAGATCAATTGACATGAAATGTCAAATTTTTACACTAGTTAATAATTTTTTATAAAATATGAAATTAAAAATTCAATTGTTGACTTAAAAATTTTTATAAAATAAATTACATGCTTAAATATGTTTCAAGTCTCTGCAAATATGACTTTATTTGGTTTTAGTCCTTGCAAATTTTTTTGTTACTTTTAGATCCTTAACATTTTTTTAATGTTCTTTTTTAGTCCTTATCATTAACTCTAGTTAGTTTAATGCTGACATGGCTACCAAATTAAATAATATTAATTAAAATAATTAAGGTAATGAAAAATATTTTAAATTAAGATAATTAGATTATTTTATATGTGTAATTCAATTAAATAATATATTTATTATTTATATAAATAAGGTAATTATATATAATTTACATTTATAATTTATTTTTGATTTTTAATATATTATGAACAATGATTTTTATTATTTTTAATATTTTTCTTACTTTTTAATTTACTAATTTACTTTTAACAATATACTTTTTTAAAAGGAATTATAATTTACTTAGATGCTTTTAATTTATTTTTAATATATTAATTTTGATTTTTTTTTCATTTTAATTCATTAATTTTGAATGATTGTAATTTATTTTATTTTTTAATATGTCACAAGCAATGATTTTGTCTCCAAAGACAAAAGTAATATATTAAAAGTAAATTATAATTGTCTAATTAATTTTTTTTAAAAGTACAATGTTAAAAGTAAATTAGTGAACTGAAAAAGTAAGAATAATATTAAAATCAATAAAAATATCTTTTCATAATATATTAAAAATTATAAAAAAATTATATGTAATTACCTTATCTATATAAACAATAAATATGTTACTTAATTAAAATACGCCCTTAAAATAATCTTATTATCTTAATTTAGAATATTCCCTATTACCTTAATTATCTTAATTAATTTTCATTTTGTTAGTCATGTTAGCACTAAACTAACTAGAGTTAGTAGGAAGGACTAAAAAAAAACACTAACAAAATGTCAAGGATTTAAAATTAACAAAAAAATTTGCAAAGACTAAAACCAGACAAAGTTATATTTGCAGGGATTTAAAACATATTTAAGCCTAAATTTAATTTATAAAAAATTATGCAAATAAAAAATTAATTAATATTTCATCGCATTATTTAATTTTAACAAATAATATGCTATTTAAAATATAAACAAATATTTATTAATAAATAATATATCAAAAATTTTCTAATTTATATAAAATTTAATATATATGATTAGAAAGATAATATTAAATAATTTAATGGTTGTATTAATTAATTTTATATTTTATAAAAATATTAAATAATACAAATATAAAAATTTGATATTTAATAGTAATTAATCTTTATATATATATATATATATATATATATATTATTAATGTATTGTAATTAAATTCTATAGACATGCACACACCAAAAAGTACCTAAAAAAAAAACTAAAAAATAGTTTATCGTCAAGTGATTGGACCTTGTAAGTTGTCTTTCCGTCCTACATGCAATAAAATATTTGTTTACGGCAAGGTATCATGTCCTTTTACGTATGTAATAAATGAATAGGCATAAAAAATATTATAAATTGTTGTATGAACAACAGATCTTTTTAATTAATTTATATTTATTGAGAAAGTTGATTAATTTAGTTAATAATATTAAATTTGTTAATAATTTATATATTTTTTTCTAAATTACTGTTAAAATTATTAGGGCTCATCATCTTATTTTTTTACTCAATTACTTTTCACTTAATTAATTAATGTGTGCTAATCATTTTCTCTTATTCTCGTAAGAAAGAAAATGAATTTATCTTATTAATTTATAGCATTTGTTATAAAATAATTAAAGATAGAGGAGTGCTAAGAATACACTTTTTAGCACATTATTCCAAACACATCCCGTTTTATTGATTAAAATTTATTGAAAACTATAAAATTATGAGAGGTTTATTAAATAAGACGTGAGACCCACAAAATTTTGTAGTAATTTCTAATAAATTTCTACTCATAAGAGAGTGTGTGTTTAAAAGAGTGTATTAATAATATTTCTAATATTATGATAAAAAATAACTAATGTATAGACTTAAAAAGAGTCTTATAAAAAGAGACAAAAAGAATCTTATGTATAGAGGTAATATTTAGTTTAGACACAAAAAATTTTCTTTTACTAGTCTCGATTTGGATCAGAAGAGAAAGTTGACGGAAAAAATAGAAAAAGAAAAAGCTAAATAAATAGAAATTTTTATTTTCTCCTTGTATCTTTGGACGGAGAAAAATATATAGAAATAATGAACATTAATATTTTATTTGACCAATTATGTAAAAAATAAAATGAATTAATTGCGCATATTCCATACGGTGAGTCCATTTGATCAAGGTGCACACGAAATAATATAAATGATATGAATAAACCTTTAATTTCATGTATTATCATTTCTTTTAAATGGCTTCTATATATATATATATATATATAATTCTTTAAGTATTAGAAATCATAGTAAGTAATTTCTTAAATTAATATTAAAAAATATTTTAAATTAGTCTCTTCACATTAATAAAATATATTAATTTAGAAACTAAACTAATAAATATTTTATATTTTAAGAATTATTTATATAATTTTATTACTTTAGAGACTATATAAAAGAAAGGATAATATTTGAAGCACCAAATTTGTAATTTATTTGAAATGATATAAACTTAAAAAAGAAGGGAAAGAAATGAAATACTAAACTGACAAGCTGAAGTAAATTTCACTCTTACCGTCAAGTTTGGAGCGTCGTTTAATTCCTCCCATCCCAATGGCCTCAACAATATGAACTTTGCTGAATTTGGAGCTGGAGAAGCTTCAATCCGCAGCTGTTCTTCCAAGAAACTAATCATTCATGGAATTCAATATAAATTGCTAAATTAATAGCATCTGTCTCTAATACAAAACGCAGAACATGAATTCAAGTTTGGAGATAAGGATATAGGGTTCAAGATACGTCTGCTTACTTATGGACCTCAAAACCCCCTATAACAACAAAAAAAACTATCAATAAAAAATTATCAAAATGATCATTTTCAGTTTAAAGAAAACAAAAGTTAAGTCTTTGTCAATCAGAAGAGGAATACGAAAATATCTATTGCAAAATCCATTGGTTTATCATACACGGAATTAATATTTAAAACTCTGATGTGGGTGTGTGCTGGTGAGAATTAATTAATAGAATATGATTTTGCCTGGTTACAAATGAACTAGGTGCCAATTGAGCAAGGTTCATCTGATTCTGATTCTTAGACATAAATGGAATATTAAAAGTAGGCTTTTGCAAATATGTTGTTGGTTTTTTCTGCAAAGTCTCTTTTAAATCATGTATGTGTACATATATATATTCATTTTTTTTTCCTTTTACGTTTCATTCATAATTTTATAACAATAATAATATGCAGAGGCAATTTTAAATGTTGGATTCTACAATATTGAGGGAAAGAGGCAAAATAGGGAATGGTGTGAATTGGAATGTGGTCTGTCTCTTATTGCTGATGCCGCACCGGCCAGCTGGTTTCGGACTTCTCCATGTGAAATGCGAGACTTGTTCACATTGGTATGAGATGTGCGGCCCCGTTATTTCGACCTTTTTATTTGTTTTTTTTCATCCCTTTCTTTTTTAAAAATCCATAAAATGTCAAATTTGCCCCAACCATTTTAAAATTCTTCACCCCCTCTTCTCTCTTTACCTATGTTGTAAGAACCGGACCAGACCAACTGGTTCAACCGGAAAACTGGTGAATCGGTCTTATCTCTGGTCCAAAAAAACCAAGAAACCGACTGCTTAAAAACCGGACCAAGAACTGGTGAACCGATTAAAAGCTGGTTACAAACCGGTTTATACCGGGTCATTATTTTGGGGCCAAAACGACGTCATTTCATTTTTTTAAAAATAAAAATAGAAATATATCAAATTTGTGTTGCGTTTTGGGCCCTAATCCTCGTGCTGTTCCGCTCGCTCACTCACAGTTTGTTAGCTCCCCCCGATTTGCATTTCACAGTTCACACTTGTTGAGATTTGAGAGTTAAGAGCTTTTTAGTGGGTAAGCTTTTTCGGTTTTTCCAACTCTAGATTTCCGCTGGTAAGCACTCACAGTTCGAAACCCTGATTTGATTCTCTGCTTCACTACATCAATTTGAAACCCCGAAAATTTTGTTGCAACGTTTCTCTGTTGGGTTGGCTCCGTTCAAACTGCTGTACATGTTGTAGTCACCAGTGACTCCTCTGTCATCCCATTCGGCGTAGGTAGCTATTTGGTTTTGAGTTTAAATGCTGATCTCTGTCATATTGGCTCTGTTATATTGGCTTTGTATATCGCTATTTTTGCCATTTGCCGCAACGTTTCACAGATTTTTGGCTCTATTATACAAATTTTTAATTATCTCTGTTATGTTTGGGCCTTTTTTTGGATTTGTAAATGTGATTCTGGGGTGGCATGTTGGCTAAGGGATTATTGTTGGGATTTGTTTAATTATTCCTATACAGGGAACAAACGGTTTTTATATATCAACTAAAACAATGTAGACTATAATAAATCATAGGATCGAAGAAGCATCGATAATGTAGGTGCAAAGTTATGATATTATATTTTTTTAGTAGTGCAAAGTTATGATATTATATTTTTAATATTATTTAGATGTTTTATTTAATTTTCATTAATATTGGTTTAACCACGGTTCGACCATTAAACCTTGAACCAGTACCTTGATCAGTTCAATGACCGATTCGATTTTAAAAACATTACTCTTTACTCTTCCCTTCAATTCTCACCCCATCCTCTCCCATTTCTCTTCTCACCCCTTCCTCCTCCTTTTTTGCTCTTGCCACGTTCTTGCTAGAATCACCCCGCCATATTCTCGTCACCACACTCTGGTGTATTCTTGTCACCATACACCTACACATTCTCGCTATGTCATTCTGTTGTCGTAGGTGAGTTCGTATTTTTTTTTGTTACTTTTAGATTCAATGGAATCATGATTTTGTTATATATTGATACACAACAGAATCCCGATTCCGTTGTGTTTGAGGGCTAGATACACAATAGAATCACATTTTCGTTGTATATCCAACCAAATTCCATCATGTATCTTGGTTAGATGCATAACGGAATTGCGATTTCGCTATACATCTTGGTTAGATGCCACGATTCTGTTATGCATTTGACCAAGATACATAACGGAATCATGATTCTGCTATATATTTTTTATTTTTGAAATTTTTTTATCCTTTAATTAATTATTTGATTTAAATTATTTATTTTTAATTATTTTTTATCTTTTAAATTATTTATGTAATTTGTAATTTACTTTTTGTATTTTAATAATATATTTATTTTTACTCTTGTAATTTATTTTTCTTGTCCTTTAATTATTTTTTGTCTTTTAATTTATTTTTTTGTCCTTTAATTATTTATTTTTTTCTTTTAACTAATATTTTTTTAGAATATTTTTTGTAATCATGTATAACTCCAAGTTAATAATATTGATTATATTTGATTTTTAATTATTTACTAATTGTTAAAATATTATTACTGTTTCAGATTTATCATGTCACGCATGAGGTTTGGTGCCTTTCGTCCTAGACGAGGTCCTTCGCCAAATGATGCCTTTGTTTCACCCAAGCACGTGATATTCATAAATGGACAATATCCTTGCCATATCCTTGTCGTGTTTAATGTCCATAGGCCCATAATGAACATAGCCATTCCTTAAAGATATAGGTTAACGACAATGAATATCAAGTATTTTTTTGCTACTTCCGATCGCATTGTGAATGTTTTTCTTTAGAGCAGTAATCGTCATGTCCTCAATGACCCTTAGAAATTTTGGACCATGAGGACATTGAAACAAGACCCTTCAGATGTTGTTGTCATGTGATTATCGTAATACATCACAGCAAGGAATCTGTCCATTTTCTAAGGAGAAGAAACAATACAGATCAAGATGGCTGTGAAGAAAGACAATGTTAAGTGCTTTAGAGCACACATCTCTTTTATACAAGTGCAAATACTGTTCACGCGTCAGAGAATCATTCAACACAATGTCTTGTGTGTCAAAAAAAGAAATAGTCGAGATTGCACTGATTAAATCAAAGGTCCAGATCTCATCGATTCAAATGCATGCCCTATTCACGCGTCAGAGAGTCATTCAAAGAGATGTCCCATGTGTCAAAAAAAGAAATGGTCGAGATTGCATCGACTAAATCAAGAGTTCAGATTGCACTGATTCAAATGTATGCTCTGTTCATGGGTCAGAGAATTATTAAAAGTGATGTTCTATGCGTCAGAAAAAGAAACAGTCGAGATTGTACGTAATAAATCAATAGTCCAAATCACACCAATTTAAACGCGTACCTTGCTCATGCGTCAATGAACCATTAAAAGCTATCTCTCAAAAAAATAAATGAATTTAATAAATATAAACAATTAATTTCCAAATATATATTTCCGTTATGTACAAAGGGTGTACCCCCTTCTAACATAACGGAAACGCATTTCCATTGTATACAGTATACAGCGGAAATGTGTTTCCATCATGAGGTAATTTTGGGGGAAAAAATTACAAATAAAAGTTGGGGTGAGAAAAGCATAAACTACGGTGGGAATAGCAGCACCCGAGATGTCTCCTCACACTACGCGCCCCCATTCTGTTAGGCCACGACCAAGAAGCTAGGCCCATTCCTTGTTGGACCACTTGTGAATAGCCTCACTTGTGATCACCTATTGATGTAACCTCCCATTTTATTCTCTTATTATGAGATGTCGTTTTAGCATTAATTCCTATTTTAGTATCACGTGAATCGTAGTTCTTTTAACTTTGTGACAATGTATTAATATTCATATTTTAAGAAAAGCAATGTTCACTTTATCCAAAAGAAAGAGATCTAAGTTAAAAGTTAAAAACATGAACACTCGATTTTATTTCCAAAATTTATAGGTAAATCAATTGCAAGTTATTCATACCTTAGTGCGTATTAATGGCATAATTTAAGCTTAAAACTATATAATATTCATCCAATAAACAAAATTGTCTTTGGTGAGTAAATATGACATGTCTAATTTTATAGAAGTTTTTATCAATAATTACTTTTAACGGGAAAGAAAATTCAAAGACAAGAAATGAGGCACCAACGCCATGATCTTACCAAATAAGATCCTCTCTCGCCTCTCCTGTCTCTGTAACCCAAAGAATAAAAGAAGAAGCACACAGAGTGGAGAAAAAAAAATGATGGAATAAAAAAAGAGAAAGTAGAGAAAGATTGAGACGCAAGAGGGAACTGAAGAGAGTGCTGGTCATAAAGAATCCGGGTGCATGATCTTATAAGGGTTTAAAAAAAGAGTTTAATGGTAATGCACTATCAGTGTAAAAAGTTTTACATTGTTAACCAATTAAAAATCATCATTGATATAACTTTTAAAGTATTTATTATAAAAGTCAACAAACTTACAATAAACGGTAATTTGTGATTGAATGACAGTATAAAATTACTTTACACTATCAGTACATGACCTGTTTTCTCTTAAAAAAAATATCATAAGAAAGAAATGGCGAAAAGGAAATAAGGGGATCGTTAAATTGTCTACGAAAATCACAATCATTAACTACCTAGTCATATTCTTACCCACTCCGTTCCCTAAATTTATTCTACAAGAACCACCAGGTTCCCCCGTCACATATATATAAAGTTCCATAGGCAAAAGCAAAGACAAAATTCCAACATGCTCTACATCTCCACTGCCAACAATCAAGGTATTCTTAAGTGCTTTAACAATTCCAGAACTCAGCCCTCTTCACCTTTGAAATGCTCTCAAGGACTCCCACCGGAGAAATGTGTCCCATCACTGTCACCCTCTTGGACTCTACATCTACACTGAATGATGTAACTCCTGAGATCGTACGTTAAAAAAAACATGTTAAGATTTCAGATTATCATCTGTACCTATACATACATTTTATTTCAGATTATATATGAAAATATATAATGTGTCACCCGAATTATTCATTTTACAGGAATGGTATTGATGATGAGATTACCTTCCATCTTAGACAGATGTTTTTTCACTTTACCAGCACATCCTTGGCAATGAATAGCAACCCGCATCACTACCACCTGTATGCAATCCCTTCAAAATTAGTAAAAGTAAAATGCAAAAATAAGATTGAGTATAAACTTTTTTTTGTCATTAGTTTTAATTTAGTTTAATTGAGTTAAGTCTAGAATTATCTAATAAAAAAAAATCTATAAATATATGCTTTTTCATGACGAGCAAGTCAAGAAAAGTGAAGTAATTCAATTTGTGTTCACAAGTCTCTTTTCAATATTTTTATCTTGTTTACATCATTTAGTGGTTTTCATTTTTTCACTATTTATTTTCACAATTTCACTCTTTGATTTTTCAATCTTGAACTACTGTGACTTTGTTTTACCCTATTATTTTCTCACAAGGCATAATTTTTTTATCAGCCTCACAAGGCATAATTAGTTGCTTAGAAGGAAGCTATAAAGTATAAACCCCTTTAGAAAATTAATTTTCAACAATTATCTCACAATCCATTTTTTATATGATTAAGTCATTCTTTTGTGACTATGACTCCAAGACGCTTAGCTTTATGCTTGAAAGGTTGGCCATAGGCCCATAGGAAAATGTTTTTCTTGCAATAAGAGTGAAACTACTTTTATGATTTTCTTTAATTTTAAAGGAGTATTTTTTAAATATATGTATATAAGTAGAAAATAAAAAATGAAAGATAAAAATAACGTATCAAATTTGGTGTCAATTGTTTGACGTTTAAATAATAAAATGTTAAGTATATATCATTGGCTTATTTGGAAGAAAGTTAGGGGAAAAAAAGAAAAGAAATAGAAAAACATGTCTTGATGTAAAGCGTAAAACCAAAGGGACCGGTCTCAAGTAATACCAACTGTATTGTCTAATAAAATACTCATTTACATGTAAAGGACATAATCATTATTCTTTTTTATTTGAATAATGTTATTTGTACATATTTTTAGAGTAAAAGAAACAATGAGATAGAAAGAAAATAAAAAAAAATAAAAGATATAATTGATGATGTAATAAATAAAAGGAAAAAGAAGATAAAATTAAATACTATAATCTATATAATGTATAAATAAAATTGTTGTTATGCTTTCTACAAACATGATCAACGTGAAATCTCTCCAAATGACACAAACATATGTATGTATATAAACGAGGAGGAGAAACACTTGGTGCTTCTCCATTGCTTTGTAGAATTTACCTGTGACACAACTGTTGGAATCCTAACCAATGTATTTGATCTCACAGGTAATTAATGTAGTGGAAGAGGGAAAGTCTTTTTTTCACCATGACAGAAAAACCAACAACTCTGACATAAATGAAACATAACATCTAAGGGGCGTATGCTTCTGTTTGTATTTCCTTTTTTTTTTTTTTAATTATAAAACTGTCATCTTATTTTTAATCTGTTTTTTATTTTCAAAGATTTGTAAAAAAACAGTAAAAACAACGTTTTTTTGTTTTCTTTATTTCTTGTCTATACATTTGAAAATAACAAGCAGAATAAAAACAAGTGACAGTTTTGTAATTAAAAAATAAAAACAGAAAATAAGAATAAAAAATAAAAACAGAAATAAACGGCTGAAAAATCAAAACCCATTTCCATTTCCTAGACGCTTTACTTCATTATCGTCTATCTTTTAATTTGGACCCGTAATTTTGATAGTTTTATTGATTATCAATTTGACAGAGAAATATATCTTCCTCAATTCTCATAGCAGTCAGGTACTGTTTTAAGAACTTAAAACCTTGAACTACTACGAAAGAATTAGCACAAATCCTTTTATTTGTTTTTTCCCTCAAAAATATTTTTTAATTAAAGTAATATTAATTTTTTTTACAATAATTAGATAAGAATTAAAAAAAAAACTAAAGACAATAGCTTTTTAAAAAAAATAATAAAAAGATTATATCATAACATTTTTTTTTTCTAATTTTATCCAAACGGACTCATAATTTTTGCAGAAGACGGGTAGAAATGAAAAACTAAGAAAAAAGTTTATAAAATGAGTTTAATTTTATACCTTTTCGTGTAAATATCACTTAATTAAAAATTATTTTATATATAACTTTTAAAATAATAATTACAAAAATTAACAACTTTACATGACATCTCAATCCATAATTCGATGATTGATTCTAAATTAAATTCTTATAAAATTCTATAAATGTGTATGAGTAACGGTATATAAAGGAAATGTTTCCATGGTAAAACTAAAATGTCATTTGCATCTCACGTATATGAGAAAGTGTCACCACAAGCTAATCTAACCTGGAAGACATTATCTGTTGGCGTTTTCTGAAGTTCCCTTGATTCATTCTCTTGATGCTTGATGTTTGGTACAGAGAGAGTGTCACGATATTTCTTGTCAGCTGAACTGAAACTGCTAGTGCTAGACTCAACAAGTTTGGAGTACTTGGCATAGTTGATCAACCTTGTATCGTCCAGAGAAACACTTCTTTCAAGCCTCCTACTCCTACTTCTAGGCACAACCACAGACCCAGGATCGATGGTGCAATTGAACACTGCTGTTGATGCCCCAGAATGGCACATGAAACCATTCCTCATTGTCAATGTCCTCTTAGTGCTTTTCAGGCTCATCATCACAGTCAAGGAATTTTGAGGGATAACAGGATTTATATTATCAATAACCGTGATATTTTGAAGATATAGTTTTCTAAAGCTAATGATGGTTTTCAAAGTGGGAGAAATTAAAGTGACTATAGAACAGAAGAGACGTACTGTCATTATGACTAGTGACTAGCTAAAAAATAACGAGTTCACTGGCAGTATGGAATCTTTTTTGGCATTTTATCTAGTATGCATATGTCTATGATCTTAACGTGTCCAAAATCCTGTCCTTTTCAGCTGTTAATGCTGAGAAATTGACAATAACCCTTTTTGCTATTATGCATTAAAAGGACATGTTGGAGAAAATCAGATTAAAACAGGATGAACATGGGTTTTCTTGTTTCATTTTTTCTCTTACCATTTTTTTTTATTTATATTTTTTTTGGGGTCTTGGGATGAGGGTTGGGCAGTGTGGATATTAAAGCTAGAAAAGGCATTTTTTCCGTCCACTCCTTATTTTGCCCTTAGCTAGCCAGCTATCAGTTATACTTATCAGAGTGGGAAAAATACAAAGGAGCACCTCGTCAGTTGCCAGTGTCCTCCACAAAAATGGGGTAAGCTCAAGAAGTAGGACACCCTTTGTTTCA
Source organism: Spatholobus suberectus (assembly GCA_004329165.1). Taxonomy (NCBI): domain Eukaryota; kingdom Viridiplantae; phylum Streptophyta; class Magnoliopsida; order Fabales; family Fabaceae; genus Spatholobus; species Spatholobus suberectus. The sequence goes on along the minus strand of CM014729.1, from coordinate 4,545,070 downwards.
AGGCTAGTGGATATGGTCGTTTTCTCTTGTCTGCTGCAAAAAAGGTTATAACCACTAAGCATGGGCGTTAGGCAGTACATAGTGGGAAAGCTGAAAATGTAGTTGGACAGCGATGCATCAAAAGTATTTAGTTGATGTACAAAAAAGTGGTTAAAATCAGTGAGGAGATGCAGAGCAGTGTTACAAGTGTTGATTCTTACGTTACAGTTTTTGTAGAAGCTAATGTTCTCGCTATGTTTGGCAAAGAAACCAAGCAATATAATTAGAAAAATACTAACAACTTATTCTCTAACATTTTTTATAACACACTTTTTACCATCAGTTATAGAAGTTCATTAAATAAAAGGTTAAGTCTATAAATTTTGTAATTTTTAATAAACTTTAGTTAACAATAGTGTGTTTAAAGGAGAAATTATTAAGTAGTACAAAACTATCAAGTGTTTATAGTCTCCACCAATGTTTATATAACACATATTCAAATTTTACAATTTACGAAAAAGAATTAATAATACTTGATTACATGTCATGTAAAAATTAATGAAGACCATGGTAGCCTAGGACCACATAATAATTTTTTGTTTAAAAGAGGGCGTTGTTAACATTTCTCGTGTAAGTATAGCTAGTGGAGAAGAACCACATCTTGCAAGCAATAATGGCATTGTATTTTGATTGGGCAGAATGGCATTAATATGTAGCATTGCATGTAGTTTACAGTTAGGAGATAATTAATTACCAAGGCAAAACCAACAGTTGAATGTAACAAATATGTGGTATCTTTTTTCTTCCAGAGAGACAGAAAATGTCCTTGGCCTCTTTAAAACCCCACCTTCCCAAAAAAGAAGGACAAGCTTTCCCCAGGAAAAAAACTTGTGAAAATTTCTATATAGACATAGAACAGTTGAAGGTGGCGAGATCGAGTCATGCATAGCACCAAACTATAGAAGAATCAAATTACTAAATCTACTCTGAACTGTGATTATGCAATAATAAAATTATCTATGTTCTTTTGTACTCTAACAGTGTTTCCAAGTATCGAACAGCAACCCATCCTCACTCATAATATAGTTTCATTCAAGAAAATATGGCAGGATTAATATTCTTTATGAAACAGTACCTACGCAATTAAATTAAATGTAACGATTAGAACATCAGCGAAGCAAGCAGATATGACTCATCGAAACTTACCTAACGATGATTGCATGAGTTTGTAGTAGGACATTACTTTGCGTGAGGGATGCCATGTGACATTATTTAAGTGGGTTCAGTCTTTTAGTTCCTTCCTCTGTTCCATCCTGCTTTCAGCAGCAAAGTATGACATCCAAGGACGGAAGGACCACCACGAAGTGTAGCTCCTTCTGCAAGTTCTACAAAACCCTAGCAGTAACTAATGAATTCAACCATTCCATTCAAATGCAAAGCTAAAACTAAATGCAGGACCTTACAAACTTCAAATGAAATTATAGATTGCCCACTTTAACACTTTAAATAGATCAAATTTGTACACGTCTCTCCTACTTTTGAGCTTTGACTGGTATGCAAAGCTCTTAAAGAGGTACAAACGTGATGTGAAAAATCTTTTTTTTATATATATATTTATAGGCTACGTTTAAAACATGATTAATAATATAATAATTTCTGAAAATGTGAGTGCAATTTGCCTAATAGTAATACTGTATATAACGTTCTTTCTTCTCTCTGAAATTATTTACTATTATTATTTAATCCTCATAGGTTGTAGAATCTGGAGTCCGGGCAACCCGAAGAAATATTTTCATCACCTTTCCATTTGAATCTTAAGGGGTCTGTTTGGTAGTTAGAATATTATAGAATAGAATATGATAAATATTTTATCCTGTTGTAATCAGTTGTTTAGTGGTTCAATAGCATATGATTACTTTAATATTATCTTAGTGATTATTTTATCCTATTGGTCCAATGTATTTTTTATCTGAGAGAGTAGTTAGATTAGGGAACAATAAGATAAGATAATATCTCTATATAACTAGCGGAAAGATATACTGTGTAATGCCTGTTTGCTAATTCAAGCAGGGATTAAATTGTGAAAGTTCTCTAAGATTAAATTAGTTTTCAAGACAATCTTTATCGCAATATTCTTAGTTATAAGATGGTACATTTTTCACTTATAGTCTCAAGACGATTTTCTTTGTATACATTCCCTCCCTTCATGATGAGATATCAATTCAGATACTAGCTAGAGTTCCTCGTATTTATTTAAACCTCAAGTCAGTTTCTCGTGCTTGGAAGGCAGCCCTTGTGACTTTTGAGCTATTCTGTTTGAGAAAGAAGCTTGGAAAAACAGAGGAGTGGCTCTACATATTAACAAAGGTCAATGATTGTAAGCTTTGATGGTGTGCCTTGGACCCTCTTTGAAGAAAGGTTTGGCTGCCCTTCCCCTTGGATGTAGTCATGTAGAGCATGTTGGGTTCTACTATCAGAATTTCTGATTTCATAATGAGCTGGCTTGGAAGGAGAAAAGCCATGGATTGAATCCCGTTTTGTGGTTGGTCCATCAAGGTCGTTGATGGATGCATCTATGCTTTAGGAGGATTTTCTAGAGCCTCAACTAAGAAATCTGTTAGGTTGAAAACTCTTGGACTTAGGCTAGTCTAATGTCGATTGGTATTATATGGTCTCCGACCACCATTTATGGTCTCTGCCAATCACTATGTGACATATAACCGCGATTTTCAATTTACATAAAAAAGTTAATAAAACTGCATATAATGTGGACATTGACTGAGACGACACATGTGGTGGTCTTGACCGTACGATAATTTCTCCAGTTGGTAGAGCCTGTTGCAAGACAGACATATTAAATACATGGTCACAATTACCAAGCATGCCTTCAGGTTCTACCAACACGCAATCTGTAAGGTTTTTGTTTCCTCGGAGTTTGTATTGTTGGCCATTTCTTGTTGATGTTGGGGGAGAAGTTTATGAACCAGATATAAATTCTTGGCTTGAAATGCCAATTGGCATGGGTGAAGGTTGGCCTGCAAGGCAAGCTGGAACAAAATTGCGTGCTACTGTCAATGATGACAATGATGATCTATATTCACTTGATCCTTCAAGTTCTCTTGACTCTGCAAAGATGAAGGTATATGATTACGAAGGTGATTGTTGGAAAGCAGTTGCAAGAGATGTTCCTATTCATGATTTCACTGAATCAGAATCTCCTTGTTTTTTAGCTAGTTTACTTGGAAAACTTCAAGTAATTACTAAAGATGCCAATTGCAACAACTGTGTGTTGGCAGTGTTGTAGGCTGATAGGCAAAATGCTTTAGCTTCGTCCTAGACCCCGTTATCTCTGGATAACTCATTCAGTGAACTTAATAAATCATTAGCGGAATCAGACAGAGAAATTTGGAGGGTTTTTGGCAATCTTATGAGCTAGTTGGCCGTTAGTCCCTTAAAGTTTCTCTTATGGTTCTGATTTCAGATCATTATGTCTCTGTTGGCCGGAATGATTGCAGACAAGCCACAATGTTAACCATGATTTCAAAATTGTAAATGGTCCATTCTTCACTGCGTGATTGATCCCATAAGATTTGTCGAGGCATCATGTAAATTTGAGTACGTTATGCAATCTAACATTTCACGAATTGGATAGCTTGGATAATCTGTCAAGTAGTGCCTCTTAGGTACCTTGACAGAAAAGTCACACAACATGATGAATAAAGCCATTTTTTAGTAACTGCTACTAATTAAGAAAAGAGAGAAGAATATAAGGAAAAGAGAGAGAATGCAATCCTTAAATAACATTAGCAACCTTTCTCGTTTGTTAAGCGTTGGTCCTGTGGCTCACTGACTCGGAGTGAAAAAGTTCCAGTTATTTATTGCACTACAAAGATGTAATATATTACTAGTATAGTTGGCACGGGAATCCTCTTACAACTAGAAGTAGAGAAGACTCAGATTTGCCATTTTGCTTTATTTTATGTATAGATTCATAAAACTGACAGAAGTAGAGCATTAGTTTTCCCCCTGATAGAGAAGGTATTTGAGTCTCTGTGAGGCTTCAATGATGCAGTCTCTCTGGCCGAAAGCACTAATTCTTATATACTCTTCACCACCTGGTCCAAAACCACTGCCCGGGACAGTAATTATGTGAGTCTTCTCAAGAATTTCAGCAAAAACATTCCAAGATTTTGAGCCAGGAAAATGGACCCAAACATAGGGTGCATTTTTCCCACCATAAACTGTCAGACCAAGAGAAGTCAAAGCATCAACCAGTATCCTTGCATTCTCCATGTAGTAGTCAACAAGAGATCGCACAGCCTGAGAAATTTTCCAAGACATTATTTCGCAACAATCACACCAATGGCACAACAGTTTCATAGAGATCATGGTAGTCAAGATGCAACATTTTGAAATAAATATAGGAACTAGAGTTTAAATGAAACACAATAGCAAGAATTTTGACTAGTTGTACAGTTTGTTAGGGACTAGAATTTTACCCTTAAACCCTCTGGAGAAAGGCATGCTAGTCCACCCGCTTGAGCTATGCTGGATGCTCCATTAAAACATGTGCACATTATGCGGTTGAAATCATGCACAACAGGGAAGCCATTTGAATATAAGAGTTCTTCAGGGACCACTGTCCAACCAAGGCGGACACCTGTGAAGCCAGCAAATTTCGAGAAGGATGACACTTCAATTGCAACCTGAAAGCATAACAAGGAAAGAAAGAGGTTAAGCTTACCATTATGGAAAATAGTACATGCTAGAAACAAAATAAAAATGTCATGCAAAAATAATGTTGCATGTGTCGCTAGGAAAAAGATTTACTAGTAGTAGGGGAGAGGAAATTCTGCAAACAGGTCACAAACTTTTGTTTAGAACAGCTAAAGAAAATTTGGAAAACTGTTCAGTGTGCTAGGGGTTAAAATTGTCAGTGATAATTAAGAAATAAAAAGGAGATTGAAAAGTGGAACTAAATGATTCATGTAACATTTTGATGCACCAATCATGTGTCAAGATTGAAAGAATAGGTCTACAAGATGCTAGTTAAAACAACATAAAACAAAATGGGACTTATCTAGATAAACGAGCATGGCATACCTCTCTGGCTCCAGGAATTTCGTAGATTGATTTAGGACTATCATCAGTGATATATGCTGAATATGCAGAGTCAAAGATAATGATTGATCCGTTCACTTTGGCAAAATCCACAAGCTGCTCTAGTTGCTTCCTTGTTGCTGCATGACCAGTGGGATTGTTTGGAGAATTGAAGAAGATAAGTTCGGTCCTTGAAATGGTAGGCAGATCAGGAAAAAAGTCACTTTGAGGTCCACATGTCATGTATTCTATGTTTTTATACTTCCCAGCTTTATCTAGAAACTTGCCAGCCTGACCAATTATGACACTCGAATCTATGTAGGCCTGCCTTAGAAGAATTTTCCACTATCAAAATTCAAAAACACTTTCTGTTTGATGACATGATGCATGCAAGAGAACATTTAAACAAGTTGCATTTTATAGTAAAAAGATAGAATAAGTAAGATGGAAGACTTTATACGATTCAAATGCAATCAAACGGTTAGAATAATATTGCCAACAAATACTGAAATCTAGTAATTATTTCTGTACTATCTCTCGTATGCCCCCCAGCACCCCAACAAAGTTTTAAATTCTGATATGTAGTAGGTTAAGAAAGAATGCACCAACACTGTAAAGAACATGGTTGACAATACTTAGTTGTTATAATGAAGGAATGAAGAATATTTATATGTAAGTCCTGTAACCAAACTTATAATTTTAGTGTAGTTTAAAAATCCTACATACATTGATAAATGGAATAAAAACTTTGATAAATGCTAGCTAGTGAAATGGAATAAAAACTTTGATAAATGCATGACATACATTGCATGTTAGTTAGTTTAGAGGACTGATTCCAAAATAGTTGCTAACATCTAGAAAATAGACCATATTGATTACATAGATGAATCACACAGTAATTATAATACCATACCGGAAAGGATGGATCCTGCACAGCTATCCTTAGATTGGGACCCATAAGCAGCTACACATATTAAGAGAAATCAAATTCAGTACTTTATATTAACGTGAGCACTTAGCAGAGGAATCTACTTTACAATGAGGATGAGACATTATGATATTAACGCCTATTTCGTGTACTAGGTAGGTAAAAAGTTACCAGGACAAGGGATGAAAAATAAATTAGAATACAACAAACATGTATGATTACGAAATAGAATATGATGGAATACCTGAAGACGAGTAATATCACACTGTGCACCATCTGAAACAAAAACCTCTGAAGGTTTTATCCCTAGATCTTTGTAGAATGCAACAGCAATTGCCTTCCTCATGGCCTACAATGTCGTTTTGGCAGAATATACACATTTTACTTGAACGACATATTTTATAATGATCTACTGTAACACAAATAAGTAGATGAAGATAAAATTGCTAGACTCAAGGTTAATAGCATGTACTTCCGATACAGAAGCACTTTAAGAACTACTGAATGAGAAAAATGCATTAATTGCTCAAACAAGGTCCAAGATATATATACCTTTTCACCTTGCTCTGGTCCATATCCTTTATAACCTGTTGCTGTTGAAAGGCCACGCACAAACTGCAAAACACCATATGAGTGCACATTTTCTTAACCAAATCAGGGGACATTACTCTTCTAGACCAATCCTTCTAGCTATCCCAATTCAAGAATTAACTAAGATCCTTTCTCTTCAAATATTAGGCAAGAAGGGCGAAAGAGAAGGGTTCAAATAACTTACCAAATACTTTATTGCTGATATTTCCAATTACGTTACTAATATAATTAACATATGACTTGCATGGCTTATAATTTATGTAATTAGTGTTAAAACACAGATACACCATAGGCACAAATGGGGGCACGTGCGCACACCCTAACGAGTGGATTTTGATCGAGAATCTTTGAATTTTGCTAACATATACTGGTAGACGCATTTTATAAATATGCAATCTGCTTCTAATAAATTATTCTGATTGATGAATGAAATATTCATAATTTTCCTCACTTGTGTTAAAATTTGGGTTATTTTTGTGATATTACTAGTTGAGGTGGGATCTCTAACATACACTCTTCACGTTGAGAATTGGATTTCTTGAGGGTGAAATTTGTATGACTAAACATCTGCAGTTGGTCCAATAACAGCCCGATAATGAAATAAACTTTAGGCCTAACAACAATCGCTAGGATAGATTCAAATACTATTTTAAAATTTGAGACCTAATTCAACACCAAAAGGTAGTTCATGCAGATGAGAATTGTCTCCCATATATATATATTATTTTAGTCATATCATGTGAAATTTTCAACACCTTGAAAATGAACTTTACATGAGACACTCACATGTTATGGGGCAAGCAGCAAGAATTAATGTGTTACCTCATGTATACACATTCATTCATAGAGTAATATAGTTTATACATGTGGTTTCTTGGCGCTTGCCCCACGAGCGAGTTGACATATTAATTCTCAAAGTCACTTATTTACATGCATTATATCTTCTGCTAAATCCGGAAAGAAAAACCTTTATAACTTACATCAATCATGCTAGATGTTACAATTGTTGGTAATGGTTGTGTTGTATCACCAATTCCAAGGTCTATTAAATCTGCATGTGGATACATCTTTAAGTGCATAAGCTCGTGTCTTTCAATCTGATGCAATCAGGATACCAATTGTTAGCCTTTAGCACATTCATATAAAATTGTTGGACATGTTATATGACAAGGTGAATATCCAAGGGAGTAAAAAATCTTGAACCAGTAATACATAAAATGGTGATGCTCGGCACTGTGACGTTTTGTCACATCTCTATAGCAGTATTAAAAAAAAAAAAAGTCAAACGATATCAATAACATTATTGGAAGCACAAATATAAATAAAATTATTATCACACTTTAATGTAATAAAATGATTATTATAATGACAAAAAGTATAAAATAATATTATAAGAAATAAGAGATGTTAAAATAATATTATAATAATAAAACAAAAAACTAATAAGATATGCAATAAAATAAAAATAATAATAAAATACAATACTAAAAAATGATGATACAAAAGTAATGATACAATCGCTAAAAAATTGTAAAATAAATCATCAAAATCAAACAAAAAATAAATTATAAAGATTTTATTAAATAGAAAGTAATAAAGTAGTATTATACCAATGTAATAATATATATATATAAACATCCACAATTAAATAATAAAACTAAGTAATATTATATTAATACAAAAGCAATATTATGTCAACAAGGTCAAATTAAGTAATATTAGGTTAGAATTTACTATCTCAACCCTTTACCATTAGGTTGATCCTAGTAAGTTAATTATTCTATTATTCTAATTCCTAAATGCTACATAGCAGTAGCATCAAGTGCCTTTTGGGTGAGATATAAAACCATCATGAAAAATATAAAGTAAGAAGTGCAAACCAGCAATGACACGAAGAAGAATTGGAGGTACTTTATTATTAGATGTTTGAGAGTGTAAATATGTTTCATTTTTTCTGAAATTTGTGTTGATTTTAGTACTATGAGAAATATTTTGGTATCAATATCTTTGTGTTTTTTTGTTCTTTTTCGCTTGGCTAGATATCTATTGGTGGGTTTATTGTGTTGTTATCCACTCTATTAGTGAAGGCTAATTTTTTTGTTTTGGTAGTTCTAGAAGCACTTGTGGTGTACCCATTACTTTTGTTTGTAGAGTATTTTTACTAAACTAGGTCTCCTGGTTTTCCTTCACATTACTTGTTGTTTGAGAAATTTATGGAGCCTATGTTTAATTGCACATAGGGAAAAGGAGATCCAATTTGCTTCTGCTCATTTGTTCTTATTTATTATCTTTCCTCAATGGCTGGTATTAGATCCCCTTGGTTGGGGCTTTGTTCGTGCCATTAATATGGAAGAAGGCAATGTTATTGGTACTATATATGATTAAATTGGATTCTACCAATTACTCAATCTTAAAATTTTGGCCCAAATAGAAGACTTGCTATTTTGCAAAGACCTGTATGATCCCATTGAGTGTAATTATACTAAACCAGTAGATAAATTCAAGGAAGAATGGAAGAAAATAAAAAGGAAGACTATTGATATGATTAGGCAATGGATAGATGAGAGCATTTATCATCAAATATTTAGTGAGACTAATGCCCACAACTTGTGGAAGAAATTGAATGACTTGTTTGAGCCTAAAAATGCATAGAGCAAGACATTCTTGATTTGAAAGTTAGTAAACTCGAAATACAGGGATGGTTCTTCAGTGGCTAAGCATATAAGTAGTTCCCAAAATGTTGTGAATGATTAGCTACTTGCATTATTGTTGCTTAGCTCATTACCAGGAAGTTAAGAAACATTGGTGGTATATCTGAGTAACTTTACTCCTAATGGGAAGTTGATTTTTAGTATGGTGAAAAATAGTCTCTTGAATGAAGAAATTAGGAGGAAAGGACATGGTATAGCTAGCTCATCAACTCAGAATGAAGCTTTCTTAAAGATCTGAAGATCGTAGCATGACAAGAGGAAAGTTAAAGACTAGGAAAAACATCAAGTGTTTCCATTGCAATAAAATAGGACACGTGATGAAAGAATGCAAGTTCCTTAAGTGAGATAAATCAAGGATTAAATGCAATAATAAAAGAGAATACAAAGACAAAAACATTGTTGCAGTTGTATCTGATGGTGAAGTTGTCATTGTTTAAGATGATGATTCCATTAATCTCACATGCTAGGATATGGGTTGTTAATTCTACTACCTCATTTCATGTTACACCTCATCTCATGTTATACCTCATCATGAGTATTTTACATCCTACACTGTTAAGAATTTTGGGTAAATGAACATGGGAAATCAAGGGATAAGCAAGGTTGTTGACATTGGAGAAATCTGGTTAGAGACTAATAATGGATGCAAGTTGTACTTGAAAAACATCAGGCACATTCTTGACATGCTCCTCAACTTGATCTCAGTACAAGTACTTGATGAAGATAACTACTATAATGCTTTTGTTGATGCTAAATGGAAGTACACTAAAGGGACTTTGGTGGTAGCAAAGGGAGTGAAGCGAAATACAATTTATTGAAAATCAACAAAGTTGTCTACACCTCAAGTAAATGCAATTGAGGGTTGATCTACATAGCTATGGCATAAACACCTAGGCCACTTAAGTGAGAAGGGTCTTGACATTCTTGCAAGACAAAGGTTGCTTCCTGTTAGAGGTACATCTTTTTAAAATTGCTTCCATTGTCTTCTTGGTAGGCAACATGAAGGTTCCTTCCATACTTATCCTTTGCAAAAGAGTCCATATATCTTGAATTTAGTTCATACTGATGTTTGCATTATGGATGTTAAATCCCTTAGTGGTTACTTTTATTTTGTTAAACTTATTGATGACCATTCTAGAAAACTATGGGCTTTTGTTTTAAAATCCAAAGACTAGGTACTTGACGTCTTCAAACACATTCATACAAGTGTGGAAAAAGAAACAAAAGAATTATTGAAATGTGCTAGAGCAAATAGTGGTAGTGAATACAAGGTTCCATTTGAGTAGTAGGGTAAGGATCATGGAATCAAGCTTAGGAAGACAATTCTAAAGACCCCATAACACAATGGGGTTGTAGAGAGAATGAATCACACAATTAATGACAGAATCATATGCATGCTCTCATGCCAAATTGCCTAAAGCCTTTTACGGTGAAGCAATGAGAATTGCAGTAGATTTGATCAACCTTTCTCCTTATATTTCTCTTAATGGTGATGTTCTTGAGAGGGTGTGGATGGGGAAAGATGTTTCATACAATCATTTATGGGTGTTTGGCTGTAAGGAATTTGTTCATATTCTCAAAGATGAAAGATCCAAGCCTGATTGTAAGTCTAAATAATGTATCTTTTTGGGTTATGGTTGTGATGATTTTGGTTACAAATTTTGGGATCTAGTTGGTAAAAAAGTTATCAGAAGTTGAGATGTCTTTCTTGAAGACTAGACTATTGAAGATATTAATAAGAAGGAGAAGCCAAAATAAGTTGTCTGTGGGTACATTAATATTGAACCAAAACAACCTACTAGTGTCATTAATAACAAGAGATATGTGAATGCAAATATGGAGAATACATTTGATGTGCTTAAGCCTCAAGTCAGTGAACCAATTGAGTCAATGCATCTACCACCCATGGAGCCTTAATTGCGAAGATTTGCCAAAAAGCATCGTCCTTCACAAAAATATCCTCCACATGAGTATATATTACCAACTAATGAGGGATAGCCAAAGAGTTATGAAGAAGCTCTTTCACATGAGGGGGAATGACAAATGGTATAAAGCCATACAAGAAGAGATGAAATCCTTACATGAGAATCACATATTTGAGTTGGTGAAGCTACCTTAGGGCAAGAGAGCATTCAAGAATAAATGGGTGTTCAAGTTGAAATTAGAGGAAAACTGCTCATAGCAAAGGTACAAGGTAAGGTTAGTTATGGAAGGCTTTAGTCAGAAGAAAGGAGTAGATTTTAAAGAAATATTTTCACTCGTGGTCAAGATGTCTTCAATCAAAGTTGTGCTTGGCTTGACAATTGATTTGAATTTGGAGGTTGAGCAACTTGACATAAAGACTGTTTTCCTCTATGGTGACCAAAAGGGAGAAATTTACATGGAGCAACCTAAAGGTGTTGCAATCAAGGGCAAAAAGAAGTTTATTTGCACATTAAAGAAGAGCTTGTATGGGCTTAAACAAGCTCTAAGATAGTGGTACAAGAAATTTGATTCCTTCATGATAAATCACAAGTATAGTAAAACTTCTTCTGATCATTGCATATTTAGGAAAAAATTTCTTAATGAAAAATTTATTATTATCTTGCTTTACGCGAATGACATGTTGAGTGTTGGTCATGACATGAAAGATATTGAAAATCACAAAAGAAAGATAAATAGGTCATTTGCAATGAAGGATTTGGACCCCACAAGGAAAATCCTTGGCATGAAAAATTATTTGTGATAGGAAGAATGGTAAATTATGGTTACCACAACAAAAGTATATTGAGAAAGTATTGGAGAAATTTAATAGGCATAATTCCAAAATTGTTAATACTCCACTTGCATGTCACTTTAAGTTGAGCTTTAAGCAGTGTCCTACAAGTGAGAAAGATAAAGAACAAATGCAAAAGGTTTCGTATGCATATGCAATTGGTAGCTTGATGTATGCAATGGGATGTACAAGGCCAAATATTGCTCATGTTGTTGGTAGAAGTGTAAATGGCCCGGGTTGGGTTAGGTTTACTCCTATTTAAGACCCAACCCAATTAAATTTAATTAGGTTAGGTTAGGTTGGGTTGAAGCTTTTTCTTTCCAATGACCCAACCCAACCCAACCCAACCTGACCAATAATTGGGTTAAGTAATCAAGTCACGCACAAAAATCTAAAAAATTTCAGAAAATTCAAAAAAAATACAAAAAACAAAAAAAATAGGAAAAATACATCCAATGCATGTTCAAATTAAAATACAAGTTCAATCACACAAATCTAACACTGACAAGAAAAATATTCTCCATGTATCAAATGAAATGTGAATAACTTAATTAGTGAATTAAGTGAAGTAATAATTTTTTTTTATTAAATAATAAGAAGTCAAGTTGGGTCAGGTTAATCGGGTTTGAAATATCTCAACCCGTGACCCAACCCAAACCTAATTGGGTTTACTGAACAAAACCCAGCCCAACCCACCCAAATGTAATTGGGTTGGGTTAGGTTGGTCGGGTCGGCGGGTTGGGTCAAACCCACTTACACCCTTAGTTGTTGGCATTGTTAGCCATTTTCTCTCTAATCCTAGTAAAAAGATTTTGCAAGCTATGAAATGGATACTCCACTATCTTAGAGGTACTTCTAGAGTCTCTTTATGCTTTGGAAGTGGTAAACACGTCTTAAATGGTCACACAGATACAAATATGATTGGTGATGTGGATTCCATGAAGTTTACTTCTAGATATATGATGACTTTTGTAGAAGTAGTGTCATGGAAGTCCAAGTTGTAGAAATATATTGCTTTGTCTTCCATAGAGGCAAGATATATTGTTATTATAGAAGCTACTAAAGAACTCTTGTGGGTATAGAAATTCCTACAAGAATCGAGACTTTTACAGGAAAAATATATTTTGTACTGTGATAGTCAAAGTGCAATCTATCTTAGCAAGAACTCAACCTTTCATTCAAGGTCTAAGCATATTGAGATTTGATATCACTAGATACAAGATGTGTTGGAGATGAAGCAATTATCATTAGAGAAAAATCCATAATGATGAGAATGGTTTAGATATGACAAAGACCTTACCTACAAGAAAATTTGCTATTTACAAAGAATACATAAGTCTGGTTGACTATAGCCCCACTTGATTGGTAAAGGGGAGAATTCTTAGGTGGATCACCAAATAAGTGGCCCCACTGACTTCTATTTAAAAAAACAAAAGAAAAAATATGACAAGATTACCAAAAGCCCTGATAATTGACCTTGATGTGGACACCGACTCTAATGTTGGCGTGGATCGTGATGTAGTGCTGACATGGCAATGGAATTTATGATTTAGAAAATGGTAAAAATAGTAAAGGTAGGTTAGAACTCATGACCCTTCCCTTCTTTTTAACCACCAAAGCCACTCAACCATTTGGCTTCTTTAAGTTAAAATATAAACATTATATTATATTTAACATTATTGCATGAGTTAATTGCATTTTTAGTCCACACCATTATGCGAATTTAATTTTTATTTAATATTCAATCTTTATTATTTTGATTTTAAAAAATAATATAATATTATCATATTAAAATAAATAATATAGTATAAGTGATATGGTAGAAAAAAGAATAAAAAGATGGGAAGAAAATAGGATAAAAAAGGAGATGAAAGAAAAAAGTGATTGTATATTTATATTTATTATATAAAAAAATATTAAAAGATAAGTTGATAAATTTTTTATTAAATATATTTATTTTAAAAAATATTTATCAGCTTTTTTATAAAAAAAATATATTTATAATAAAAATATTTAATAAATAAATTTATCAACTTAAATTTTAATATTTTTACATGCAATAAATATAAACATACAGTCACATTTCTCTTTCTTCTCTTTTTTTACCCATTTTCTTCCCATCTTTTTTTTAACAACATCACTTATATTATATTATTTGTTTAAATATGATAATATTTATATTATTTTTAATTTTTTAAATTAAAATAGTAAGGATTGAATATTAAATAAAAATTAAATTCGCATAATGATGTGGATTAAAAATGCAATTAACTCATATAGTAATACTATATATAATACAGTGTTTATATTATAACTCAAACAAGCCAAATGACTTATTAGCTTTGATGGTGAAAGAGAAGGGAAAGGTTGTGCAATTAAAAAAAGGAGACAAAAATCACAGATTAAAAATTATAAGGGGACTAAAAGTGCAATTAAGCCTTAATTTTATTACCTGAGGAATTTTACTAGAGTAAGTCTTGTAGATTTTTCCTTCACATTGGGGGGTTTAATTTTAAAAATTTGGTGTCTGTTGATTTTATTTTTCTATTTTTGTGCATCCTATTATTTACTTAAAATTATTATTTGTTGTTTGAGAAATTTGTGGAGCCTATTTTTGATTGCATAGGAAAAAAAGAGATCCAGTTTGCTTCCATTCATTTGTTCAATTTGTTATCTTTCCCCGACATATTATAATTATTAAAAATTTAAAAATAAAATATCAAAATTTGACATAAAAATAAATTATAAAAATACTAAAAAATGAAAAAAATAGTTAAGTATCATTGTAATCATTAGAAAAATTATAAAAATTGTCAAAATCAGACATAAATAAATGATAACACATAAAAATTAATAATTAACTAATATTATAATAGGCTAGAATCATAAAGAATAAATAAAATAATATTGTCAAAACAATACCAACAAATACGAAATAATAATAAACTAATTTTATATCAGTTAACAGAAATAAATAATTGTAAAATAATATTACAATAAATAAAAATAATTCATATAAATTTTAACCATATAAAATAAAACACACTAGCAAAATTGTTAAAAATTTAGAAATGATGATGAATATTTTTAAATGATTACAAATAATAATAAATAAATTTGTAATAAAAAGCCAGAAATAACAACATTATAATGATGAAAGCCTTAAAAATATAATCATATATATAATAAAAATTAAAATTAAAGTTAAAATAATAAATGCTTACTGCATATCTATATTATCTTAAATTCAAAACACATAATATGAATAAATTATTTTTTTTAAAAAAGGAAAATGCATTTAATTTCTTAATTTTATATATTTTGTATTCTTTTCTTATTATCATAATTTATTTTTTTAATTAGAGCAAATTTTAATTTAGTATTTTAAATTTTACTTGAGATTAATTTAATCGTATAAAGTTTGTTTAATTTTTTAAAAGTTTTGTAATATTAAATAAGTTTCTTAATTAAAAAGTAATTCGTTTTATTTTTGAAAGGCTTATTGCATATATAATAAATCTTTAAATGATAAAATCGATGTGAAACAAACGTTTAAAAAATTAAGTGATTAATTTAGTCTTTTTCTAAATAAATTATAATGCTTATTTTTTTGAAATATGCAATCATTTAAATATTATTAACTTATTTGATATGTAATTATTAATTTTTAAATAATAGTGTCATAAAAATAAAATATATGCATGTGTACAAAATCTAATTCAAATTTTAAATTCCCAAAGTCCGCCTAGGGGATTCTTAAAAGAAATTTATACACATTAGAAAGTCAAACCATGTTTGAATTAATAGAAAAAAAAATGGAATGGAATTGAGAGAAATGAGACATAGTGAAATAAAATCTCTATTATATTATTTGGATATATTTCATCTCAAATTATTCACCAAAACAGAAAAAGTTGTCTTAAATTGAGAGAAAAGAAAAAAGAATGTCAATACAATAGGATGGAATGTTCCATCAGTTTTCATTATATTCTATCCGCTATTACGATTCCAAACAATACAATATAATACCATTATATTCTATTCCCCTTCATTTTCATAATCTTCCACCATCTAAACATGGACTCAATGTCAGTTGGCTATCTTTTAACATTATTGCAAATACAAAAACAAAAGCTCTTTGCAATTTTTTTGTTTTCATCTTAGCAATGTAAATGGTTAAAAAGAAATTAAATGCACAATACAGGGTTATTTTATTTATTTTATGTTTGAACCAGTATTTGGATGAGATAAACAAGATCAATTGGGGTGAACAATCATGAAAAGATTGTGGAAAATCACCTCAGGAAATAAATAACCATGTTGCAGTTTCTCCATGTTTACATTCCTGGGTACCTTTGTGCAGTGTCCTGCACATGATAGTCATAATGATACGTACGTACGTCTAACTAATTAAGGGGAACAAAGATAATAAATCCATAAAAAATTAAAAGAAAAAATTGAACCAAACAAATATGAATTATATGCATACCGATTCTCACGTTTTGATTCTTCAATGTGCATGACAGCCTGTGAATGATAATTTGGATACATATTAGCCAACTATTTAGTACAGGGGGAACCTAATGTGTTGAAATGAAAGAGGAAACAGAAGATGAATGAAGGTTGTTGGTATAGGTTAACATTGTCCAGTTCCTTTTTACCTTGCAACTACCATCCTAGGCTGCAAAACATTAGTACTAAACATAAAACTGCAAATTGATGAGTTGTACATTTAGGCCTGATTTCTCTGGCTATTCTCCAATAAGAAACTCCTCTTAGTAAGAGGCTCCTATTTCAGACGACTAGTAGCACTTGTTCCAGTTATCCACAATGACTTATTTATATAAGGTTTAATTACTTTTTAAGTTTCTATAGTTGCGCAAACTTTATCTTTTGGTTCCTATAGTTAAAATAATTCTTTTTAGTCCATATATATGTAATTTTGATACCAGTTTGGTCTTTGCTATCAAATTTGTCTTAACTCTGTAAAAGAAAACCGTCACAAAATAAAAATTGGTAATGAAAAACCGTCACAAATTGATATTTTTTGGCATTTTTTATTTAAGTGTGGCGGTTTAAAACAATAAGGACCAAGCCGATAGCTAAAATGCATGTATAGGGACTAAAAGGGATTATTTTTAATTATAAGGACCAAAAGATAAAGTTTGCACAACAATAGGGACTAAAAAGGTAATTAAACCTTTATATAAACAACCGCGGGTCAATTAATCAACGAACTATGCTAGCTATATCTATTAAAGAATGCACGATCTAGACTCTCTAAGCAAAACAAATGCTATGGAGAAAGTGAGCTCCCGTATGTCAATTTCAACAATTCATTTTCTTCCACACCTCACCTAATATTATATTTATCCATTATGTCTCTATTATGACTGTCCCGATATTTAAAATGTTTGGAAAATGGATTGAGGATCGTTCATTTTTACCTCTTTACTCTTTAGAATACTTCAACCACAGTGTCCTCCAAATTCAAAATAGCTATCCATTGCTAGTCTCATTTTTATATTCTAAATATGTGGCACATTAATTTCCGGTGGATAGGAATTTTTCCTTCTACATAAAGATACATCACCATCTATATCTGTAACATAATGCATTTTACATAAGAAAAACGGTGCTTCAGGACTTGGTAGAAATAATTTGGATGGCATGCTATATACCTCACTCCATAAGATTCAAATTCCACAATGCATCGCCATACGATACTATCCAATTAACACAAAATGATATGATTATTCTAAAAATATATCGGATACCATAAATGTAAGATACATATTTAGATATGTATAAAATTTTAAAAAACATAATAAATATATAATTGCAACTTTGCAAATCTTACTATCAATCTCATTCCTTTCTTGAAATCATCCATAAAGAGGACAACTTCCATTTTTAGTTCATCAAGAGACAATGCTTTTATATATGTTTTTATATTATACATGCTTATATGTCTCATATAGCTGTATTGGATTTTCATAATTTTTTTTAAAGGTTTGGATACTTCATCAACACATATAAATAAAGTATCTAAAAGTATCGGTATCAAATACGTGTCAAATATGAATACGTGAAGCAAATTAAAGTATTGGTGATTCATATATTGTCATCCAAAAATGTGTATTAAAGATGGTATCTAAAGTCTATATAAACAATTGATGCCACAACATGGACTTCAAAGGAATTGCAGATGGTCAACAAAAATGATAATTATGTACTTAATTTGTTTAAGTTCGAACCTTAAGTCTTTGAAGTCTACGGTATACGTGCCAAAACATTAAACTAAGCAATCCAGCTATTTGCAGGATGAAGGTTAGTATTAACTTTGCACTTCACAAACAAGAGGAAAGATTTTTATATTTAGTGATCAAACCAAAAGTTATATGAAGTCCTTATCTCATTTAACAACAATAGAAGAGGGTGAATATACACAATATAACCTGATGAATCCAGCATTATTTGACAGTAAGCTGGGTGCAAGGAAACTTATGCTGTCTTTTGTCAAAGACTATTAATACTTGAATATTATTATTTATTCCTTTGAAAAGTCAAGCTTTCTTTACCTCTTCCCTTGTGTCAAATGCATTGGTCACTATGCATGTAATATCTATATTATAAAGGACAGGATGAGTGGAGTTTAGATTAGGCTTGCAATAGATTAATCAAAATCACTGTGGAAAAAAAAAAAGATGCAAATAAGCGTGCGTTAAAAAAATGTCAGTCAATGTAATCTTCCAAGAACACTGAATCTTGCTAGACTTTTTTGCATGCAATATCTACACACAAACCATTCTAAACATCAGTGGAAAATCTTAACCCACTTTTGACTATTAAATACAATACAGATTGTGGTACAACTCTACATGGAAAATAAATGATCCTGGAAACTACATGGCAAATGACTTCTTTCCATAAAAAAAGGAGTGATACAAAGCCATGTGGAAAATTTTGACTAACAAATAGACGTTTCAATTGAAAGAACATGTGTGAACAGAAGAAGATGACTGCAGAGGTTGGTTTTCAGCAATTAAAATCCCTACAATGTTTCAAGATTTGAACTTGAAGCTGAGATTCAATTAAAAACCCCTACCACTGGTTGTTGGGCATCACTAAAAGCCATAAAATAAATAAGGGTAGACTAATGGAAGTCAAAAAGCAAACCTGAGAACGAGTCCAGGATGCTCTTATAAGTTTCTATTTTCTACAATGGTTTCAGTTTAAGATAAGGAAAATGATTCTGGGACACCCTTTGGATGTAGATACCTAGAGAGAGATAAAAAGAAAAGAGAAATAAGTAATTGATATAATTGGTGATATAATATGATAAAAAAAAAGATAAAGAGAAATGATGGATGTCAATAGGATGTTTGGAAATATTAGGTATCCAAAAATCAAGACTCTTGAGATAAAACCTTTTATTAAACCAAAACCATGCCACAGTTAACATATTGGTCAACTGAAAAGTAATAGAAAAACAATATCAAGTCATTAACCTTATTATTTATCTATTTTTGGAAGGAAAAAAATTTGTGGACCCTCATGTTTAGGTAACACTTAATGGTCCGTTTGGTATGAAAGAAAAAAATAAATAAGAAATAAAGTGAATTGAAATAGGAAAAGGTGAATGAAAATAAGTAAGAAATAGAATAAAAATAACTAATAAGCTTCACACTTTTTTATTTCTCTCATCTCTTATTTTCCTTCTAACAAATATACTCATTTTTTTTTTCCACCTATTTTTTTTTTCCTCTCCACCCTATTTCTCCTTCACTAAACAAAGGGTTAGAGAGGGAAAGAAAAAAAAAGATAAAAATATAAGTACAATAGGTGATATAATATAATAGAAAAAGAGATATAAAAAAAAATGTTGATGAAAAATATGATTTGTAAAAATACCCGGTATATATATATATATAAAATGCTCATATAGAAGTGATCCAAAGGGTCATGTGTGTAGTCCCTTATTGATTACTTTGAATAAAAATTAGTAAAACCATGTTCAGATTCTGCAATATATTCCTTAAACTTGCTTGGGACGTAAACCGGTGAATGAAGAGAAAATATGTGCCGGAACATCAAAGCCATCACAATAACTCACAAAAAAACAAAGGTGGGGGTTCTTACTTCCTACGCAAATCACAATCCAATATTCATTCGCGCTCCTGACCCTCAAAAGAGAAAAGAAAACAAAAAGAAAAAGAGGCGTTCTTGACTAGAATTAGTGCAAGTCTGATTTAGTTTATTTAAAAAATAATAATTTTTTTAATAATTTTTAAAAAGATTTATTATAAGTAATTATTTTTTCTTAAAAAACAGGTTCTTCCAAATACCTTTCTTGACCCACTACAAGAAAATAGCATTTTAGTCCCAGCTACAATGAAGGAGCTTTTGTTTGGTGTCAATTTTGCTTCCACTTCAAGCAGTTGCGTCCACGTTTTTGGCCAACACTACCTAGCATTGGCCAAAAAAAAAGGGGGACACTAACATGGAAGCCAAACAAAAAAGAAAAATAGGTCGACACTATGTTTAGTGTTCACGTAAAAGAGGCTAAGCCAACACTAATAGCGTGGGCTTTATGGTTAATGCTAATAACATAGGCTTTACAATCGATGCTAATAGCGTGGGCTTTACAACTGATGCTAAGTGGGCTTTATGGTTGATGCTACTAGCTAGATGTATGACAACAGGGAAAATACTTTTCAAAATGGTTTTATGTGATCTAGTAGGGAAAACAAACCTTTACCACAAAGACAAGAACCCTCCATGCTCCACATGACTCTCATTCCTCATGAACTATTTCATCCATGGAGTATGGTCTACCATTTTGGCCATAGATTTGAAAAACAATTTAAACACTACAATTAATTTTTGTTCTATTTCCTTTTCTTCATCATTGACAAGAAGGTTATAAACGAGAGCTCCCATAACAGAGTAAGCCCAACAAACCTTCATATCCTCCAATGTTATAGTTGTTTCTCCCCAATGAAATTTGAACACATTGGTCTTTGAACACATGTGTGCAAGCTCAAGAATTAACTCATCATTCCTATAGATTTGATAAGTATAAGCTTTTGATTGCTTGGTCTATCCCACCTTTTATCCTCATTGAGTTATGGTTCACCTTTTCAATAACTTAGTGTGGATGAAAGTTGGGATAGATCAAGCAATCAAAGCTTTTACTTATCAAATCTACAGCAATGATGAGTTGATTCTTGAGCTTGCTCAATGGTGTTCAAGAACCAACACATTCATATTTCATTTGGGGAAACCAATTATAACATTGGAGGATATGAAAGTTTGTTGGGGTTATTCTATTATGGGAGCTCCTGTTTCTAGCCTTTCTGTTAGTGATGAGGAAAAGGAAATAGAATAAGAACTTATTATCGTGTTTAGATTTTTTTAAAATCTATAGCCAAAAGGGCAAACCATACTTTATGGATGAAACATTTGTTAAGGAATGAAAGCCATGAGGAACATAAGGGGTTCTTATCTTTGAGGTTATCAAGGTTTAATTTCTTTGCTAGATCAGACAAAGCCATTTTGAGAAGTGTTTTCCCATTGCCATACATCTAACTAAAAAGACTAAAATAGCTCTTGCACCTGTTGTTTTACTAAGCATTTATAAGGATTTGAGTTTACTAAGTAACAACACTATGAACATAATGGCGACAGAGATGATCAAGGAGAACTTCCCAAGAAAGCATGTTTGCCAAAAAAAGTTGTTGAGCTTTTCGGTGTGAATGATAGAGACAGAAGTTGGAATGGGAAGAAAATTTATAGAGAGGGAAGTGTAAGGTGACAAGTAATCATGGAATCTAAGCCATTGGATTGGATACATGAAATTGATTAAGGTCTTTGGTGTGTAGGACCCTCCACATGCTTTGAAACAATTAACTAATATTATCATATTTTGCGAGTTTTAGTGGAAAGAAACCTTGCTAGTTTTGTCTCAACTCACATTGACACTCCCCAGGATCAATTAGCTCTAAAGACCATGTTAGAAATAAAGGGGAGCAAGTAAAATAAGGCACATAAGTTTAACATGATGCAGAAGTACACTTTAAAACTAGTTCCATTCTTCTTAAGGAATTTAGTTACAATAGACATAGGTCCAAAATATAAGAACATTGTCCACCCAAAAAGGTCCAAGTATATTATACATGTAAAGCACAACTTTATTAAAAGTCTAGTAAAATTGAACCAAGTTTGCTTGCTAATTAATGACCAATAATGTCCTTTTCCAAAGGGAGGCTTAAATTGATTAGGAGGCTCCAAGTAATTAGAGTGTTTGAATATGAGCATTTACTTAATTAGAAACAGATAACTTACCCCTTTCTTTCACTATCTTTTTGGTACAGTGTAAGGAATGATAATTGTCATTACTAAGGTAGTCCATATGCCTTGATCAATTAGAAACATATTGTACCCATACCCTACTCATACATAAAATGGTATCTTAATTATCAAAAAGAAGACTTTGGTTATTCACTCCAATACTTTCTTCTTCCCAATTGGCACGGTTCAAATAATTTTTTAAAAAATAGAGTAATAATATTCACGCAAGAACACAAAATTTCAATATCAATACTCAAGCAAGAACAAATTAGCAATATCAAAATTTACAAAGTAAGAACATGAAATTCTATCATTAATATGCAGAGCAAACCACAAACAACAACACAAAGTGTAACACCCTAATAGTAATACCTTGAATTATACATTTTAATAATCAAAGTACAAATAATATCAATAACTGAGTATAAGAATATGACATTAGATGATGGCATTACTTAGTACATTCCCTATACAAAGTCCACAATAGTCTTTAAGTAACATAACTACATGTGTCAAAAAGGGGGAATCTTCATATTCAAAGAATAATTACACCAAAGATTCTATTCCTATGTCACTATTTTTCAAAAATAAATAAACTATATCCTCTCAGCACATTAATCTCAAAACATGATATCTTCAAGGTTAAGTTTTAACTGTCCTCACCTGTCAATCTAGAACATAAACACTAAACTAATGAGACGATGTCTCAGTGAGTGCTAAAATATATATAATACAGTCAATGACACTCATGAATACATAAATCAAAATAAACATTAATTACTTAACTTCAAACATACACTTTTCATCACATTCTTTGCATGCTTAACTTTTATATTTACTGTTTTTTGTACTATGGCAAAGTATTAAGCTCAAACTTTCAAGGAGTGTCCTCCTTGCTCTTATGCCGCAACCTCTTATTTATATACTCCTTCGGTCTGAGGGGTTTAGCTACTAACCTTTTAGGAATATGAAGTGACGGAACCCGCCTATTCATCCAAAGAGGACACCTTAGTCTTACACATGCTTTTCTTTTATTACAACTTATATATATCACGATCTCGTATTTATATCTCCCTCCAATCCGAGCAGCTTGTTCAATTTAAAACTTTTGACCAACCTTTGGTATCTAAAAAATCCCTTACTCTTTTGAACCCAAAGGAAACTTTTCGTACATGACACTACAAAAAACATATTCTTATGAAATCATTTATTATATTGAAAACAATGAACATATGTTAAAACATGCATTAAAACTAATATTTTTGTTCCAAGGGTTCGATGCTCAGCGCCATCCCTGTCGCTCAACGCCGTAATACTAGTGCTCAATGACAAACTACTAGAGTCACATACTAGGTTCCGGTTGGTTGTCACTTAGCGTCATAATACTGGCGCTTAGCGACAACCTCGAAGCGAACTAGGTACAAGGATTACAATTTTACAATTCCTTGACCATTAATAGCTATACAACCATCTCAAATCAACATAATGGATTCATAAATGCTTTTACACCTTATATAATCATCAAATTCATCATAATAACTCATAAATCATGTAAATCACCCAAAACCCCCCCCAAAGTTCTATTATAGTGTTCAAGAACCCTAAACCTATTAATCCATCTACCATAACTCCAAATCAGTGAGATAAAGGAAGGAAGATGGATAAGAAGCACTCACAACTAACTTCCAAAAGTGGTTGGATATGTGGATGTCACTAGTTCCTCCTCCTTCTCCTCTCTTCTCTCCCTTCTTTATCTTTTGTGTGTGAAAATGAGTGTGTGTGGTGTCTTATAAGGGTGAAAAATCCTTATCAGGCCTTAATGGCCTTATTAGGGCCTTAATGGTTCCCTTTTTTTTATAACCCTGACCCACTATTATATCTTAAAACATAATAAAGTCTGATATTATATAAAGCACTTATGAAAACAATATAAAAGACTATTATTTATTTATTTATTACTAGTAGTATTATAAATAACCTATTTTTGAGGGATGTTACACAAAGCACCTCAAACTCACAATAACCTAAATTACAGAAACCAAATATAATAAAAGAGAACTGAGGGAGTTACCTGCTGCAGTGGTGCAGCATTGGAGTGGTGGTGTGGTGAGAGAATACAGAAAAGAGATAACAAATTAGAAATATATAAGAGAAAAAGTGAGAAAAAGAGGTAAAAATGCTTGAGGGGAACTAGTGGCATGATGGTTGTGTGGCTAGGATGTGACGAAGATGCTAATGCTGGTGGTTGGGAAGCACAGAGAAGGAGAAATCAGATAGGAAGAAAGAAAAACATGAGAAAAAAGAAGAATGGGGGAGAAGAGTTTAGGTGTCGATATGTATTAGTCGACACTACACAAACCCTATTGCTTTAATGAGCATTTGGCCAATGCTAAATGGAAAGCTAAATATAATGATCAAGTTCATTAGTGACCAATTAGTGTTGGCTAGGCCAACACTAAGGTAAATATCTTTGTTAGCATCGACTCTGGCTGATGATAAATACATAGTAGCGTCAACTAAAACTAACGTTAATTATTTTAATATTTAAAAAATATATAAAATATAATTCAAAACATTGCCTCCATTTTGCGTTGATGTTAGGGATAATGCTACATTATCGAAGCTATTTTAGACTTTTCTTATAATGATAGTAAAATCACCTAAAGCTCTAATTAATTAAGGTGTTCATGGAATGGATTGAGACGAATTTATCTTTTGTTTCTATTCAACCCAAATTTTTGATAGGATAATTTCCATGAACCTAAACCTAACCTGATTGAAACCCAATAATTTATGGGATAAGTCCAAGCCAACCCTATTTATTGACATAACATATCAATTTTAATATTGTATATAGTTACATCATGAAATTAAAGAAGTATAAAACTATAATTATGGTGTATTTGACAATATAAATTTTAAGACAAATAATATCAATATAAATATAAAATTATGTCATATAAAATATTGTCCATTAAGCCAAAAAAAAATTATTATTAATACACAAATGTTTAAAAACTATACACTTTTTGAAAAAACATAAAATACTAAATTAGATTGAGACAAATTGAAGTATGACAAAACCTGCCTTTAAAGTACATCAAGTCTAATTTTAAAATCTGAATCCGTCATAATTAACTTTAGGACAAGTTAGATTAATAAGACATGTTGGATCATGAACACCCCTAGCTCTAATGCTAGTGTTAATTAGTGCTAAAATTAATTGGGCACATTTTTAGATTTTGGGCCACACGGCTAAAAAGGCTTAATAATGTTAGGCTTTGACACTTATCAAAATTTGGGCTTAATTAATTAGTTGCATTGGGGGGAAATCGTTGCACAAAATTATGAAGTCAAAATGTGGGACTAATTTCAAGATCATAAGGCTAGTTGCCCATCATGGGCTTATGCACCCAGAATAGTCACATAACATGGAAACGTAGGAAACTAATGTTAGGGTAGTCGACTAATGATAGGAATAAACAAGAGAAACTCATGTAAAATGGATCATTAACCATCAACCAAAAATAAAATTATCTTTCTAGCTATTTATCGTTTATTTACAGTTTTTGTTGATGCTAAAAATGGTCAATGACCATTGACGACTGATATGGGCCCAATGCAGATGGGGCCCTAGAATGCCCTAAAATATGGCCTAATTTGAGAAAGTCCAAGCTGGAGGGAAAATATGAGTGTAGGAGGCAATTAGAGACATATTTCCAAGGCTGAAGCCACATGAAACCATGATCTCCTAAAAACGTAGGGTAGTGGGTATTATCTTAGGAAAAAAGGGCTGATTCCGATTGTACTCTATAAATGAGAATTTTCATGATGTATTCAAGTCCCCAACCAAATCAAGCAGATTTCTCTTATTCCAACATTTACCTGTCGTTTACATCTTTATTTACAGTTTTATTTATTGCTTTCTTTATCATTTTTAGCTATTTACAACACTTTCTTTACTGCAATTCCATAAAAGTAGTATAACTTAACTGAACTTCAATTCAGTTCACAACTGGTAGGAAGCTCTTTGGAGCGGACTAGAAACTCAATCAAGAAACAAAATCCCTTTCTTGTGTAAGTCACCTACAAGAAAATCACTCGTTGATAATTAACCGTTTTCACGAATAATTAGTCGAATTTAGAACTGACAATAGATTTATTTATATTTTAGTTGTTTACAAGCTTTCTTTTGAATTTAGTCATTTATAGTCTTTTCTTTCCATTTTTGTCATTTATTGCAATTCATTTACCACTTTTGCTTAAGAGTAGCGTAAAATAATTTCAATCAACCACACAGCTACAAGAAAGCTCTTTGAAGTAGATTGAGAACCCATAGTAAGGAACAAAATCTCTTCAAAAATATCGCCTAAAAAAATTACCGAGTTGGTCGTTAGCTATTTTACACGGCGCATACATCTAATTTCAAAACCAACAATAAGATACTTCAAAAATGTCAGCATATTCATATCATCATACCAAAATATTTATACACACATGTAATACGACTGTTTTGTATTGGAACTTTATTTTCAACAAATGTCATCGGTAGAAAGCGGCTTTTTTACTACATTGGAGTATTATTTTTTAAAAAATAAATAAATACTAATCTAGTTTATTTTTTTTTAAAAAATTACCAATTTAAAGTAAGTCATAGTTGCGATCTTTATTTAATACTCTAGTGCTTTATTTAACAAAATATATCAAACTATTTAATTCTAATCTATTATGTATTTATATTTTAAATTTTATTGGAATTTAAAATTACCTGTGCAATTAAAATAAACTTACTTTTTTTTTGGGTAACCATGTTATAGGTACGAAATATCCACTGACTTTGTCAATGACTAATCTCCACCGAAGAACCTAGCTGGTCATCTTTAATACGTTAGGTCTCTTTTTCTAACCACATTTTTTTCATGAACCCGAGACATTGCTTAAAGGATCCAAACCTAGTACCACTCAAATCAACAACATGTTGGTATTAAAATAAACTTGCTAGAATTCAAAATTGTGATAAAAAAAAAATTAAAGGAACTAATTTGATGAGAAATTCGACCTTTAAGAAATTAATTTAATGATCAAAATTTTTAGAGAATGATGTAGTAACATAACTTTTGAGGACCACATTGATATACTCTTTAATTATTACACTATTTATTTTTAATTTTTAATGTAATATTTGATTTTTAAACAAAATGATAAGGACATAAAATTAACTAAAAAACTTAAAATTATAAGTAACTAAAAATATATTTTTGTTTACAAAATAAAAAATATTATAAATCTATTTTTTATATCATTTTATATTTATTAGCTAGTTTAATAGCTAATTATACGTAATACTTTTAATTTAGTAAGTTGATTTAATAACTTTTAGCTAAAAAGCAAATTTTCAATTTTCAATTGATTTTTCAACTTTCAATTCACTTATAAATTACTAAAATTAGTTTTCCAAGCATATATTTGGCCAAACAAACATATACCAATAGTTAAATAAGCTATATAAGTTAGCTAAAACAACTTGTCAAATGCACTTAAAGTATAGGAAATATTTTTGTTCAAATGTTTTGGTGTCCATAGATAAATAAACTAAAATTTAAGTTGATCCAGGTTAATAAATCTCTTTAGTAAATTTTTAATTATATTTTTTTCTTGTGATAATCATTTAGTAAACACTAATTTTATGTAACAAAAAAAAACACTAATTTTATCACATAATAATCTATCATGATAGAAGATCTGCTAGTTATTTAAAAAAATATGTTTTTTTTTTTTTATCATAACTCCTTATCAACTAATAACAAGAAATAATCTAAACCCAACTAGGTGTTCAAAATTAAACTAGTTCATTCGAAATTAAAAAAAATGAAAACCATATTACAAAATGAATTAATAATAATTTAAAATTTTAAAAATTAATTAAATTGCATTAATTTCTGGATCCAAATTTAAAAATCAGTGAAGCCCAATTTGAACCAAATGTTACACACATATTTATATAATTTTAAAATAATATTTTACTTGATAAATTTCCATATCTGCTATATTTTATTATTAGTAACATTTTTATTATATTTACCACAACTCAATAACTAAGTTGTGACCCACACATAAATTAACTGAATACAACACACACACACACTTATAAGTTTGACCGATATATAAACAAAATTAAAAAGATAAATTCCCAAAAACAAATTGTGCTTTTAAATTTATTGAAATTTTAGTTGAATTCTTTTGTAATTTCAACATTCTGATTAAAATAATGGTTAACTGCGTGTTAAAATATATCAACAAACCCACTAATTAATAACGATAATTTACACACATGCTGTTTAATCTTAAAGTATTTTGAATGAAGATCACTCTCCACTTTAATTGACAGCTAAGGTACGTTTGATTTATTAAAAAAACCGCAATACAGGACAATACAAATACAACTGTTTAAAAAAATTATGGGACAACACAAATTAAATGAACATGTACAGGATAAAAGCTTAATTTTTTTTGTTAGAGGTAAATCATGGGACAATATCTTATCCTAAGTACAACATACTCAAAAGACTAAAATACCCACCTCTCCCTCCTCCACTCTCTCGCTCCCCACCTGTCCCTTTTCTCTCTCCCCCACCTCTCCTTCCCTTCACTCTTTTCTTCCACTCTCTCATTTACCGAGTAGTTGTAAGGAATGAATTAGAAGGAGATATGTGAGTAGAAGTGGAGATATCCCACAGCCCAGGCTGGTTGGCACGTCGCTAGAGAAGCAATTCTTATGTGCTCTCAGCAAATATCCACACATGAACAGCGCGATGAACATCATCATCTCTAACTCTAAATGAGAATTAATTCCAACGAGTTATACTTACGTGAATAGTAAGTTGATGTGAAATGGAGGAGGATTTGCTTGTTAATCACAACGTGAATAATAGATTTTTTAATAACAGATTTTTAATAATATATTATTTTATAATAGATAATAATATGAATTTTATTAAAATAATTAATATTAAAAAAGGGTATTACAGTAAATTTTACATTGTTTACATTGCCCACCAGATAATGTATAAGATAAAAAGTTGTTCTGTAATTTAAACATTTGTCATGTGTTATTCCTTATTGTGTATCAAACGCACCCTTAGAGAGATAAAGAGAGAAAAGTGTAAATATATTAAGTAATATAATGTGACAGGAAAAAAATAATAAATATTAATGAGATATTTATGAATGATAGAATATATATTCTCGTATCACTAAAGTATTTAATACATCTAAAAAAATTTCAACATGAGAATCTTGTGACTAGAAAGTCTCCAATTTTTGATTATGACTAATTGTTGAGACTAAATATCAAAACAGTTGAGACCAAGAGAACGATCTGTTAGGAAAAAATATTGTAATTCCTAATAGCTTATAAGTCAACTACCTCTATTTGATTATCAGGATAAATAAAATAAAAAAAAAAAAAAAAGGCAAGTCACACGAACTTAACGAGAATATAACAATTACAATGAATTAGAATAAAAATAAAATATAGCATGAATAATTTATCTCTATAACGACTCGGTTATAAACATGCTACTAAAATAATAGAAATAATTAATTTATCTAAACAAAATTCAAAAAAATATGTGCATAATTCGAAAGTCAGGAAATTAGTAAAATAACAAACGAAGAGACAATGGTTAAATTCAACAGATGCAAAATAAAATATAGGAAAAATAAATATAATAATTGACAAAACATAAAAAAGTTAAAGATTTTGACACCAAGGTTATATAACATGAGAGAACTAAAATTTAAGCTGACTCCACCTACTATTGTCTTCTTCTTTTAAGGATGACCTCTTCCCTAAAGACAGTTCCATCTATTATT
Organism: Spatholobus suberectus; assembly: GCA_004329165.1. Lineage (NCBI taxonomy): Eukaryota > Viridiplantae > Streptophyta > Magnoliopsida > Fabales > Fabaceae > Spatholobus > Spatholobus suberectus. The sequence goes on along the minus strand of CM014729.1, from coordinate 4,514,778 downwards.
GCCATATTATATCTCAGCCTTTTCTGTGTACTAACAGATGAAAAACAAAGAATAAAGATAAAAACACATTCAACAAAATTCTTTCTAAGAGTTCTGATACTACATTAGAAAATTGTGATGTAATATTAAATAATTGTTTATGTGAACGTGTCGTCACTTAATTGGTTTTCTTTGCAAAGAATCTCTACAAGGGCGTGGATCTATAAATAAAGTGTTTGGTAACAAATTAAGCATAACAGTATTATCATGTAATAGTCTCATCTAATAAACAATCCTCTCCTCCTAATATAATTAATTGTAATTAGGTCGTTACTTCTGTTAATGGCTACAAAATTTTAATATGAATCATTTAATATTACAAATCATAAAACCCTTTATAGCCCATACGAAATTCATTTCTAATTAATAACAAGACTCAATCTTATACTTTTCAAAATAAATTTAACCTTTCATAACAAAGTGTTGTTCAACATAATTGTAACAATTTAATAATGTCATTAGTAAAAATCTATAATACAATAATTTCTGAGTGAACTAATAAAATATAAATATTTGGTCCCCAAAACACAAGGTATTAAACAATAATAATGCAAAAAAATATTTAAAATAATAAAATATTAATTAAACCATACTACACTGATCGTTATCCACTACTATAAAGAACTAATTAAATCATAGTCTAACAACTCTAGGAGATGCAAGCAAAATAGTAATCAAGAGATCTAAAATACCAAGAAATATTTTGTGAGGCTTTAAAAGAATTTAAGGATAAAATCCTTAAATATATGTGCTTAAAGCTCTAAAAAAAACTTTTTCAAATAATATGTGCTAATAATTTTTTTCTCAGAGTTAGATAATTGTAAATTTTAAGGAATTGGTACTACCCCCGTTTCTCCTTGGAGTCATTCCTAATTTAAGAAAGTTATTCCAAAAGTCACTCGCATGAAAAATAAAGGATGGGTAGGATTTTAAAAGAAAAAATTAGAAATTTCTAAAAAATACTTGAACCGACAGAAAATGAAGAAGAAACGCAAGAAACAAAATACAAGATAGTGACGAAGACAAAAGGGCCAATGAATGTGTTAAGAAGACGACAACGGAAATTTAGAACATTAGGTGCTATAAAAAATTACAAAAATTCTTCCCATTATCCATAGAATGGTAGTTTTTTTTGTGTGTACACTGACAGCAACAGGGTTAGAATCTAAGACCTTGTACATACTATTTAAATCCTCCACTACTAGGCCGACTATAGTGGGTGAATGGTAGTTTATAAAACAGCAAGTCAAACTCCATATGTCCCTATCTTAAACCCCTTAGTCATACAATAATAGGCAACTAAGTGAGAACTTGCCTATATATGAACTTTTGTAGGAATCATTATAAATAAATTTGAGAATCCATTCACAGGTTTGGATTACACATGGTGAATCAAGAGTAAATTTCAAAGTCTGGATACCACGTGTCTTTTACATAGAGGTTCGGATAACATATGTCGTTATTTGGTGCTTCGTAAATATTTGGTTCAATTACATACCATAATTATAATCATTACAATTATTACATTAATGAGTTTTAAATAGCTATATTTGAATTTTGAATTTGAAAATTCTATTAAATACCTACCTTTTAAATAACTACCTTAATTATAATTAAAAAATTTATTAGTCATTTGACTTAATTATTGGTTGATAACTAATGATAATAATATATATAGTGTCCTTAATTATTTCCAAAATCAAGGATAAACTAACAAATATTTTTTATTTTTTCAAAAAATTATATACTTTATCAGTAATCTTTTACTTGTATTCAACCTAATTTTGTCCTAAATAAAAATCATTATAAGTAAATTTGAGAGTTCATTCACAGATTTGAATTCCACTTGATGAATCAAGATGTAAATTTTATGGTTTGAATGACACATGTCATTTACATAGAAGTTCGAATAACACATGTCGTTATTATTATTATTATTATTATTATTATTATTATTATATAAATGAAGGTTTTGTCATGTATGCAAATGCCACGTCACAACACCAAAAAAAATCATCATATATATATTTTAATATATGTACAGCAAAAAAAATTATCATATATACACATTAATTAAAATAGTTAAGATTGTTTTAAATTAAGGTAACTAGATTATTTTAAACTAACTAGAATAATTATGACTAATATATATTATTTTAAAATTTTCTCCATATATATTTAGAATTTTAAAATGTTTGATAGTGTTACATATTTTGTCAACAAATTATATTAAAATAATACAAAAAAATCAATTGATAATAATTAGTTACAATAAAAAGTATATTACAGACAACCTAGAAAAAGTTTATTTGTGATCTAAAGTAGTAAAATTTCATGTATGATAAAATTATATAATAATAATAATAATATAAAAGAAGGTTTTCTTAAGTATACAAATGTCACATGATAGTAACATATTAATTTTTTTCTGCTAAAATATTACTAAAATTTTACTTTTATGATTATTCATAAAAATACATAATTAAGTAATTAAAGTAATTACCATGAATATATATTCTAATTTGACATCATTAAGGTAATTATGATTATCATATATATGTTTTAGTTAAAATAGTTAAGCTTATTTTAAAGTTAGATAATCAGATTATTTAAACTAATTAGAATCATTATTATCAATATATTATTTTAAAGCTTTCTTTCTCTATATATTTTGAATTTTGGAATATTTATATAGTATTACAATTTTTGTCAATAAATTAAATTAAAATAATACAAAAAAATGCACTTGATAATAATAAGTTGCGATAAAATTATATTACAGGCAATCTCAAAAAATTTTATCTGGGATCTAGAGTATCTAAGTTTCAAATATTATTAAAATTGGTACTTTAAATTTGTTTAATTTATGAAAACACATATTACATGTACATACATACATACATATCTATAATAATTAAGGTAATTTCAAACAATATAAAATGATTAGGACTAATATATTGGAAATTATTTCTATTTTTATTTCATTTGAGTTCTTTCTATCTTTATATACTAACAAATCAAAATTGAAAGCATCCTATATGTTCATCTTTTTCGTTTCCTTCCTTCTTCCAATCTGTTCAAGGCAACATATTGTGAAAAGGCTTACTTCTCAATTTATTGCATTGACATTATAAATTGATGTTTTTATTCTTCTCCCATTCTATTTAATATATGAAATTCTTCCTTCTTTGTGTCTAAGGCATATTTTGGTGCCATTAAAAAAGGTAAGCAATTAGTCTATTTTATTATTCTCAAAATTTTTACCATTGTTCTTGTGTTTTGTTTTAAATTTTGGGGTGATCTCCCACTTTTTTTTTTTAAATTTCATTCTTAAACCATTGAATCTCCATTCTATGTATTCAGGACATTTTGCTTGCAAAGAATAAGGTAAGCATTGAATCTATTTCATATTGTTCTTCATTTCTTTTCTGATTTATGAAATTTTTTCTTTTTTGTATTTATGGCATATTTTGTCACCATGAAAAAGGTAAGTAATTGGTTTATTTTATTGTTCTCAAAATTTTTATTTGGTTTTTGTGTTTTGTTTTTCACTTTTGGAGTGATCTCCTACTTTTTTTATATTACATTCTTAAACCATTTTAAAATTTACGTTTTTGGTTTCTAATTTATGTTTTTTTATAAAATTCTTCATTTTTTATATTCAAGACATATTTTGCTTGCAAAGAATAAGATAAGTATTGAATTTATTTCATTATTCTTTATTTATTTTCTTATTTTTCATGAAATTTTTCTTTTTTTGTGTTTAGGGCATATTTTGTTACCATTGGAAAAGATAAGCAATTAGTTCATTTTATTGTTCTCAAATTTTTTATTATTGTTTTCATGTTTTCTTTTAACTTTTGGAATGTTCTCTCACTTTTTTTATTGCATTCTTAAACCATTTTAAAGTTTATGTTTTTTGTTTTTAATTTATGTTTTTTAATGAAATCCTATATTCTTTATATGCAGGACATATTTTACTCATGAAGAATAAGTATTGAATCTATTTCATTGTTCTTTATTTCTTTTCTTATTTTTTGTGGATTTTTTTTCAATTTTTGTGGTAATTTCCTACTTTTCCAATTGCATTTTAAAACTTTTTAAAATTTATGTCTTTTGTCTCCCATTGGTATGTGGTTTTCAATTAGTTTAGAGATTTCTTTTATGCTTTTAATTTTTTTATCTAAATATTTTACAATTTGGTTATATTTTTAATTGAAAATCTGTCACTTTCAAATAAAAATATTTTTTTTAAAAATGTTTATGTTGCTTGTGTTTTTGTCTAATCCAAAAACCTTTTTAAACCATTACTAAGATAAGTGTTTTAAACCTTATGGAATCTCACTTGATAAGCTGTGGATTCAATTTATATATTCAGTACATGTTCAATAATAATAATGTTGTACCTTGTTTATGAAGAGAGTTCAAGTGTTATTTTTAACAATGGTATATCTTGATATTCAATATAATGTATTTTATTTTGAATTTGTTCATAATAGTGGTTTTGATTATTACAATCTTACTAATGCATTGTATTTATTTTTCTAGCTTTTGCTTGCAGTATTTTTTTTTTATGATATTATCTCGTCTACGTTCTACATTTGCTTAATGGATGAAAGGAAAAAGAGTTGTTCGAGTTAAATTTCAAATAAAGATATATAGGAACAAGATATAGATTCCATATATGTCACTAATTAATATATTAATCTCAATAGTTAAAATATATTTTTATACAATAATTAAAAAATCTATATGAAAATATATTAAGATTTAGAGGTAACACTTAATCATATAAAAATAAAAATTTTACATTAAAATGTATTAATATTTAAGTCTTAGATGCAAATAAAAAATAATTAGAGCAAAAAATATCATACAAAAATTAATATTTTACATCAAAGCATATTAATATATAAATAAAAATTACTAATATTTAAATTTTAAAGTAAAAAAATATCACTAAGATATTAAATATTTTACATAAAAATATATTAATATCTAAATTGTTATGATAGAAACTTTAATTTACTTAAATATTTAGTTTCAATTATAGCAAAATTCAAAAAATAATGAAAAATAAGTGACACTTTGAAATTAATAATGAAATTATAATTATATTTATACCTATTTTTAAATAATACATATAATTATATATTAATTAAAGCAACTATTTTTTGTTATTTTCTAATTCATAAAAATACATAATTATATTAATGAGGGTAATTACGACTAGTATATTTTTGATCTGAATTAATTAAGATAATTATGACTAACATATATAATTTAGATTTACATTAATTGATAATATTAATATATATTTTGATTCAAATTCATAGTATATTTAAATTGAAATTACTTTTAAAAGGTAAATAATATTATAATCTTTTCCACATAGAATACTTTTATATTTTTTAATTATTTTTTAAAATTTTAACATTCTATAATTATCATACTTAAATGTCAAATATTAATTCATTAATTTATGCTTAAAATATCAAACTTAAATTATAAATTAATATAAATAAAGTAAAAATATCAGTCCATAAATAAAAATAACATATAATTTTGAAAAGAAATACATGAATATTTATTAATTTATTATAAATATTTATTGTTACTATTATTATATGAATTAATATAAATTATACTTATTTATTTTGCATTATATTTTAATCTTTATACATTATTATTGTTACTATTATGAATCATTTAATTTATAATAAATGTTTTACTAATGTAATAAATTTAAAACTAAATTGAATTAAATTAAACTTAAAAATCATACAAAAATTATCACCTAATTTATAAATACTCACAAAACTTAGCTCAAGTCTTTTGTCTTTTCATTGAACAAAAATGTTTGTTTTTTTCTTCTTCTTTGAAATATAATGAATATTTAAATGGATATGCAAAGTTATTCTAATACAAATTAAATTTTGAAGTTGGTGCTTAATTCTTTTTATAAAAAAAATAGTTAATTGTCAATTAATGCATATAATCATGAAAATAATTCTAACTAACATACTTAAAGGACTTAATTATTTTTGTGAAGAGTGTTAGCAATACACTATCTAATACACTCTTTTTGATACATATCCTACTATTAGTAAAAATTTATTAAAAACTAGAAAAACAGGATAAAGACTAAATAAATAAGAAGTAGGACCTAAAAAAATTGTGATTTTTAATAAATTTTAACCAATAATAAAAAATGTGTTGCTAACATTTTCATTTTTTATACATAAGGGTGAAAATGTTACATGAAAATTGAACTACAAATGAACTAAACCAATTCAAAATTATTAGAGAAAGATTATTCTGTAAACATCACTTTATTATTAATATCTCTTATTAAAATTATGTATATATTTAAGTTACATACAAATTTAAATATATTTATAAAAATAATATTTTCTAAAAATTAATTTATATAAATAAAATGATATAAGACATGTATAAATATTAAAATTAAATATATATTCATATTTATAATTATTTTATATATTTTAAATATTTATATACATATTTATTATCACAAATTTATAAAAAATTAAGCAAAATAATTAATAAATATATGAAAAATCATAATAATATAAAAAATTTGTAAATTATATAATATAAACTTAATACTCGTGAAAGGCACGAGTTATTATACTAGTATAATAAAATATTAATTTTTCCTTGAAGTGATATGTTTTTTGTAACACTCCTTTAATTTTAAATATAATTCATATTAATTTAATTATTACTTTAAGTTGATGAAAATGTGAGTAAAGTTTTTTTTTTTTATAACAGAATTTAGAAATAGAAGTGAAAGGATAAAAAAAACTGCTTATGTATATGTATATCCAACTGTATATCATGGTTTGAGTAATACATAATAGTCAAAGAGAAAACAAAAGTACATCAAAAGACATATACTACCTAACCCAATATATATACATAAAAAAAAGATCCTATACAGAGCAGTATTTATCTACCTTATCTCTTAAGAAAATATTATAAACTAGGTCTTTAAATATGGAGAAGTATCCTCTAGCTCTTCCTCAGCATCATCAGGCATTGTTATCATCTTCAATAATCACGATTCAACATACATAACAAAAATAATGGAGTGAGGTGATTTGTTCTAAATCACTTTCACATGTATGGTAGGAATTTAAATACAATTAATGAAGGGAACCTAGGGTTTAGTCTAAGTTATACTACACTACCCTTGACTTGGTATGGATCCATACTTCCCATCAGTGAGTAATAGTTCTTAACAGAACCTGGGAAGTGACTAGGAGTACATATACCTCATCAACATCATCATATGGTACAGTTCTCATCATCAATGAGGAACAAATATTAGTCAGGACGTCCATTTATAGAGGTATACTCTCAAACCAATCCTGGAATGCTGAGCAGTTGTCGGGGTTATCGAGCTTGGTCAGGTGAATATCCCAGCTCACGGGCGCTACCCTGGCTATTAAGACTTTCACCACTCGATGCCTACCCCCGAGACCTCCCAAATGGGTCCCTACCTTTCATTCCTCAGTGTACCAAACTGTAGCTTCCCTAACAGGGTGTCATGCCACTGCATGTCCCTTGCTTTACATTACTCACTAATCTATTAATTCTAAATGTTCACTTTGGTCTCAAGTATTTGAGCATCAGTATAATTTCTATTAATATCTCTGCCTTATATTACAGAGATTTGATCCATACATATCATTCACATAATTCATAATTCAAATTAAAGCACATAAGCAATAATTCAATAAAAATAAAGATATACAAATTAAAATAAAGACTGATAATTAAGAAATAAATCATAGAATGGTCAAAAAAAATTTCATAAAAATAATTTTTAAACTTAGAAAAATAATTAGAATTTTATCATAAATTTTTAAAATTTTTGAAATTTAGTATTTCTAAGAAAAATGTGTCCACAAGCACTTATAGAGCACAATTAGAAGTACTAAATAAGCTTTAAAATTTATGAAATTTTTACAGATGGTCTATTAGTGTGTCTAGACCTCACCTGAACGATAAGAACTTAAACTGAAATTTCTATAGTAGTTTTCTAAAAACAAATTCATAAATAGCTCATAAAATAATTTTTATCTTTAGTTTCATATTATGAGATTTATGGTTTATTTCTTTTACTATTTTGCTAAACTAATTGAGTATTACTAAAATTTGATAATTTAATAATTTAATTATTTATTTTAATAGCTAAAAATATTTTTTTAAAAATTTTGGGCAGTATAACAGCTTAGTAATTCTACTATAATTGTTTGAATTCGAACAGTATAACAACTTAATAATTATACTATAGTTGTTTAAATTTGAGCAGCATAACTACTTAATAAGAGTATTTTAATTATCAAAATTGAGCAGAGTAACATCTTAGCAAATGCATTTTAATTTTCTAAAAGTGAGCAGAGTAACAGCTTAGCAAGTGCATTTTAATTTTCTAAAATTGAGCAGAATAACAGCTTGGTATAATTTAATAATTTGAATTTGAGCAAAATAATAACTTAGCAAAAATTAAAGTTTAACATCAAACAATATAACAATAATATTAATAATAAAACAAAAGCCTAAACGGGTTTAGGGGAAAACCCTTCTTACCAACATGCAAAGTAATTGAAATTTAGAACCAACCCCACTCCCCTCATTACCTCAAAGAGTTGGTGATGCTGTTGGTGCAGAGCTCCTACAAAGAGGATTTTCGTATTAGTTAATGAAAACTAGCAGAATTTTGGTGTAAAAAAAAGTATTTATGGAGGAAGGTGGCTATGGAGGAGATTTTGGCTATCTCAATGGAGGAGGTGGATGATGAATTCAGCTTCTATGGAGGGGTATTTATAGAGGAAGGGTGAGCTTAGGTGTCCATGGAGTTATGTCATCCATGATGTCAAAATTTTAATTTTTCCTTTTCTTTTTAGCTTAATTAGGGACAAACATTGCATTTAGGTGATGAATCACCTCCCCTCTAGAGCCTCAATGTGGATAGCAGCTGTCCCAAAGATTTACAGTATAAATTTTGGCTGTTAATTAATTAGCCGGTACCGATAAAATCGCCTAAACTTTAAAAAAAGAACTTTTAATATCAAAATAATTAATTTAAATATAAATCTTAACAAATGTAATATTTTTCATCAGAAATAATTTCTAAAAATAAATTTTAATTTTTTTCGAATTATAAAAATATATATTATATATTTTAAGCTTAGAAAATTCATATCAAATTCATTTTAATTCAATAAATGCTCAAATTTTTATAAAAATTCTAAAATTACATATTTTACCTAGAAATGTGCTAAAATATCATTTTCATCATTTTTGAATGTCAAACCAATACTGAGTTGGTTATTTGACAACTAGGGGTATTTTGGTCATTTTATACAGGAATGTCAGAAATTTCCCAGAAAATTTTCAAAATTATATTTTAATACCTATGACATGATTTTAAACTCAATTTGACATTTTAATATCAATTGAATCTTTTTCTCATGTTAGCCCTTAATATTGACAAATAAGGACAAAATCGTCATTTTCTAATTTCTCCGGGCTTCAACTCAGAAAAATTATTGAAAATCACGATTAGATAGTTTTTTCTATTCTGAGTTTAATCGTGGGGATCAGAATTTTTAGATTCCTTCCCGATTTTTCAGAATTAAATATATATAGAATAAATAAATAAATAAAACAATTAATTAAATAAAAGTGAGGGTGTTACATTTTTGGCCCATCATTCTTGGTATATTGGATTTAGGAAGTTCCTCAAATGTATATGGTCACTTATATTACATGTTTTCTTGTGGTAATGCATTTTCTTAGTCTTTTAAAGGTTTGAGCGTAATTTATCCTCAAAAGCTAGTTCAAAAGGTGAGGATTGTCTACTACTTATATATACTATTTTGGTCATATTACTAGTCAATGTAAGATTTATAACACATCGTTTCACGCCAAGGATTAGACATCTCAAGCATGAAGTTTGCATGACTGGACATCTATAGGTGGATTGATAACAAATGACCCTATAGGCCCAACAACAACCATTATGATATACTCCAATACCATTTTAAATTTTGAGTTTGGGCCAACTCAACCCAAGAGCTAGCTCAAGAGGTGAGGGGTGCCCCTCACTTATATACACAATTTTTGCCTCCTCCTACTGCTTTCTCGCTCCCCGTTCTAAAATACTAACTTGATCGAGTCTTTTCTTAAACATTATTATGCATTCCATGTAAGCAATTTTTTATTTTTATTTTTTTTTGTGGATGTGTGGTATGTTAAGGAATCATATGTTTATGCTTCTTTGTTTTGCAAGATGAAATGCTCCTTCATATTAGAGAGAACCAAGACAAGAAGCATCATTTCTGAGTTCTTAGATGGGTGATTGCATGCTACTTGGAAAGGGTTTTTTTTTTTTTTTTCTGAGTTCATAAATGTCCCACCATAAACACGTCTTCCTGAGGTGTTTTTTTTTTTTTTTTTCCGGAACAAGAAAAATAGAAAGAGATATATGGACAGGAGAAAGATACGAGGGTAGTTTGGGAAATTTCTTTTTTTAAAAAAGAAGAGTGTATTTAACAAATGAGAAAAGTATAAATCGCGAACTCCAAATCCTACGCACAACATATATTCAGGCCCGTAATAAACACCAGGCCAATTGTACTTGAGAAAACAAAACCCATAAGCAAGCGTCATAATAACGCTAGGTCGTAGTATTTAATTCCTACGCCCGCCCTCACCCACACAAAACCCTTTCTTTCACGTTTTTCTCTACTCGTCCTCCCAACCCAGGGCCCAAACCAACTCCCTCCAAAGTCCAAACTATACAAACAGCGTCTGTCTCTCTTTTTTTCTCTGCAAAATTTTCTCTGAGAAAATTCAGCGAGAAAATTTGCAAATGTCGAATTTCCTGACCAACACCAATCCAAACCCTAACAAGTCCTTCGAGGTACCTCAAAGTTCCAGTTCATCCGCTTTTATGAGAAGCAGCTTGTGCAGTGCGAGTTTTCATGGTTCGTTGGTGAATTTTGCTTGCAGGTGAATCAGCCGCCCACTGATTCCGTGTCCAGTCTCAGTTTCAGTCCCAACGCGAACTTCCTCGTGGCCACGTCATGGGACAACCAGGTGCGTTTTGGTTTCTCTTCGTTCTCGCGTTTCGTTTCCCTCTTTTTGCTTTCACTGTTGAAATATTTTGCTTCGGGAAGCGAACTTAGAATCTGCTTTTGCAGGTTCGTTGCTGGGAGGTAGCACGGAATGGGGTTAATGTTGCCACTGCCCCCAAGGCTTCTATAACGCACGATCATCCGGTAAGGTTTTTTAGTTTTATCACCTTATCATTCATTACTATGTATGCGTGAGTGTATGTACGTATTTTCATGAGTTACTATTCTGGTATATGCAAGGTGGTCTGAATTGGGATTCAAAAGTAGGAGATGGTCATGGTTAGGGTAAAAGAATCGGGTGTTCTGTTTGGCAAAGACTTAGTGGATTGACAATGATTTCCGTCTGTTTAAAAGGAGGTGGATAGCTTCATGTGCAATTTTTATTTGGTGATGATGTAGGGCTGTTGTCATGTGGTTCCTCACGTTTAATTGGCCTTGTACAGTTTCTTATTTTGCATATTAAGGTATGGGTCTTGCTAACCAATGCTCTAAGGGCACTGGTTAAAGAATTAATAAATAGAAAGTTTTTATTGGAATTGCATTGGGGGTGCATTGGAAATCAGAGTGGGAGTGCATTAATAACACTTTTTAATAAAAACTTTTCAATTTTTATTTCTTAATCAGTGCCCGAAGATGCTGGTTAGCATTTGCCTTAAGATATTCATATGTATGTTATGTGCGTGTTTTATGAGCGTCAAGGGGGGATTTTGGAGTTGGACATTTTAGTATTAGTGTTCTTTGTTCTTGAATTTTGTGCAGAGCCGATGGCTTGATGCAGCTAATGAATAATGATATGCGTTGACCATTGAGTTGATGAGGTTGATAAATTAATAGTACTTGACAATTGAATCTTAGACTATATTGGTTTTCATGATCTTGCTGATATGCCGTGTCCTGAGACAGTCAGCTGTTAATAGTTTATATGTCATAAATTCATTATGTAGATTTATTTGCATAGGTTTTGTGCTGTTCATGGAAGGATGATGGCACAACTGTCTTCTCTGGTGGATGTGACAAGCAAGTGAAGATGTGGCCTCTATTATCTGGAGGCCAACCAATGACTGTTGCCATGCATGATGCACCCATCAAAGAAGTTGCTTGGATTCCCGAGATGAACCTTTTAGTCACAGGAAGCTGGGACAGGACTATGAAGTAATGCGCTAGCATTTTGTGCCTTTACAGCAATTTGTTTTAAAATTATATCTTTAGAAATTAGAATATATGAAAAATATCTCATAATATCAACATTATATTTTAGAATATCTTAGGTGATATCATAGGATTAGTTTCCATTTCTCGTTATAGTTCATCATTTGTTTTCTTATTTAATTTGAATTTATAATTTACTATGAGTATAAATAGGGATTAGTGTTTGTCTTTTGTATCACATTCATTATGTCGTTTTACCCAAGGAAATATTATTCAGAATCTGTATTTTCTCTTTTCTTCTTTTCGCACCTATATCCCTAAAATTTCAACACGGTATTAGAGTGTTACCTTTCTTTGTGATCTGTCTTACCACTATTCTACTGCTTAGCTCCTTGACTGTATCATACACCAACCTAAGTTTCAAATTTCAATTTCAATTTTTTTTTGGTTCTCCCAATTTTGTGTCTTGAAGTTTCCAAATGCTATTCTTGATTAATTTGGAGAAGTTCTAGTTCTTTCTGAATGTATTTTGCTTGCCAGGAAATTTCCACTAATGATCATTACAATGTAATCCCTTCTTCCTTGTTTATGTAACAGTCCAACCAGCTCTTCAAGCTGATTTTTGTTCCATGCATCATGTGTTGTCTATTATCTTTGCATAACAAACCATTGCACATTATAGGTTTAGTATTTTGTGGTGCTGATATGTATTGTATCTTTCTGATTAAATATGGTATGAAGCTTACTACTTGCTTGATTGATGCTTCTGTCCTCTCCACGTGACTCTTTCTGGCTGCTTTTAGATACTGGGATACAAGGCAGTCAAATCCAGTGCACACACAGCAACTTCCCGAGCGCTGCTATGCTATGACAGTGAGGCATCCTCTGATGGTCGTTGGCACTGCTGATAGAAATCTGATTGTTTACAACCTGCAAAATCCTCAGGTAATACTTTTATTCTAAATTAGTTAATCTCAAATTAATTGTATTTTCCATTATTTGTACTACCTTTCAGTCATGTATTCACTTATTATATCATGGCTATTTTATCTCAAGATTTCATAAAGGGGTTGTGTTTCTTTTTCTTGCATAATTGGACAATAAAAGAGGAACTTCATTAAGGAGAAGAAACAAGGAGTTACATGAGGATAATAAGTCATCTAAAAGAAAGAGAAGAGACATCCCAATTTATGGGCCTGTGACTTTACAGGCCCTGTGACGTGCTAGGGATATTAAGTGCAGTGTATTCACTCATGTAATCCCAATCATTGTTATGGAGCCAGAAGTTCAAATAGCATCATTTTACAGGAAATGGGACAGAGCCTGCCCCAAAAATAGGATACTTCTCACCATACAGTTATGAAATAAACTTTAGTCATCTATTTTTACATCCAAACATAAGTCAAGGAGCTTGGCTCCACCAATATGTTAAGTAAAAATATCACAAAACTGATATGTAAATACACTATTATGCGATCAGATCCATTTCCTATTATTGCAAAATATTTGCGCCAGTGTATTCAAGTGAACTCCTTTGGATTGATTTGCCTCACTAAGAGAAGTGAGCAAGTGCACTGAGCTTGAAGGTGTGGTGAGCAGGTTCTGAAAATAGTAAAAAGGAAGGAATGAGTTTATCTGCTAAGTAAGATAGGCATCCTCAAACCACTAACCTAAAGTGCATGAAAGTTATATCCACATGAATATATAAGCATGCTTAACATTATTTTTGGAATGATGAAAATAATAAAAGGATTTAAATGTAATAACAGCCAGAAAAACTTATTTGGTTCATGGGTTAATCAGACATCTCATATTTGGAATCATACTAGGCAAAATTAGGACAACTTATTAACTGAAGATTAGCCCCAAGTACATTTGCCCAGGCATCAGCCATTCCTTGCCCATCTTTCATTAAACTGGACTTTAACCTCAAATAGTTCCACATTCCACTAAGGTATCAGGCATTCCTTGCTTATTAGAACATTTAACAGAAGTTTAGCATCAAGTACTTCCACCCAGGCATCAAGCATTTCTTTCTTGTTATAGCAAAATTATAGCCACAATTCTGTTCCAAAGATGCAATTCTTTAATCTCTTCTGCTGTTTGCTTCATTGTAGGACAATCAATTAACTATATATAGAGTGTTTGGTTTGACGTTCAAAATTGTTCAGCTCAATGATATAAACAAACACACATATAGTGGTGCTTTAGACACTGGGTGGGCTTGGGAGCATCATACCTTTTTAACTTCTTGACAGATATTTGTCTTTTTTGATTGCTTAGTTGAATCCAAGTTTGTTGGGCATTTTCCTTTAATCTCATATTCCATTGTGTACATTTTATATATTATGATTAGATTAGTGTGTTCATATATTTATAGACACTATTCATTCTGTTGATTATTATTTTTTTGCTTTCATTTCAGTTTTTGCAAGTGTCTCCTATCTTTGACCATTGTTCATTTGCTACAGGTTGAATTCAAGAGAATCGTTTCACCCTTAAAGTATCAAACAAGGTGCCTTGCTGCATTCCCTGATCAACAAGGTTTCTTGGTATGCATCATTCCCCACTCCTTTTAGATCTTTGATTCTTTTCTGTATTTGGGTAATCTTATTTCCCATCTTCATTTTATCAGTAAAAGCAATATTCAATTGTTTCCCAAGAGTGTGTTCCTATTTATTATCTATATAAGGACTTGTTTTCTGTAACCAATTTTTAGGTTGCTTTTATTTATCTATTTTTACATCAAAACATAAGTCTGATGGTAATCATGAAAAGACAAAAAATTGTTTTTCCCTATATCCATATTCCAGCTAAGAAGGGGAAGTATACTCCACTTGCTGTCCTTTTTCTTTAACTTTTCTGACACCAACTAATGTTTGTTTCCCTAACTTATCTATCCTACATTTCTGATTTATAAGAATAAGAATAATATACAAAATATGTCTTCCTGATTCTCGTTTCAGTGTAATTATCAATTTGTAACTTGTAAGTCTAGATTGATTAATTTTGGGCTGTTGAAACTGACAATATACTTGCTGTAGGTCGGATCAATAGAAGGAAGAGTTGGGGTGCATCATTTGGATGATAGTCAGCAGGGTAAAAATTTCACTTTTAAATGCCACAGAGAGGGGAATGAAATATACTCAGTCAACTCTTTAAACTTCCATCCTGTAAGATTTATGTTCCTCCTGTGCATTACTATTCTAATTTAATTTGGTTTGCTTTAAAATGTTGAGGCTTCACTGTTATCTTTGAATTTCAGTAGGTATTTAGCTTTTTTTTAAAAATGAATGGTTGGTGTTAATTACTCCCCTGGTTGTGACTTATTTTATTATTATTAATTATTAATAATAAAGTAGCGAAGAACAATCTTCTCTCCAGGTTATAATTTGTGTACCATTTATTCTTACAGTCATACTTCCCCTTTGAATTTTACATGTATTTAGTAATAGAATTTAATTCACCTTGTTACTTTCTCATTTTTGTTAACCAATTTGAAGTAATGTGCTATATGCAATGGAATATTATTGCCAAGTTGTTCTGAGTTTGTTGAATTGTCAATGGCTATGTTGAAAATCTCTTCATGCCAATGTCTCCGGTGAAGTTGCTGAAGCAGACTATACGTTGGTCTTGACAGAAACTACAAATCCCAAGTACTAGGGGAACATGCTTCTAAATCTTTGATTTCTGACAAATTATATTTCTATTCTATATCAACAGCAGTGTAAATTTTGAACCAGAAAATAGCATTTTTCTGCTATGCCAGTTTAAGGAAATCCATTTTTTTTTTCATAAAAATGAATCAAGAAAATGAAAAACCAATCATGGATGAGATTCTGTTTTGAAAATAAGTTGCTTTCCGTAAATGAACTCTCATGAAGCACATTAATAGTGAAAATTCTATGCTTTTAACACATTTTGTTCTTTTGGTTTTAACACTTGACAATGACACAATGTAAATTAATAACCTGGTGAATTAGGTAAAGTTATCTTTTCCCTATATTTTGTTTCTTGAATTTTGTCTATTTATGGAATTTAGATGAAGACGTGTAGTAGTTGAATAAACACTTGTGACTTCTATTTTAATTACTAATTATTTGCAGTGTTGGTGTATTGACATTGACATGCTTGACAAATCCTTAGCCTATGGTTGTGGTGTATTGACATTTTTCATCAAGTTCATTTTGTGTAAAAAATAAACATCTTCAGTATCCTATATCCTTTAGTTATGGAATTTCACATATACTTGCTTGCTCAATTCTTTTTTTACAAATGCACTGCTGACTGCTGTGTATCTATTATTTGTCGGTCTCCCTAAAATTTTGTAGCAAGTACAGAATTCTTTTTGGTGCTATTTCACATTTATTTACCCACAATTTCTGTTTACCTCTAGACCCAATGGACGTCAGAAATCACTGACAAAGTATATCCACTTTAGTCTATTAGTCATATTATTTTTCTACTATTTTTAGGTACACCACACATTTGCAACTGCTGGTTCTGATGGTGCTTTCAATTTTTGGGATAAGGATAGTAAACAGAGGCTCAAGGTTATTCCATATTTATTAACACTTCCATTCTATTCCTAACCGACACATATTTTAGTGATATTTTTGGTATATTACATGCTTATCTTATGCAAACTTATCTTATTTCAGGCCATGTTGAGATGCAGCCAACCTATTCCTTGCAGTACCTTCAACAATGATGGTTCAATATTTGCTTACTCAGTATGCCCACCTTACCATTCTGCATAAATTTGCAGCATTGTTAAATAAGTTTTGCACCTTTTTCTCAGTTATGCACATATACTTCTTTAAGTGATGGAAATTGGGATTTCTTTCTTCTGCTGCTTTTTTTTTTTTCCTTGTTTCAATTTGTTATGCGGATACCTTGAGAAAGACCCTCGACTTGAGCACAGCATTATGTATGAGAGGATGTTAAAAGGCAAGATAATTGTATGGAACTTTTAAAATAGATTAGTAAAGAGGAAAGCAAAAAGTGACGTAGATTTGTATAGAATTTGCAAGAGAGGATATCTCAATTTTGTTAATGGACTTGCTTTTGAGAAGCGTGGTTGTTTCTTCTTCCCAAGCAATGCAATATTGAGGTGTATCTTCTAAAGATGACTATTGTTAGACTGTGTTATGTGAGGGAAAAGGAATAGTTTTTTTTTTTCCCCCATTTTGTCCAGGTGTAAATTTATCTTGCGATGCTTCTTTTGTCGTACAAATTCATAGAACGTTTGTCAAGTTTCTTCACTTTTGTGATATTAATCTTGTAATGGAAATTTCTGTATTATATTACTTTCTATTGGGCAATTCATTTCTCAATATGGTTCAGAATTTGCCTATAAAAGGACTTTGAATTCAAAAAGCTAGGTATTCAAGCTGGTCTTATCAGTTACCTCAGTGGATGTATTTCTATGATTCTTATGGTTCAAACATATCGAATTGATATATTGACATCTTGCATGTAGGTCTGCTATGACTGGAGTAAAGGGGCAGAAAATTATAATCCTGCAACAGCAAAGACCTACATTTTCCTGCACTTGCCTCAGGTATTTGGTTTGGCTATCCACGTCTAAAAGAATATCCTTTAATCATCTATCAATAACATGCAAAATTATATTCATATGAAATGCAGGAATCTGAGGTTAAGGGCAAACCACGCATTGGTGCTACTGGTAGAAAGTAGAGATGATCCTGCTCTGGGATACTGTTCTATTATGTATATAGTTGGCTAATACTGGTATATCATGGAGGCAAGGTATTGGTTGATATCGAAATGTAGTTGAATGGGCTGGTCGTACTTGGAAGAAATTATCAACTAATTCTTGGTGAAAAATTGTCTCCAATGTATGGCTGTATATATTTATATGATGTGTGTGCATGTGGTTTGTATTTTTCCTGTTTTAAGGTCAAGGATGGTTGGCCTATACAGTGAAGCATCTGAAAGTTGGTTCTTTCAAGGCTTTGCAAGACATTGGAGGGTTGTAGCATATGAATTTTAGCCATTAAGGGTAAATGTCGATTTTAGTTGTTAAATTATGAACTGTAGGATTTAGAAAATAGCAATCAAATTAAGGAGTATGAACCCTTTATCCTTCCTGCATCTTTATTTGCCCTTCCTCCATCTTTATTTGCGAAATTTAATATGTATGTTCATTCTTTGCATTCATTTATATTGAAAGTGTCTTATGATTGCCAGATAGGTCACTAAATTTCGTTTACGCTAAATGAGACTTGCAACACGAATTGATTTGCTGTTGCCTTCTAGCATCTTTTTTTTATCCTTTTGATTATGTTTTACAAGCTTTGACTTTGAGGACAAGGGTGAAATATATCCCAGTGTAATGTGCCTAGAGTTACGTTTGGGTACTTAACTTCATTATACTTGTTCAATAAACTTTTATCACATAAGTTTGACTATCAAATGCATTGGAATAAAGTAAAGAGTTTATGTGAGTCACCATTATTTTCATATTCTTAAAGAAATTCTCTATAAGTTATTCCAATCGTTCTCTTAAATTATCTTTCTCGCAATCTGTCGTTCTTTTAGTAATTTAAGTCGGTGTTTTGAGTTAAACGATACGGGTCTTCTAAACTGTAGTAGTTATTTTTAAATGGAAATGTACAATTGATAAATGTTTTTGAAAGAAACTAATAATTTGAGTCAAATACATGTCAGACCATAACTTTTAGTCGTTAGATGAATTTTATTTTCATAAGATTTACCTTATATCTTCCCATTGCTAGTACAAAGAGTATTACATATTTGATCGTGAAATCTCAATTACTTGTTGAACCCTGTGAATTGTATGAAAGTAGGATACTCCAAATTTAGGAGTCCAAGAGTTTTATAAAACTCTCTTGATGAAAAAAAAAATATGAATGAAAAATCTAGCTAAATTGAATTGAGTTCATGAATTTAAGAAATAGTGAGAATTTTTTATTTCTCTCAATTCGAAAATCTATGATTTGAATAAATGTTTTTTCATCGAATCTTTCTAAATTGCATTGATTTATCTAAAAGATTTGACTTCAATCGGAATTTGGTTATTCACCATGTACAAGGATTGTTGCTAAGCATCCATGGCTGAATGGTTAAATCTTTCAACTCATAATTGGCGAATTTGTAGGTTCAATTCTAACTAGATGCATGCTAATGGGCCCTCCCTCCAATAAGTCTATTAGGTTTTTGTTCAAAAATAAAATCTTATTGGAACTGTCTAGTTCATCCTTTAGAACCATATCACATCCTGTATATGATGAAATAGTAGGATGAATTGAGATGTTATTTTGTAAGTACATAATTATCTTGAACAAATGTACTATTTCTTTATTTTTCAATCATCTGGAAAGAACAAGATGTTTCTTTTGTTCTTTCTTTAACAACTTCTAATCTCTAATAGACCTCTCAATAGGATTCAAACCCAATGAAGTTCTAACAATCTATTAAAGAAAAAAGAGCGAATGACCCTTGTAGGATTCCCAAGAAATTCTTCGATTTCTTTTGGAAGCAAGTGATTATTCATCTGCTTCTCACATTTCATGAATAGTCAGCATATTGAGGAATATCCAGAAAGGATTTTAAGGAATCGCTTTGATTCTATCTCTGTTCATTCTGTTTGAAGAAATAAAGGATCATAACAAAGAATCAATCTTTCTTTTAGTTGTTGAATCTCTCTTTGATTGATCAATGTGTGATATTTCGAATCCTCATTCCTAATGAAATCAAAATGATCATTGGATTGATTAGAAGATCCTTTTATGTTACTTGAATGAAACTAGATAGATTATTCATCTCCCAACTCTCTCCCCAATAACCCTTGTCGTTGACCATCGTTCGTCACTGCCGAAGGCGATTTTTGGCAGCAGTGCACTCAAAAATTTACCGCCAACCTTCCTCTATTATATTGATCTCAATATCATTAGAACCATCATTATCACATTGGGTCTATACCTTGTGGTGTGAGGCAAAGGCAAAGACTATTCAGACCCGACGCCACCATCACCTACAACAAAGCAAACAAAAACCCAATAGTTGCCAATTACCTCATCTGATATTTAATTAACAGAGATTGCCAAAGGAATTTGTGAATATTGCACTTTTGCTACCTTAAAAATCGACAATAGTTATGTATGTTAATTTTATGCTTTTTGTTTCCACATTGCAAAGAGGTAGTATTAGACAGCGACAAGGGGCAGCTATGATGTGGTCGATGGGGGCATCGGCCTTGATGAGGATGATGACAAACTTGGGGTGTTGGAGGGAGAGGACAAGTCACGAGGGGTGTATTGGAGCGTGAGCGGGAGGGAGCCCTCGCTATGGGCCCGACCTACAATCTCGTCAACTTTGGAGGTTGTGCGATTGTAGCAGAGATGGGGAAGCCCTTTACAACAATATTGAGGGTGCACCACCAACGACAATGGCATATATTGAGGTCAACAACAGATTTCCAAGTGCACTGCTACCGAAAATCACCCCTAACAGTAGCGAACGATGGTCGACAACAAGGGTTGCTAGGAGAGAGTTGAAGAAAGGATAATCTAGTGTGAAAGATGTAAAGTAAATCCTATAAAGATGAGATTAATCTAACGGCAAAAAATTATGATTCACCATGGACCACCTATCTAGGTGGTCCACCCTGGCCTTCGTCCAAGGTCATAACCTGTTAAAATATTCTTTTTAAAATCCAAATTTGTTTAAGTTCACAAATCCCATTAATGAATGCTTAGTTATATTGAATAATATTTGAAGGGTAAATTATCAAGACATCTACGAAAAATTACTGGATACCATGCTATCAAAGTAGGTTCTACCGTTCCAGCTTAATGAATGGATTAATTAATTTTGACACTAAACATGATTTACGCTACCAGAATCTAAACCAAACAGGCTAGTGTTTGGAGCAACGTCATGCATAATTGGCGAATGACAGATTCCAAAGAGAAATTGAAAAACCGATTGCATGGCCAACCTAGACATATATTTCCACATATAATAAATGCAATGCCAACCATTAAGGCCAATAAACTAGCAACCCACTCAAGTGGTACTGATTTCTAAACCCCAGAAATAACTACTGAATCTAAAAACGATAATAGAATTGCATTTATTTCCATAAAGCTCTATACTAATTCCTCATACATACAATGACAAAAGTTGCTTGTAACATACACTTCATCCTGCAACTTGACAACCCAATAGAAATTACAAACTTCTTTCTTTAATAATCACAACCTGATCAATGGGCATGTAATCTGAGCATAGAAGATAAATTCAAAAAGATGAAAACAAGAGGAAAGGTAGAGGGGGTGAAAATCATTTGCACAAATCAGATGTATATCTCTTTCCAACAGAAAGCCTTGTCAGGCAGGATTGTGTAATCACTTGTCCATAGAATGTTAAGGGATCATCTAGGACCAGATAGTTCATCTGGCTGGATATGGGAAGTTGAATCTACTATCCAATTTGCATTAGGGTGATGCATGTTGTTGTTAAAGTCTTGCCGGAACGTCTCATCTTTCTGCCATTGCTCCCATTTTTCGGCCAAACCATCACCTTCTAGCATTCTGACCACCTCTGACATCTTTGGTCTTTCCATAGGAGAGCCTTGTGTGCATAGTAAGGCCACTTGGATTAACTGCTCTACCTCGTCATCATTATAATTGCCCTGTAAATCTGCATCTACCAGCATTTCCAATTTCCTGTCTTTAAGAAGGCCTTTAACCTGGACTCAAATCAATGTCCGTTGCCAACAATGATTAGTCATTCATTAGTGCTAATATTACATGCAACACTAGCAACAGTGACCTAAGGAACAGTCAGGAAAAAGATTCAAGAATGTGACAGAAATAGAAAAACCAAATCATTTTGTTGCACTATAACTTTGAAGGAAATATTGGTCCTATATCAATTACACAAGGCAACAAAATGAGGTTACAAAACTTCAGTGGGGAATTTGCCGCATCGAATAAACAAGAACTCTACTGAAATGAGATAATCAGTTACATCTCTACAAGAAACAATGAAGTACTGAAACGGAATAATACTTTGTTTCCTTTGAGAATATGATTTTCTTTGTTTTTCTTCAACCTTGTAATACTTCCCAGAAAAAAACATGAGACAGTTAATTGAATTCTTAGATTAGTACATGGCAAAGTTTCCAGGGCCAAAGAAGGGACTTCAGAAATCACAAGTAAAAACAAAAATTAAATATTCAGCAAGGGATTCTTTAGATAATTTCTTGAGCATACAGAACCATGTGAAGAGATTAATAGATAGTACGGTTAGCATAAGTTGTTCAAGTACTAATGACATATTTAGATTAAACTGAATACCTACCCAATCAAGCAACATCACATCATCATCATTGGCAAGTCGAGCTAGATCAAAAGCCCTTTGTCCAGTTATTAGTTCGAGAAGCATCACACCATATCCAAAAACATCAGTCTTCTCTGAAGACTTTCCAGTTGAGAGATACTCAGGTGCTATATGGCCAATTGTTCCACGAACAGCAGTAGTAACATGAGTATCTTTATAATCCATAAGTTTTGCTAAACCAAAATCTCCGACGACTGCTTCAAATTCCTCATCCAACAATATATTTGCAGCTTTGACATCACGATGAATAATCTTAGGGTCACAATGATCATGCAAATAAGCAAGCCCCCTTGCAGATCCCAGTGCAATACACTTCCTTATTGGCCAGCCAAGTGGTGGTTGGGATTCTTGACGTTCTACAACAGCAGAGTCAATATACATAAGCACAGTTTTAATATAAAACTGGAAGTTCTGAAATTCAACAGAAAGAGCATTCATTTGTATTTGAAAATTTGAGCTAATAAGAAACTTCCATACTTAATGTGTTTAAGTTGCTGCAGATAAACATCAGGGAAACACAATTCTTATTTCTTCAATAGTAAATCAAAATACACCAGAAATAATTTCGACATTGAACACTAACACTATAACATTTCTACCAGAAAAAGGATCGTGAGAGAAAAGTTTTATACGTGAGAAAGCCAAGTAAATTATGAATAAAAGCAATTCAAATACAGAGTTAATAGGGCCATAGGGGTACCTCGTAAACATGATGCTACGCTTCCATTAGCCATGAATGGATACACAAGCAACCGTTCTGTAGGTGTCATACAAAAACCACGAAGTCGAAGCAAATTTCGATGCACAGCCATGCTGATCATTTCCACTTCAGTTTGAAATTGTAGCTCCCCACCTTGCGTGCGTTCCTCTTTAAGTCTTTTTACTGCTACAAGAGATCCATCAGCTAAGCGTCCTTTATAAACCTTTCCAAATCCACCTCTACCCAAAATGTGTTTGTTACTAAAGTTATCTGTTGCAACTTGCAGCTCACGCAGAGAAAACCTTTTAAGCTGACCAAGGTGAACTTCAGGATCCTCCTCAGCTGCCAGTGAAAGACAGACAAGATGTCAGTAAATCAGTTATAACTATCATATACAGCCTTTATCAGCATGTATATCATCTTTTCTGTTATTCAACTAACCAGGAACATCAAAGAAATGATCCTGCGGTTTTCTCCTTCGCCAATAAGCAAGTAGCAATTGCAGGGGCTGCAAACAACAGAGCAGCACCAGCAGCAACTCCCCCAGCAATAGCTCCAGTATTACTGTTACCTGAAAAAAGGATAAACGGTTTAAATAAGAAATTATAACTCCATTCAAATAAGAATTGTTTGTGATTGAATGGAATAAGAATCAGAAGATTTAATATAATTATATCTCCCACTATTAGTTTCAACCATGAGACACCAACCTCGACAAGTGACACATTTAAGCATGAGGGATAATGCAACTGACCTAAAGAAGCTAAGCTTACGCTATGTTTGTCTTCAGGATATCACTGTTCAAAAATATTCCATCCTTTTCCACAACTACAGGATAAATATCTAGAAAAAAGCCACATAGCCTGTGCCTATCAATTATCAACTCTTACCTTTCTCCTTATCCTTTAGGGGGAAGGGGTAAATGACATATCAGCAGGTAAGGGAAGGGCTGAAGGCAGCTTATAAAAGAAACAAAGGTAAAGTACAAGAAAAATAGAATAGCTGCTTCCCATAGCATTAATAGAGTTATTGAAAAAACCATTTTTGACGTTTGTTTAGCAGCACAAACTTTTAGGCCTAGTCGTTATTTAACATTGTATCAAAATCTAGTTGACCTAATAGTGTGGAGTTCAGTTTCTTCTGCCCAGGTCTTATAATCAAAATTTCAAAACAAAGTTTAGTTCAGTTTCAATTCAAGATAGCTGTGAGCATGCTAGTTATATTTTGAATTGAAGTTATCACCTCAAGTTATTATCTAACAATATAAAATCAATGTGAATGATAAACAGACATCAACACCTGAAGAAGCTGATGACGTTGGAGAAATTGGCTGAGATGGAGTGTTTTTTGGTTGTATCAATTCAGGATTATTTTGATAACTGTA
Source organism: Spatholobus suberectus (assembly GCA_004329165.1). Classification (NCBI taxonomy): domain Eukaryota; kingdom Viridiplantae; phylum Streptophyta; class Magnoliopsida; order Fabales; family Fabaceae; genus Spatholobus; species Spatholobus suberectus. The sequence goes on along the minus strand of CM014729.1, from coordinate 4,489,943 downwards.
AAGTGGAACACAGGATTAGCAAAATTTTCAGGTCGTCCCTCAACAATAACCATAGATAAGTACTTAATTATTCGCACCAACCTGATGGGGGTAAATAATGAAAATGAACCATTCACAGGGATTTCCCCTTTTAGATGGTTGTTTGAGAGATCACTATATTCCAGAATGACAGTTGGGTCAGGTTACACTTATAAATATATGACACTAGTATAAATAGGAATGTACTTTGGCAATAACTCGTGGAAAATGTAAATATAGGAGTAACACTCACAGAACTTGCAGTGAAGTAACATTTGTCAAAGACATGGGTATGCCTCCTGTCAAGGTATTATTATTGAGACGCCTATTTTGGAGAGCAAAATGAATCAGTTTGCAGTAATAAGGAACTGATAGAGTAGAGTGAGTAATAAAAACATGACAGCAAACAATTATCAAATATTCAAATAGATACCATGTGTGTTTAATGGCACCAGGGTAGATAACAAAACTACTACTTTGCAAAGTGAATTGGTCAAAAATAAAGAGTATGTCTTACTCCAGGAACAACTTATGATGCATTCATAATTTAACTCTTAATTCTAAGTACATGGATGAATTAGATGATCAGGATAGGGAATTTCACAGACAAGGTAGTGCAAAATTTGCTCAACCCACCAACAGATACACATAGTAAAATTCCCTTTCACATAAATAAATTTGCAGGGAAAAGGCCATGCGAGCAATTGGGCTTCAATCCTTTAATATATTGTCAGGCTCATAGCTTTAATTGTTTAAAATATGGGATGAGAGCACACGCATAAAAAAAAAAAGTAATTTCAGATGTGGTTATTGTAAATAAAGCTACATTAAAGATCAATCACAATCCCCTCCCATCAGTGTGGATATAAATGAACAATTATTACATTAAATTTGTTGCATCTTTGACACACAGAATGAATTGATCAATGAAAACATGTAACAAAAACTTTATATTTCTTTCATCAGATTAAAAAGGAAAAAATGTAGAAATTGGAATTAGCTGCCCCCAAAAAAATTTGTTACCAAAACTCATTGCCAAACTCTGACAACCTGGTCAATAGCCTTGAGTCTTGTTTGGACTATGTGCAATTTTGGTACCCAAGTTTTTTTCAAGTTAATTAAATCCCTTTGTTTTTAAAATTAAGTAAATTTGATCCCCAGGCAAATTTCTTCTACCTAAAACCCTTAAATTCTCAATTTTTTACTCAAAATTTGTATAAATTAAATTATGTTTTACTCAAAACTCACCAACCAAAACATCGAATTTCACCAAAAAAAAAAAAAAAAGACTTAAGTTTCTCTTCTTCAAACCCTAATCTCACATCATATAAAATCCTTCAAATTTTATCAAGTTTCCTGAGTTTCTTACTTCTAAACATTTAAAACTATTTCATATCCTAAACCCCCCAAAATAATTGGATAATAGAGGGACTTAATTTGCTCAAAAAAAAAAAAAAAGCTTGAGGTGAGGGACCAAATCAGAGGACCAAAGTGCAATTAAGACTATTTAAACTAGAGCAGCCTCATGTATTTCACTTGATTGTGCATATAGTCATAAAAATAGGACTGATACTTATCTATAGGCATCTGCACTTGTATATCAAAGGCATTTTCGAAAATTAAATGGGTATGTTGTAGGCTACAAAATCTACCACCATTGCATGGGAAAGTGAAAAATAAGGATGAAAAGCTTAAGGAAGAAACAAAATGGAACCAAGTTAAATAAATTTTGCATATCAAAGACATGAGAATAAGGAAAGTGTGTCGTACAGGAAACGTAGTTTTGCAAGGTTGCCCAACGTACTCGGTATGGGACCAGATAAACCGTTCAAGTAAAGATCCAAGCTCACCAAGTTTGTTAAGTTCCCAAGCTCATCTGGAATTTTTCCACTTATATTATTACTATAAAGTTCCCTGTCATTAAAAAGGAAAAAAATTAAGATTTGTCCAGTCAAAAATCATCCAACAAAAAATTAAAAGGTGACAGAAAATGTTCACATGATTTGAAAGTGGAACCAAACAAACAGATATTGGCAGTTATGTACAATATAATGTTTCAAAATCTTGACTTCAGCAATGTATACAACTATCTCTAAAACCCAACTGATGTCAAGTTAGCCATAGGAAAATGCCAGAAGTTTCTGTCTTCAACAATAAAAGACAAAGGAGTAGGACAGTCATTGCTTATATATAGCTTGAGACTTTTTACAATCAACAGAAGCGGGGCAGAAGGCCTTTGAATTTTCATATTGAGATTGAGAAGGCAAACAAAAGCGCAATGTAATTGCAGAAAGTTTTGCCTCAGTGCAATAAATAATGTATATATTAAGGGGTCAGTTGCAATATGCCACCCTGATTTATCAGTTGCTTTCTCTTATTCCCTCAATTTACAAAATTAAGCACATGTCCCTCTGATTCAAACGACTTTCTATCATGTCCCACTGGTCTTCTAAATGAGGGGTTAATTCTCACAATTTTGAGAAACAGGTACACAAAAGGTTTTTTTTTTTATTAGGAAATAAAACAAATAAAAGATTATCTAAATACCTTTTGTAGATCTTTTAAACCCCTTTCCTGTTCAATGGTCAATGAATAACAGCCCAGATCTTTTGCCATGAAGAAAAAGAGCTTGGTCCAAAAATAAAAGAACAAAGAAGTGCAACTTATCTACCGCATTTTGGGGGATAGGGGAATGAGGAAGGCTGTGCACACTCTAAAAGAAGTGCAACTTGTCTACTGCATTTTGGGGGATAGGGGAATGAAGAAGGGTGTGCATGCGCAAGTGGGGGGAAGGTGCAAAAGTGAACAAAAAAGGAGTTTGATGCCTGGCCACTCAATAGAGGTACAGCTTATAAGATCCTTTAAAGAAAGCAACAAGAAAAGAAGTACAAGGGTATCACACAAGAAATAAGGTTAAGCATGATCTGCACAAAAAGAGTCAAGTTTACTCAACAATACCATATATGATTCATAACTTACAAGTACTGTAAATTTGTGAGCTGACCAAGTTGTGGAACCAGTTGACCAGAAAGGTCTGCATTTCCAAGATCACTGACCAAACACAAATAAATAATTCACCATGTAGACAAACAGTTATAAAACTACAGGTAAAAATAAAATATTAACTTACACACGGGTCACACTATTATCACTATTGCATGTAACATGAAACCACGTGCAGGGATTGACAAGGGTAGCATCCCAGCTTTGAAGAACATTGTTAGGATCAAGCAAGTTGCTCTTCAATGCATTCAGGGCATCACCTGTTATAGAAAGAAGCAATATTCAGGGGCAATCATCCACAACATTAAATTTTATGGAGTAGGAGATCAAATGCGTGTTAACTGTTAACATAATGAGAGTGCAATGTGAAATAGTAAGATTCAGGAATCAGAAACATGAAGCCCAAATTCCATTAGTCAGCCTTAGTAGCATACTGCCTACCTACTATGCCAACTGCTGAAAATTGAAAGCAAACGGAAACAAACATTTTTTGCAAGAATAAAACCATGTTGACAAGCCATTCTGAGATAATGAAGTCCTATAAACTGTCGCACCCAGGCCATTGTTATCTCACAAAGCATTGCGGTAAATAATTCTGGTGAATTCCCTAAGCTTAGAATTAAATATTTGCCACTTCACAACTAACAAACAACCATCATACTATGAACATTATTAAAACCTTTCAATTATATGATCATATTCTTCTTACTAAAATTACATCTACAGAAGCATTGGAATTGAAATATCACAAAAACTACTCCAAAGTCTAACATTAACTTCTCCAGTTCTATTTGTCAATTAAACACATGAACCAGTAATAATAACGCTGAAGGACAACCTATACCAGAGCAAAAAGGGGCAAAAACAATAAAAACACAATTGAGTGAATTTTCCTAATCCTGGACATTTAAAGGACCTGTTTAATGAGAAGAGACATTTATGGAACAATTAAAACCTCAAAGAGTTAGGTAACCACCCACCTTCCTGATTGCCAGAAGCCTTAAGTACCAAATCAAACACCAAAATTGCCCAAACAAAAAAGGAACCCATAAAAGATGAAGTCACTCTCTCCATGTTTCTTCAACTTCAACACAACAACCCAACCTTCATAATCATTCACAAACAATTGCTTCCCTCATCCACACACCCCTCTTGATCTACATCATACCCACCAACCTCAGAACCATCTTGACCCACAGAAAATCGCTGCGATGCCCAAAATCAAATTCTGGGTAGCTCCAAGTTCTCTTCTTTCTCCTCTTTCTGTTCTTACCTTGGAATCTGAAGCTAAAATCTCAATTGGGTGTGGGCAGGTTTAGCTGAAAATGCAGAGAACAGTTTTGAGAAAGGGTTGGGGAAAAGAGAGAGCCAAACCAAGTCAACGAATGTTGCACCCTTTGTTGAGAAATTTCTCCTTCTATTTTAATTATTCTTTTCTTCTTTTTAATTTTTAAAACATTATACTATTCTGGTTTTTCTTTGTTTCATTTATATGAATATGAATATGAATTATAAAGTACGAAACTGTGATTAGAAAGTAAAATTCAGACGAAAATGATAGAGAGAGAGAGAAAAAAAAATACTTTGATATTTGGAGCGGTAAGAAATAAGAGAGTTGGGTCAAAGACGCACGCTTGCACGCCTGTGACCGTCCCCACACAGTGACCTAAGAAGCTTTCGATGTTCAAAGTTCAAACATAAAACAACAAACAAACACGTTTTTATCAAAATCTATGAATAATTTTATTACTATCATTATATAAATTACTAAGAAAAATAAATACAATTTTTATTTTTTACGCAATAATTTATCGTCTAAAAATTTTATATGGGAGTTTTAGAATTCGGCTTAATCGCTTTTTAATTGAACATTTTTAGTCAACTAATTGTTGTTGTTTTTTCCTTGTTTTGTGTTTTTTTTTTCTTCTTTTCAGGTCCCGGGTTGTTACATAGCTAGCTGTTTCAAGCTAGTCTCAACTTTGAATAATATTCATAACCATGTGACAGGCACGTTATTGTTCAGTTTTTCCTTTTTTCTTTTTTGTTTATCCCTTTTTCTCTCCTTAGGTTTCCTTCTCACACCGCAATAATTAATAAATTTGTGTCGAGTTTTTCTTTTACCGATAATGTTTCTTTTATTAGTAACTCAATCGTAAATTTATATTTAATATCTTGTGATACCGATATCTTACATATCTTGCATGTATGAATTCATAAAAGACGTAGGATATCAACAAGATTCATTGTTGTATAAGACAATCTATTTTCTTCATTTAAGATAGATACTATCACACATTGTTAGGTATCTTTTATCCTAAAAAGTAATATGACATTGACAGATCTTAAAACCCTTCGACTATTAATTATTTTGGAACAATTATATTTTTTGAGAGGAAAATCATATTCACCACTTAAATCTTTGTTAACTAATCAATCAAACAGTCAAATTAGGGGGGCAATGCAGTGTATTCTTTGTATTTGGATTTAACTAATAGTTTTTATTAATCGTATAATTATTTATATAGTTGTTATTATTTTTTAAGCATTAGTAATTTGCATAAATTTTATCTTGTTCTTACACTTTGTAAAAATGAAAATGTTTACACGAAATATGTGTTTGATGTGGATAACGAGATATATAGTTATCCACAAAACAAGTTATAACATGATTGGTATATAGAAGAATCTCTTATTTGATAATAACGCATATAGAAGAATCTCTTATTTGTCCCAAAATGGAATGGCTTTTAAAATAGAATAGCCAATACTTGATTACTTGTTTATTCCCTTATAATAGGTTTGGTATATGGATAATTAATTTTTTAAGAATCATTCTTTTATATGTGTTGAATTAGAATTTTTTTTTTTTCAAATAAACTAATATTTTAATTTATTATTTTTTAAATAATAACACATGACATTTTTAATTGACCTTTTTTATTTAATTTTAAATCTTGAGTTTATAATACATACATTTTTATAATATTAAACATTTTTTATAATTTTTTAAATATTACCTAAATATACATATTTTTATAATATTAAATACTTTTTAATTCTCTTTTATAAAATTTTATCCAAATTCGAAGATACCCATAAACATAATATTAGCTAGTTTAAATACTAAACAATGTTTCACGGACTACTTTTGTATTGAAAGTACAAAATAATTAAATAAGAAAATTTGATTATAAGAGGAACTCTAAGATTTTATCACCTAAAACTCATTAGTGCTGCTGCAGGTTGACATCCCAAATAAGCAATAATTTCTTTTATAAGGCACTGTATCTTGTTAAAAAGGGAGTTCAAATTGTATTGTAATTTTACAAAATACAGCAAACAAAAAATTAAAAAAATAAATGGGTTAAAATGTTAAGTTAAAATAAAAATGATAATTAAAATGAGATAATTTATAAAGTTTATTTAGTGAATTTTTTAGAATTATATTATTAAAGAGGAAAGTTATTTTAATTCTATAAAGTAAAAAGAAATAATATATCATGGTGAGACCCTTGAAAAGTTATAAAAAAATAACTTAAGCAATTTGTACTAGTTACACGAATAAAATTACTTTAAGTGAACTGTTTTTTTTTTTTTCCTTGAACGCATCTAAAGTCCAATTGTAGAAATCTTCATAAATTTCATGATACAATTAATAGAAGAAAACCGTTTTTTTTTTGTCATAAAATCAGATAACCTGAATTTGTAAAACAAAAAACTTTAGAAGTGTAAGTGTGTGTGCATCTTTGAAATATATATAGTCGATACGTGCATTAATATTAGAGTTTAATGGTCATGCATTGTCAGTGTAAAAAGTTTTACACTGTCAACCAATTGGAATTTACCATTGGTATGACTTTTAAAGTATTTATTATAAAAGTCAACAAACTTACAATAAATGGTGGTTTATGATTGGATGACAGTATAAAACTACTTTACACTGTCAATGCATGATCTGTTTTCTCTTAATATTATGATTATTTGAACACCTCTACCATGATCAAGATAAATAACTCCATGGAAAGCCTTTGAAGCAATTTAGACTTTAGCTGAGATGTCTCGTATGGTTTGAAGACGTGATCACTCATTACAATCTAATTACTCATTTAAGATATGTGTATCAATATTGTGATCATTTGAACACCTCCACTATGATCAAGATTCAAGATGAATAACACCATTGAAAGCCTTTGAAGCAATTCAAACTTTAGTCAAGTAGTCTTAGATGGTTCAAACTCACTTAGCAACCATATTATGTAAAGAACTCATTACAAGGTTAATCTAATTACTCATTTAAGAGGCTAATGTACCTTTGGAAGTGTCAAAGTACATCACTAACAATATCACTTTGTTTTCTATCACATCATATCCCTTGGGAGAGTGATTGGATCAACCCTAACCATCAATACAAGGCAAAGCTTGTATATGCATCCAAGGGCTTCCTGCCTTTCACACCAAGATGCAGTGGTTGATTGGTAATTACCCTTGCACTTAACTAGCATCCCACACTTATAAATACCAAAACTCCCCTTACAGTCAAGTATATTCTTCGTAGTCCCAAAATATTATTATCCTTATTGTGTTCAACTGCACAAGTGTACCAATTACACAATTAACCCATTATCCTGATCGAGTCAATGACCAATCCAGTTGTGATAACACTAGTGCTAACAACACACTCTTTAACACACGCTTTCCTATTGGTTAGAATTTATTAAAAACAACAAAATCATAAGTGGGGGTCATTAAATAATGAGTAATTTTGTAATTTTCAAGAATTTTTCAGTCAATAATAAAGAGTGTGTTACTAACATTTCTTTTGTGATAATTCAAACAAAACTCCAAAAGAATAAACCTACTTTAGGGGTTTGAATCCTTAAGCTCAATTTTAGAGTTTCTAATATTGAAATTCATAAGTATGAAGAATATCTAAAATTGAATTAAAATAATTCTAATGTTAACAAAAAAGGGCAAATGCAAAGAAAATTGTTAATCCCTCATTAGGCTACCCTAATATTTAAAAAGGGGAAATTAGTCATTCATGGTAAGCTTACAATCCATAATCTTATTGGAGTTAAACAAAAAATAATCCATCAAAGATACAATGAGAAACAATGAAAAGGATAGGAAGAACTCTAATTTCTAATCTTTGAGAAGTTGCAACCTTTGTTGGACTTTCAAGACTTATCTTCTTTGATTTCCAACTTTCATTCTCGATCAACCTTTACAATCTATCTTCTCTCCCTAAACATGCCTTAGTATGTCTTTTATTTCTTGGGCTTCTCAATCATGCATTTTTGGGCCCAATAGGTGAGAACATAATTTTTGTTCAAGCCCATTATGGCCCACAACCATGGGAAGATCTATGGGCACCCCCACATAACTTGTTGTTTTGTCATTTTTAATTCCTTAAATTTTTAAATTTGGAGGGAAGGCTTCATTCGCTATTTATGCTTATTCAGTTTAGTTTCATAGTTAGATATCACTTGCAAATATACAAACAAACAAAAGATATTAAGTTTCACAAGCTAGATTCAATGTTTCTAAAATCGAACTAGTTATTGAATCAGTCAAGGTACTGGTTCAAGATTTAATGGTTCAACTGTAGTTAAATCGTGGTCGAACCAGTATTAAAAAATAATAATAACAATAATTAAATAATACATAAAATAATATTAAAGAAACATAATATCATAACTTTATAATACTAAAACTAAAAATACAAATAATTTTATAAGCTTTTAACATTACAATACTTACAAAAGTTCAAATCAAATATGTTATAATACTTAAGTTTAAAATTTAACAATATACATTAACATTTACTAATAAAAACAAGGTTATGTATAGAATAACAAAAAATGACAAATACTTTAAGTTGATTTTCATTTTTTTAAGGAAAAAAAAAATAAAAAAACTAAGTTATATTAAGCATTTTTTATTGACATATTGTGAATCAGTTTTTTGTTAGTTTTTGACTGATTTTGACTAGTTTTATTAGTTTTTCGATTCTTTGATTGGTTTTTTTCTAGGCTAGTTTTGTGGTATATTTAAACCGATGATTGGTTCATCAGTTTTCTAATCTGACCGGCTAGTCTAGTTTGGTTTTCAAATCACACGTTAGATTTCACCTGTAATGTACGAACAAACAAAAAGACATTTTGATAAACAAAAACATTAAATAGAGTCCTAAAAAGTTTATATAAAAATAGAGTCCTAATGCATAATTCACACACATCAATCACTTAGCAAAAATGAGGTAATGGCTCAATATCAACATCATTGAGCCACTTGATGTCTCAATCAACGTCAATGCCCTTACTCCAAAGGTCTAGTTTCCTAATATCCCTAAGCACTCTTATCTACCGCCAAGTGTTGCACATTTTAGAATTGTATTGCTCAACGCTCTTCATCTATCACTGGGCAATGGCTCTATTCCAGCGAATTCCTGTAAGATTAATACGCGAATTTGGTACGAATTTTTATAGATTTTCTAAGGTATGTGAAATTTATGCTAGTTACTTAAAACAAATAATTTCCACGTCTAATTTTGTGATTTCCTTTCAATTATTAAATAAATTTTCTTAATTAACTCATTAAATCTACATGCAATATAGATTTATCCCAATTCATCAAAAAAGTCGCTACATTCGAGCATGGACCTTGTGTTTTGAACCACCTCAAACCAATTCATAAAACAAAGTTATTGTATTCAATTTCATTTTTTCCACAACTTAGTAATAACGTAATTGTCAAATACATGAACATACTAAAAAAACACGCATGCATGTTTGTTAAGAATAGTTGAAATTAATAGAACCATGCGTTTCTTTACAAACAAAAAAGTAAGGGGAAAAAAATCAAATACAACAGGAATCGTTTTACGGATTTAGTCAAACATTTACTACAGAAATAGGTAAAGTCTATAGTCACAATCTTCTCATTATTATTAGGCATGACAACTTGTCCAGGATTGTACCATTTTCCACTCCAAATTCGAGTAAACTATTAGACCAAGTAATAATATACGAATTCTCAAAAAAAAAAGTAATAATATACGTACATCGATCTTTCAACGGTTTATTAAACTGACCAAGTCATGCATATACGCAATACATTGTTGACCGACCGGACGAGTTAGCGAACAAAACCCAACCACTCCACTTCTGTCATACTCTCTCTCTCTCATTCAGTCATTCTAGCTTGAAATAAAAAATTATCACAAAGAGCTGGTAAAATTGGTTTGATCTAGCTGGCTAACCTTGATGACCCGATGGGCTAGGCCACAAAAAATTTGGTCTAAAAAAAAAAGGGGCCAAAATAGCCTAGCATGATGGGTTCGTCGAGCTGAGCCAAGCTCAAAAAAAATTGGTCCACAAGATACTGGGCCTATTTGGCCCGATGCTATATATATTTTTTGTTGTTTTTCTTTGCAAAATATATAAAAAATTATGAAAAAAAGAGTCATGGGCTATTTTGGTTAGGCCTGATGGGCCCGCTGGGCCAGAAAAAATACAACTCGTTACACCTTCAAGGTAGCCTGCCCGGCCTGCTTTTCATGCTCAGCCCGTCGGGCCGAGCTGGTCTATTTGGCACCTTTACCTGCTTTTTGTTTAGAGTCCAAACTCGCATACCCTAACATAGTGTTTGGTATCGATGAAATAGAGGAGATGTGAAGTGAAGAGAAGAAAGATGAGAGAAGTGTATTTTTTTCTCTTCATTTGGTATCACAAAAGTAGCAACCAAATTTTTAAAAACTCTTGGCCCAGCCCATTTGACACCTCTACCTGCTTTTTGTTTAGAGTCCAAACTCGCATACCCTAACACAGTATTTGATATCAATGAAATAGAAGAGATGTGAAATGAAGAGAAAGAAAGATGAGAGAAGTGTTTTTTTTTTTTTCTCTTCATTTGGTATCATAGAAGTAGCAACCAAATTTTTTAAAATTTGTGGGACCCATGCATTTTTTTTATCTCCTCTTACATGCGAAGAAGTGGGAAGAAGTGACGAGAAATACGATAATACCCTTTCTCTCTTGCGCTGCTGCTGCTCGGGCTCATTTTAAAAATTAATCACCTCACCACCATAACTTCATCATATCACTTGTTGTTCCCATTTTAAAAATTATATTGTAGGATTGCCCTTTCGTCACCATTTACCATTCAGCACACTGTTTTTTGAATTAAATCCTTTGTTAATTGTATTCTGCACCAGGCCATATAATCGATTATGCAAAATTGTATAATCGATTATATGGCATCATATAATCGTCATATAATCGATTATACAATTTTGCATAATTTATTATATGTATATGGGGACGAGTAAAAAAAAAAACAATGAAGGGTAAAATGGTATTTTTCTTTAATATACTAATTTTTTTCTTTTTTTTCTTTTAAACTAAACAACTTCAAAATTTAATTTCAACTCTATTTCTCTTCAATCTAACAATTTTTATTTTTATTCTATTTCTTATCTATTTCTCTTCTCTCAACTTTTTTCTTACCTATTTCTTCTTCTATTTCTTTTCTTTCTATCAAACACAATATAAACGAACCCATGATGCTATTTTTTACCCTGAATCCCAGTATTTTTTTTTCGTTAAAAATAATATAGACTGATAGCTGGTGTACATAATTACTAAGCACATCAACTTACATTTGTATGAGGTAATATTTTTTTTTGGATAAACAAAACATATAGAAATAAAAGGGCTTGACTAGAGCACAAGATGTGCCCAGCCTAGAGTACCATGATTATAAGAGAATTATCCCAACAATCCAATTCTGCTGACACAAAATAACACCGTCCCCACATAATTACAACTCTATTTGCATATGTGCATAACATAAGTGGACTGGTATGAGGTAGTAATTAAAACCAGGATATAGATGTTCTAAAAAAGTAAAACAATATATAGGGTCAATAACCTGAGTTCCCAAAGTCCAACACAAATTTCGGCAAGATAACTCAATTTGATGATTAGACACGTACCCTCACAAGCAGCTTAAGGCCTGATTATATACTTCGCATACTAAACAGAGTTTTGTGAAAGTCAAAATAATAATTAAAAAAAAGCGCATCGTCTACTCATATTTCGTATATCGTAGTTTGTGTAAATTGTGCCACGTTCATTTAACCGGTTACCAAGAACAATTTGTTTGGTTATCACTGTGTAACACGATTGTGGGTACAGCTTTTTTTAATTTGTCGGTTTTTTAAAATAAATTTATTTTTATTTATTTGTCATTTTTAAAGTTTAAGATAATATTAATTATATTTTTGTCAATTATATATTTACTTTTCATCTATTTTTTAACTAATTTACATATTTATAACTAATATATATTTATTGTGAAGTAAAAATGAGAAAAGATATAATAAAAATTTCAAAACTATTTTATGAAAAATAAAAAAATTTATTGCACTTTTAATTTTGTATATAAAAACCTTAAAAGACACTTAAAAAAAATGGAGGTAGTAGATTAAATCAGGACACGAATCTCAAATAATACGTTTAGTGGCAACAGAAAGTTTTGCCCTCCACCGAGCTCTCATTCTTGTTCACCCATTGGTAAAACAATTAAACGTGAAGTTTCAACTTTGATGAGGTTATGTTTCATGCATTTTTTTATGTGTGTAAATAAAAAATTAAAAATATTGTTTTCAAATTAGAAAATTATAATTAATTAAAAATAAAAGGTTTAGTATAATAGTTATTTTGGATATACCTTTTGTTTAGTTATTAAAAAAAACTTTAATAAAAGATTTAATGATAACTATTTTGGATGCATTTTTTGTTTGATTATCATGAAAATTTTTCAAATAAAAAATTAATTAAAAAAAGGTTTATAATAGCCTTCGTAGATGCACTTTTTACTTCGTTATTACGAAAGCCTTCAAAGGTTTAATGATAATTATTTTAGATTTACTTATAGTTTGATTATCGCAAGAGCCTTTTAAAGTTAAAAATTAAAAAGGTTAAATTAATATGTAGGTCCCTATAGTTTTATAGAGTTTTTAATCAAGTCCTTATAATTAAAAGCACTTTAAAAAAGTCCTTATAATTTAAAAAGTTTATAATTAAGTTCTTACATGCTAACGGTATTATAATTCCATTAATTTATATTTAACTTAATTGTACTTTTAGTCTCCTAACTTTTCTCTTATTTACAATCAAGTCTGAGTGTATGTGATATGTTATGCAAAAGTATGAAAGGAATTAATAAAAGTATAGAAAGTGAGAATTGAACCCCCAACTTTGAGGAAGTTCACTAATAACACTAAAACTACTAAGCTAATGAATTTATTTGATATATAAATAAAAATTATGTTATATAACTTAAATGGGAGACTAGAATTGCACATATATTTACTACTACTAAATTAAATAATATTAATATTATATAAACTAATAGTATTAAAATTAATATTAATAAATATAAAATAGCATATATTTATAGGATATTAATAATATTAAAATTAATATTAATAAATATATACTAAACATATAGTAATAAATATAAATTAATAATATTTTGTTTTAACTCACTAGGGTCGGCCTAGTAATGGGGGGTTGGGGTAATATACATGAGATCATAAGTTCTAACCTTAGTGTGACCATTATACACAAAAAAGGACCCAAATTACATATATATTTACTATTAGTAAATAAAAAATCTAATATTATAAAACAAAATAGATAGTAACTTATACTTTTTAATACTATATATCTTAATTATAACTTAATCACTCTATTTTAAATAATTATGTTTTTTTATAAATAGTGTTGTTTTAATTTTTTATTTTTTTCTCTGCATATTTAAGTGACTAAAATAAGATATTATTATCGATGAAATATATATATATATATATATATATATATATATATATATATATATATATATATATATATATCACTAAAAAAAGTATATTTATATCATATATTTCCAATTAACCTTCTTTTGATATATTTATATCATATCTAATATATTTAAATTTTTTTTAGAATTTTATTAATATATACTAATTTATATATGGACAAAACTTAGATACAGTACCTTAAGTATTGTTGGTGTTATTCTCTAATTAGAATTGGAGATTTACCTTGGTTATCTACACAATAAAAGCATGTATTACTGATTGGAGAACAACACCAACAGTACCTAAAATATTGTATCTAAGTTTTATCTTTTATATATATTAGTAAACTCTAAGGGTGGAGATTCAAACTCCATTCATGTTGACAAGTATATATTATTAATTTATATTTATTATTATTAATATCCAATAAATATATACTAATTTATATTTATTAATATTAATTTTAATATTATTAGTTTATATAGTTTTAATATTATTTAACTTAGTAGTAGTAAATATATGTGCAATTCTAGTCTCTTGTTTAAGTTATATAATATACTTTTTATTTATATATCAAATCAAGTCATTAGTTTAGTGCCTTTAGTGTTGTTGGTGAACTTCAAGATTGGGGGTTTGATTCTCACTTTTAACACTTTTATTAATTCATTTTCCATTTTTGCATACCACATATACTCAAACTTGATTGTAAATAAGAGGAAAGTTGGGAGACTAATAGTGCAATTAAGTTAAATATAAATTAACGGAGTTATAACACCATTAGTGTGTAGAGACTTAATTACAAACTTTTTAAACTATAAGAACTTTTTTAAAGTGTTTTTAATTGTAGAGACTTAATTTAAAACTCTATAAAACTATATGGACCTTTGGATTAATTTAACCAATTAAAAATTAAAAAATCATCAACACATAAACATACATTTTTTACCAAAAGAATTGTGTAACTTTAATTTCTCATTGCATCGAAGATACGTAGGAGTAAGAAATCACCCATGTCAAGTTAAAAAAAATAAAAAATTAAATATTTACTTAAATTATCCCTTATTTAAAAGATAATAAATTTGTTTTAAATAATAGAATTCTCATGTTCAAAAATAATAATAAAATAAACAAAATATCCAAAAATGTTTTTGTTTTCTTTTGAGGATAAAATAAATATTTTTAAAGTTATTTAAATTTTGTACATTTAATTAGAAGTAACTGTTCTATGACAAACATCGTAGGATGTTAACACTCCAACGAGTAATCGACTTTCGAACCCAAAATATGGTTTTGAAGGATATTTCTTTTTTTATTTTAAAGGTTTTTCCAATATTTTTCCAATAATTAAACCTTTATGATGACTCCCTAATTTTTATTTTTATTTGTCGTCCCATTGTGATCGTCAATTTGTTATATATTTAAAAAAGTGATTCTAATGTAAAATAATCTAGTGGGTTTTTTTTTTTAGAGATTTTAAAAGAAAAAGCTAATTTATATTGGTTTACAATCATAAAAAACACTTTTAAAAGAAACAACTGATTTTATGAGAAGGTATTCAAAATAGCTTCTGATTTTAATTAAATTTTATATTCTTTTCAGCTTCTGATTATTTTCAAAACCTAAAACAAACACATGGAAAACCACAAAGAAAGTTATTAGTTTTTAAAAAGAAGTGATTCTTTAAGTGTTTATTGAATAAGTGCTTATTGTATAAGCAATTATATATAAGTTGTTTCTATAATTGAAGAGTAAATAGAGTTAAAGTTATTTTGGAGAGTTTATTGAAATAAGTTGAAAATAGCTAACAAATATAGATCATCGACCACTTTCATAAATGCTTTTCAAACTCTTATATATAAGTACTTGTATCATAAAATAAATTATAAATAAGCTTTTACAAATGCATTCATAAGAGTTTGATAAGATAAGAGTATGATAAGGTTTTATATTAGCCAATATTTGATATGCTCAACATAATCTATTGGAAGGTATATATGTTATTTTATCTTATGTTTGAAATAAATTAGATAATATTATGACATGATATAAAATATATGTAATGACAATAGTACCCTTTTTTAGAATTATATAATAATTTTTAAATTAATTTAAATATATTTTTTAAATTTGTATACATTATTCCTTTTTAAAATTATAAAAAATTATCATTAATATTATTTTTTGATTTTTATACATTATTCTATTTTTAAATCATATAAATTCTATAAAAATTAACCAAAGGATTAACAACACAATTAACATCAAAGATTTTATAAAAAATTGTAAATAGAAAATGTGAAAGAGTTATATATATATATATATATATATATATATATATGTATGTATGTATGTATGTATTATGTATATAATGAATGTTTTAGAAATATTGTAACATGTTTAGATAATTGACATAATTTTTTATTACATATAATAATTATAAATTTTATTATCTTTAATTTTATTCTGTATAAATTTGAAAGGAAAAATATTTAAAAAAATATATATTATTTAATTTAAATTTGAGGTTTTGAATTGATAATATATTTTAATTTTATATGTATATATGAATGTATTTATGTATGTATATATGTATGTATGTATATAAAAGGAAGGATTAAGTTACTCAACGAGTAATTCTTAGTAAAGTTACTCCTTTTAATAATTCTTTGTACACAATAAATTTTATTGATCCAATTGTTAAATCAAAAGTTCTTATGAGTATATCAACTATATAATTGTTTAAAAAAATTAAACACCATTTGGTACTTCATTAAATAAATTTAATTTAACATATAATATACTTTTTAAAATATAAATATATGTTAATTATGAGATTACATAACTGCAAATGTTCGATATATATAAAATTTGATGTGCATGATCATTGAGTTAAAATCAAAATATTCAATAATTAGATAAATTAAATTTAATGCATGTACACACACACACACACACATATGTATGTATGTATGTATGTGTGTGTGTGTATATATGTGTGTATATGTGTGTGTGTGTGTGTGTATACATACATAACTTTATCAAAAGTTGCTCTTAATTAGAATAACTTGATCCTTCCTCTCTCTCTCTCTCTCTCTCTCTCTCTTATATATATATACATACGTATATATGTGTATATATATGTGTATATACACATATATATACATATATATAATGAGTGTACATGTGTAAGGTCAAGTCAAATTTATACTAGCTAGCTGATTGTTTCCTAATTCAGTTGCTCCCATGAGATAAAAATTACATTAATAAAACAGGTACTAAAGCAAGTTAATTGTAACATCCCCAATTTTGGAACAATAAAAATAAGAATATAATTATGGTCTAGAATTCCTATAGGTATTAAATAATAATTACCCTTATATTAGAATGTTACAGGGACAAGATAATAGGACCCTAAACAAGACTTTAAGGCCCAAGATGGGCCGAAGGCCCACCAGACCATAGACACACACACACACACACAGTTTGAGAGATTAAGGGAGGGGAGAGTTAGAGAGAGAGAGAAGGAGAAAAGAAAAGAAAGGAAGAGGAAGAAGGAGGAGAAGAGATGGAGAAAGGGAAGAGTGTTATGAAAAAGGATGATTATGTAACCTTCATTTTATTTTGATTATGCCAAACAAACTAATGTTTTTATGATCGTCTGAACGTTTGTTTTTGAAATACATAAAAATTATGTTGTTTATTCACAACGGACTGAAAGTTATCGAGGACTGCTAGTTTTAGTCTTTATTTGATATGTTTTACCAAGTATTGACCTTTGTCTAGAAGTTCACGTACCTACTTTCTTGAAAAAGAAGATGTCAACGTACCTACTTCTAAAAAAATACAGATATCTACCAAAAAGAAGGAACTTCAGTGTACTTGTCAATTCTAAAAAGCAAAACATGCCTACTGCAACAATATTTAATACGAGAAAGGCAAGATAAGTAGACTACTTTATTTTATTAATGTAACTGATTAGTGAAAAGCATTAAATGCATCATTTAGTGCTCTGACAGACATTTTCTTCTTTACACAACATCAGACACCTTTTAAGGAGTACTATAAATAAAAGAGAAAACTTGTGTGAACACATATGCATAACACTAGTTGAATTCTTTATTTTCAATCTCTAAGTGCTTAGCTCTCTCTCTTGAGTTTAAAAGAAATGTTTGTAAAAGGTGCCTTAGTCAAGTATTTGAGCTTCAGTGTATATTTATCTAATAAGAAGCAACCTAGTTTGTGAACACTTACCTTATAACCATTTCTTTGTGAAATTAGTGGAAGCCTGAAGAGGTTTTGTGTCAAAAAATACTTGGGTGTTTTCTTGGAAAGGTAAGTGAAATATTACTTGGGATAAGCCTAAAGAGGCTTGGATAAAAGAATACTTGTAACTTTGTTAAAATTATAATGGGACTTAATGGTATGCCAAGAACTGGACGTAGTCTCTAGGGTGAAACAAACTAGTATAAAACTTGTGTCTTTTTCTATTTTATTTTTCCCTTGTTTCACTAAAAGCGTTTATCTCTTAAGAGGAATTATTTTTTTAGAAATTCCTTTGAAATATGTTTTAGTGAGCTATACATTTCGTCTATTGATCAGACGATACTTGTTTTTGAAAAAGGATTTGTAATAGATTTTAGAAACAGAATTCAACCCCCTTCTTGTGTTTCTCTTGTGGTTTACAAAGAAGAAAGGAGAAGTGAAGATCCGCGACCCAACCCTAGAACTCAGATTCGGACAATCCCTGAAGGTCTCCCCTTTGTCTTCTCCCAACTCTTTCAATTGTTTGTTTTTTTCCCTTTTCCCTCTTAAACCCTATGAAGGAGATCTATGGGTTTTTGAGAGATTTGCATGTTTGAGGGGTTTCTTGAGAGATGTAATTGGTTAGAAGGATAATAAAAGTGATTGAGAATGTTTTGACATGCTGGGTGATGGTTGGGAAGCCATAGATGGTCATGGGAAGTAGAATCGTGAAGGTTCACGATTCTGTAGATACGTAGATTTGTTGAGCGAATCATAGTCTCACCTAGAAAATCTTGTAAAGTTTAGGTATATTCACTAAGCAAATTTAGCTTCGTTGAGTGAATTGTGGGTAGAGAGATGAGTGAAAGCCAATATGAAACCACTAAGCAAGAGACAACTTCACTAAGTGAATCTTGGACAGAAAATAGGTCCGGAACCTTTATGCAGAATTGTTGAGTGAAAGACCCCAGAATGGGTGGTCTGAGAATAGTATTGGAAATTGTTGAATGAGACCTTGGACTTGCTGAGTGAAAGTCCCCTAGAAAAGACTATTTTCTTAGTATTACCTGTGTTTGTTTTAGTTATATGTTTGCCTATGTTGCTACTTTGTTGTGTTTGTATTGTTAATTGTATGCTTGTATAGTTGTAGTATTATCCTTGTGGTTATGAATTGTGTTGTGTTGTGTTGTATTACAACGATGAACCGTATGTAAGAAAAGACCTAAGACACTTAAGATACTTGAGGATGCCTCTTTAGCAAAGACAAGGATATTCGCTGAAGTTAAAAGGAAAGCAGGGATCTTCCTTGAGTTTGAAGGAAAAGGATAGGTTTTCAAAGGAAAGGAATAGGTTTTAGAAAATGATATCCCTCTTAGTGATTATAGGATAGATCCTCCCCGGTCATGATAAAGCCTGGAATATGCCATCCATAGCTTAGTAGAAATGTACATCCATAGTGGAGATCCATTATATGCACTGAGGTATGAAGATTTTTTATGCTAAAGGTTTTAAGCAATCCGAGAAGGGTTGAAGGAAAATTAAAAGGTTAGGAGGAGCCTTGTGCCAAAAGGAGGGTGGTCGTCCCCTCAAGCCAAAGGATTGAGGGTACCACTTCGATAATGGAAGTTGGTGCGACCACTTGGACTGGTGGTCTAATTAAAGGTTGAAGGCAAGAGAGACGCCTCTTGGTGGCTATGAGCTCAGCCGAATATGACAACAGTAGTTTAGTGGAAAGATCATAACAAAGCCAACCAGAACCATACAGCAATGGAAACAAAATTATGAGATGTATGATATGAATGCCTATATGAGGCATGTATGATGACCTTGTTGGGTATATGATAATGTGTATGCCTAATCATAGGTGAGCCAAGTTAAGTATATACTAGAGAACCTATGTTTTTAGTGAGGATACAGTTTATGGTAGGTGCTACCTGGCGGGTATGCAAGGGGTTTATTTCAAAGAAAGTTTATGTATAAATCCTGAAAGGGCAAGAAAAGAGAAAGAAAAGGAAAGAAAAGGTAAATCCTCACTGAACGTCATGAGAAGTAAGAAGTCTAGAGGAGGTTAGAGAAGGAGTTTAGTTCTTACTCAAGTGAAAGGGAAACAGTTGTCTAATGCAAGGGACTAGTATGGGTCAAAATACTTGGGGATCAAGCCTATTAAAGGTTAGTAAACCCTAAGTTAAGCATAGTTTATAAGGTTAAGTACTAAAGAGGTAAAGAATTGGGAAATGGATGGAGAGGTAAAACCATATGAGTTTGAGAAGTATTTTAAAATAGAAGAGTTAGCTTACCCCTAGAATTCCTGTAGCACTTATTAAGGTATTATGTCTTATTCCTTTAAGTTTTCATGTTTTTATAGGTTGAGCAGGTGAAGTCTTCTTGGGAGTATCAATTCACTAAACAACTAATTAAAATAAGATAGAATAATTTCTCTTATCATATCCTTAATATCATAATTCAATAAGATCTATCAACATCATCTCTTCATGCCCCCAAAGCCATGATCTCCATCACATATTTTGGCATGAAAATGTTTATTGAATAATATGAACAACAAAAAAAACGTCCCTTTGATTTTAGAGTGTACTTTTGAAATGTATGTATACAAATAATAATAATAATAATAATAATAATAAAGATAATTATATATAATATTACATGTTATATTATTTTTTAGTAATGATATATGTACACTTTTTCTATACACTTTATTAACTTTTATTATTTCTTTATATCTCTTTCTTCTTATTATTACATCATATCACCTATCATACATTTTTCTTTCTTCTATCTTTCTCTCGCTAGGTATTAAATAAGGTTAAAGAATTCACAAATCATTTTGTTTTTGTTTTTTATGTTTAAATAATAGAATTAATTCTCATTGTACTACAACTGAATCCAAACCTGTATATAACGGCATCTTTCCCCGATAAATCTAAGCATTATTCACTACCATTTTATTTTTTTTATGTTTAAATAATAGAATTATTTCTCATTGTACTACAACTGAATCCAAACTTATATATAATGGCATCTTTCCCCGATAAATCTAAGCATTATTCACTGCCATTTTTGTTTTTGTTTTTTATGTTTAAATAATAGAATTATTTCTCATTATATTACAACTGAATCCAAACTAATATATAATAAATCGTTAGATAATTCAACTATAATTATTATATTTAAGAGTGTAATAGTCAGTGTAAAAAGTTTTATATTGTTATCCAATCAGAAATTACCATTAATATGACTTTTAAAGTATTTATTATAAAAGTAAACAAACTTACAATAAATGGTTGTTTGTAATTGAAAGACAGTGTAAAACTACTTTACACTGTCAACGAATGATCATAACTCTATATTTAATAGTTCTAATATCAAATTAAAATCTAAGATAACAAATGTAAACTTTTAATGTTGATATTTATTGTACAAGTTATTAAGACAAGACCCCTATTTTGATTAGACAACAACATCTATAATGCTATAATTAAGTTTTGTCTTTTACTGTGCTTTTAATTTGTTGATGACCCTCCAACTAAGGGTGTTTTCAATTTGGTATGTGTTGGTTTTTAGGGCAAAAAAAAAATAAAGTTATCTGATTTGATCAAAAATATACATTGTGGCTCATGTTGGGGATCAATTTGAATGCAATATCATATTCAATCAAATGGAAAGTAGTAATTTAAATTAGATTGGATGATTCAATTTTTGTATCTTTGTTTTTAATTTAGTTAGAAGATGGTAAATAAATCTTATTCTATTATCTCTTCTACACTTTGTTAATTACAACTTATTTATTTTACAAAATGCAAATTTTATATAATGAAGAACATGAGACACAGAAACAACTTTAAATTAATCTGAAAATAAGAAACTTATATATACATTAAAACAATAAGATGTATCCTTAAAAGACATGTAATTTTGAGAATAAAATTATGACCAAACAATCAAGTATTGCAATTTCATAAATCATCTTTTGTGATTTTCGATTTTTATTTTTATTTTTTTGTAATTTACATTTGATTAAATCGATTTATGAATACTTTTACCTCCAACTATAAATCTCCATTTTCAGGTCACTTTTCTATCTTTAATGGAGCAGCTCAAGCAGAAATTTTCCATTTAATTATATTTTTAATCTCTATAACTATGTTCTTATTTGATTACATGTATATTGTGTCATACTTAAGTGATGACATGAATTATTTTTAAATTTTCAAAATTTTGAGAATCAAAATCAATTAAAACTTTTTGAATGATTAAAACTAAATAAATTCATATTAAAAATTAAAAATTAAAAAATATATTTTAGATTTTTTGTCCAAAGCTCAAACAGAGTTATTAACACAGTAAGTGACCCAAAATACAGAAGATGGGCCTGGCTGTTAAATTTTAGTCGAGAAGTTGGATTGTACGGATAGCATGTCCCTCCCCCTTTTTCCTTTTATTTATCATATAAAGATGTGATATAAGAATTAAAAATATATATAATAATTAATATTCTAATTTTCATGAAAAATACTAGTTAATTTATTATTATATCTCTCATTTCTCATATTAACTAACTATCTAAAAATACGTATTAATTAATTATTAACGATGAAATTGAATAAAATATTTAATTATTCGTTGATATTATAAAAGGAAAATAAAAATAAAATATAAAATTACTGAAACGTTAATTAAAAAAGAAATAAACGGAGTAAATATTAAATAATCCTCTGGTAGCTTACACACCTTGCTTTATTGCTGGGCATAGCGTGTGAGCCCGTTTTCTACGGGCCTTTATTTCTCCTGCGTGTTACCATGGCCCAAAAAAACGTAAAAGAGCTCTGTTAGACAAAAAAAGGGGGCATCCGTTTGCTCCCAAAAAATATTTTAATAAAGAAATAATAATTAAATCCCCAGATTCATTTTTAATACACTTAACAGTAAATAAATTAGTCTTTAAGAATTTTAAAATTCCATCATAATTTTTAAAACCAAAAAATGTAACGTAATTTGTTTTTTTTTTAATATATCTCATTTAAGAATTAATATGATCGATATTTGTGATTTTTAAAGACTACTGTATATTTTTTTATACAATCTTAACTAAAGTCTTTTATTCTAAATGAATTTAATCAGAATACATTCTTAGTGTAAATATCATTTACATTGCCATTCAATCATGAGTTGATATATAATTGAAAATTGTTCTTTTTTTTTTTTTTGAAAGGCCAAAAGAAAGAAATGCATCAAAAAAAGCCAAGACTAACACAAGTGATGCTAATCAAAGGCCTCGACAAAAAAATACAATGTAACAAGCCTCTACAAAGGACACCGGCTAAAGAAGACAATCCAAAACAATCCATGACGGATCCACTAAGTACAAGCGTTGGAAATAAACCCCCTAGACAATTAAGCATGCAGCATGCTAAATCATGTGATGAAATGATCACAAAATGACATGTAGCCGTGTGTCTCGCCGCCCTAGAATACCAATATTAGGGTTTTTTTTTAACCAAAGTAATAATAATAAAAAACTATTTACTAAAATAATAATAATTTTTTTTTTACTGATCTAGGTTGTTGTAGACACGTTAGACATGGGGTAGCAAAATATATATATGAGGCGCACACTTATGTGCACTACCATTTTTTATATATACGATATGCACACACCTTTTTTTAATCCATCTCATCTGATTTTATTATAAGAGGCACCAACTTACATGGCGCCTCGCGATTCAATTTTTTTTCTTCCTCTATTAAAGGTAAGGATGTCAAAACGGGTCAATTCAATCCAACCCACCCTCAACCTATCGAAAAATGGGTTGGGTTGGGTTGAACCCGTTTTTGGATTGGATTGGAAATCCCAATCCAATCCAACCTATGGTGTTAGGTTGGGTTGACTTGCCAACTCATTAAAAAATTATAAATTATTTAATTTTTTTGCTTTAATTTTTTTTTCCAAATTATATGATCAAATATAAAATTAAAAAAGAGAAAAAATGTTATAAATTAGTAAATAAAAAAACCTACTTAATACTTAAAAAATGATCAATTTATCATAAACTTTAAGTAACAATTTTTATTTGTCCTAAATTCTAATGATCACCAAAATTTGTCTTGGAACATAACATATAACATATTTAAATAAAAAGAAGCTATAATCTCAAATATTACATGAACTATAATACAATTTCAACTCAAAGGCTCAACCTAAAAATAAAATAAAAAAATAACCCGACGGGCTAACTCAACCTAACCCGTTGGGTTGTTGGGTTAAATGGGTTGGGTTATGCAGGTTGGAGGGTTGAACCACATAACCCAACCTAACCTGTTTTGTTGGATTATGCGGGTTGACCCGCTAGGTTTGGCCCATATTGCCGCCTCTAATCACAGGAGGCGCCAACTTACATGGAGCCTCGCGTTTCATCCAATTTTTTTCCTCCATTATAGGAGGCACCAACTTACACGATGCCTCACATTTTTTTACTGGTTGACTTGAGCATGTTATCTTGTATATGAGGCACTAAGTGGGTAGGTGCCTCTCATTTGTATAGATAATTTTTGTCTTATATAGAAGGCACCAACTCAGTAGGTGCCTCTCTTGTATTTTTTTTCCACTCAGTAGAGGTGCGCCACCTTTGCATGCAGGGCTAGGTACAATAGGAGATGATTGTTTTTTAGAGAATCGATTCTTATTCGATTTCAATCGATTAGAGATTCTGATTTTATTTTTAATATGACATGATATTTATGGACGAGTTTAAATAGAGTCTTTTTTTTTTCCTAATTTCACATAACTTGTGTTTTCACGAGTGTTGGTTGTATGCTTTTTATGCTTTGTTTTTTCACATCTGTTTTGACATTTGTTTGTTATCTTCTTGTTTTGCGATTTGCATATTTAAAAATGGGTTCCATTATCACTTTTATTTATTTCGAATGGTAGAAAATTCAAGGGTCCAAAAGGCATGACTTTTGAAAGCAATAAGAGAACAATTCCAATTAAACGTGGCATCAGTTATGATGTGTTAAGAAAGAAGATTTCTAATAAATTGAATTTGTCAACACATCAAACCATTTCTAGCTTGACTTGTAGATATTTGACGTGCCAAAACCTAATCACATATTCAGGTGTTCAAATATGTGATGATGAAGATATCGAGTGTATGATTGATTCATTTGAACAAAAATTTGTGATAACTATCCTTGAGATATATGTTGATGTTGACACTGCTTGTTGTTTGTCATTACCTGTTGAGATAGATTACACCCAACCTCGTATGTTTATCAATGCAAGAGCTGGTTCATCTCAGTAGAGTTTAATTATGTTGTTGAACGTCCAAAGTTGAACAATGACGTTGATGTTCATGTTACAACGCACTTAAGTGACGATGGAGATGATAGTGATGTTGATGGTGAGGGTCAGATACTGGACGAGAGTTCTTCAGATACAGATGTAGATGGTGACTTTGATGTCAATATTGTGCCGAGCATCTTGGACCCTTACTTTTTTTGGGTGCATCCCCAATGAGTTCATCATTATCGATTGATGAACTACAACCGCAACATAGGTGTAAGTTCAAATCCACCCTGTATATTAAATGAGAATAGCTATATTGAACGAGAGTGTTTTTGGCTGTTATTTTTCAACGAGAATGTTTTTAGCTATCATTCTTCAATGAGAGCATTTTTAGAGATTTTTTAATCTCTTATCTCTTTCAATCTATCATTTTCAATATCTTTAGTTCTAAATTGAATTTTAATATTTTTTTAAAAGACATTATCAATAATTAAAAATTAACTTTATATCACAATAATTGTTTATTATAAATATAAAATATAATCAATATGTTAAAAAATATTTATTTATTACAAAATTTAATTATAATATAATTTATATATTCAAAAGTATTTATTTATTATAAATTTACGTTATATAAAATAGATATTTATTATGTGCAATGCACATGTTAAAATACTAGTTTAACATAATGTTACCACTAAAGAGAGAAATTTTCTTGCTAACATGCCGTTCTGTAATTGGAGGACACGAAGTGGTATGATTCCTTAAAAGTTATACAAAAGTTTAGAGATGAAGCTGTTAGAGGTTCCCCTAGTCAAGCGGGCTATGGTGGCCAATTTCGAGAGAGCAATGCAGCAAATCTTGGCTCCTTTGCTCCATACATTGGTATAACCTTTGCATTCCATGCAGAGTTAACTGCGGTAATGTTTGTTATTGAACTAGCTTATAAAAAAGGATGGCTCAGGTCATGGTTAGAATGCGATTCTATGCTAGTAGTTCTTGCTATTTGTTCAATTGATTTGGTCCCTTGCAAGCATATAACTCGATGGAGAACTTGTTCAATGATCACTAAGAAAAAGCATTTTAAAGTTTCACATATACATCGTGAGGGAAATAGGTGTAGACAAACTTGCATCTTGTGGTGCTTTTGCTCAAGGGTTCTTTTGGTAGGATTCTCTATATGTCTTCATTAGAGAGGATATTAAGCGTAATAGATTAGACCTCTCTAATTATAGATTCAAATGATTCTTGCTTTGTTTGTATTTGTTTTGGTTTTGTTTTGCCATGTTTTTGTATTTGTTTTACTCTATTTTAATAAATTTATGGTGTGCTGCAAATGATGGATAATGGTTGTGGTGCCAACCTAGTTGGGATCATATTCTCTATTATGATGCCTCTGCTTGCCATTTCTTCTAAAAAATATATATAATATGCATACATACTAGTAGTTGGGTATCAGTTGGGAGTCAGCTTTTGAATACAACGCTTGGACACCTGCCATATAGGTAGGAAAGCATAAGACATGTGAGAGTGGCACCCATGCCTAATGATAAGATTCGTATTGTGACTTTATTCTTCTAGAACTCCATTTACAAATAAAAGAATAAGACTATGTGATGAAACGAAAGACGTGGTGTTGAACGTCGAGAAAAGTTCAATCTCATGTTGTAGACTAGCTAATAATACTAGTTTCCCCGAACATAATTTCTTGGAGATATTATGTGAGTTCTAACAACTAAGCATGTCTAAAGGCCCACTTGCTTGTATAATACCACCTGGAGGGTTCATTACAACACTAAAGATCATGGTTGAGATCATTATAGCTACCAAACTTAGCATGCCTCTCATTTCTTCTAGTTTACCATGTTTTCACATTCACTTGGTGGAAATTTCCACAGCATCAAAATTTGTTGGCTGGACCCACTGTTTCACAGGTAGACAATGAAGCTAACACTTTACTATCTTTTTCATTTGGCTTAGATTCCTCCGTACATGATGATGTTGTCACATTTTCTTTGGTTAAGGGATATACATTATCTCATTTATCTTCATAATGAGATTGATCACTTTTACAGGATGGACTGCTGACTTTTCTTGTAATACAATGCTTGGATACCTACCAATCAGCTTTTGAATTCAACACTTGAACACATGACTTCTCTATTGAATGTATATCGTGTGTCTCTAAATAAGCTCTTTCAATAAGTGTTTCAATACATGCATGCTCTCCAATCAAATATTACAAGAAGTAAAAGCTGATCAATTCTCAAAACGACATCTACAGTTGATCTAAATGGAAAGGGTTTAAGCATGATTTAGAGGGCAGCAAAAAGTTCTTCCAACATTAAGGTGATAGGCTAGAAGAAATGAGAGGGATGCTGAGTTTGATAGCTAATGATCTCAACCATGACCTTTAGTGTTGTAATGAACCCTCCATGTGGTGTTATAAAAGCAAGTGGGCCTTTAGACATACTTAGTTGCTACAACTCACACAATGTATCCAAGAAATTATGTACAGGAACACCAATATTATTAGTTGGTCTACAACATAAGTTTGAACTTTTCTTAATGTTCAACACCATGTCTTTTGTAAGAATAAAGTCATGATGGGATCATTAGGCATGTGTGTCATTTTTGCATTTCTTATACTTTTTTACCCATATGGCAAGATCAAATTTTCTCGTTCTTTTGTTTTTTTTTAATATGCACTTTTTTTCTAAGAAATCTTGACTATGTGCAGTGTTTCTTAATTGGATTCATTTGACTATGTTAATAGTATCAATTATATTATTATAAAATAAGGTGTTATCACATAAGCAAATACCACGTACTAATATCACATTCGTTATGCTTTCATTGAAATGTCACAAAAAATTTGATTTGATTTTTTAATTAAAAATACACAATTATGGTAATTAGGATATCACAATGAATATATATTCTAATTAAATGAATCAATTAAATCTTTAAATCATAAAGGAATTTTAATTTTATATAATACAGTAATCAATTTATTAAATTTTACAAAATAATTTTTATAATCACAGTAATCAATTATCAAGTGACCAAAATAATGAATAAAATATTTTTTTAATTAATTGTAATATATTTAAAAGTTGAAATTATACTATTAACTACAAGATTAAAATATTAAAAACGTGTGCATGTTACATATAACATCAGAATAAAAGTAATCAAGACTATGTTTGTTTCTCTCTCTCTCTCTCTCTTTTTATATATTCTTGATACATTTATTCATTTTTTTATAATACATATGTATTAAAGTTGCATCAATTTCAAAATTAAATTTAATTATTTTGCAAAACTAAATAAATCTATTTTACATACATACATATATATATATATATATATATATATATATATATATATATATATTTTTTTTTTAAAACTAATACAAGGAAAGTTTTTATACATGTCATACTAGATTCTACTACACATTTTTCAACTCTTACTAATTTTGGTATCATATCAGATCCAACGATTGTGATTTGATCTAACATGCATAATGATTCTACACTATTAGGTGAAAATTTTGAAAATCCATGTCAATTATCACCATGGTTTTTCTTTTCCATTCACCAAAAATTTCCTCTTTCTACTTCTCTACAATTTACAAAATCTCTCAACCCTCCCTTTCCAGCACATACGCTATTTTGGCTTTTTTAGGCCAAGGTTTTAAAAAAATAAATTGATTAAATCTTTTCTCATCTTCTCTTTTATGATTCCCCTCAAAAAATTTTAAGAAAACCCCCATCTTGGTCGAACCCTAACAAGAGAAAACCCCATCTTCGAATATTTATTGTACAAATGGTAATTTAGTAAACAAATGACTCTTTGGTTAAAAGCTCCTCTCCGTTGATAACTTCGTCAAAATCGTTCTCCTCGCCCTCCTTCATGTATGCACATTTCTATTTTTTTTTCTAATTTTCCAATTTTTGTTTTCTAAATTAACACAACTGCTTCTTTTGTGTTGTAGGCGGAGATGAACTTCAAAAATTAATGGATTGCATGCGTTTCTCTTGGAGAACAGACTTTTTATACAAATACCTCTGGCTAGTTAAGCTCTTCCTTTTAATACTACTCAATTGTGCTTCACTTTATCAAAAGTAAAAAAGAAAAAAGAAAGAAAGAGGATATTCTATTGTGTTATTTTGTTAGTTAATGGTTCTTGTATTGATTTTATGTTATTGGTGGTGCAACACAGACAAACCAGTTTGGAATTCTGTGAGTACTTTATTTTAATCTTTTTGGGTTAATTATAAATAAATTTGATTATTCAACCTAATGTGTATAAATTTGATGTTTGTACAGTCTGAGATGAAGCTTTTAGACTACTTGATGCTAAAGTACTTAAACAGTACTTTGGAAGGAAGATAATGAAACTAGAGGATGAGAAGATAGCAATAAACAATGATTCATGTAAATTATTCTATGTGGGAAATCATAGTTTCAATTTAATTTTCAATTTGGACTTTATCTGTGTCTGCATCAAATTTTCTAAAAATCACAATTTTCCACGAAGCTAACTAGAGTATTGTCCTTACCATTAACCATTTCATAACTTTCAACCAATGATCATATAAAAAAATCAACACACATATTGTGTTCTTAAAAGATGAAGTAGAAATTAAAATTTGTGATGAAATTTTTAAGGAATGAGCAAATTTGAAATAAAATTATTGATGGATGTACTCTTTAATGGGGAACAAAGGCAATAAACCTGTTGCTAAGAAAGTATTGTAAGCTTGTGTTATTGCTTGTTGGTCTATCCTTTAGCCCTTTCACTTATAGGAACGATATTTTGTATTTTGTTAGGTCTTGTAATTTCCTTAACCCTGGTACAAGTTTTTAATTAATGCTCTAATGAATGAAATATCCCAATATTAGGATATCCTTTAATAGATAACCCATTCCCCACAGAACAACTTTTTCTTCATGATGTACTATGGCTTAGTTGTGGAATGTATGGTCACTGATAAAAATATGTTAGTACATTTGTATGTTACACCTCAATTTACTCATAGTGATCTTAAAAGTTGAAACATTTATAAAGCTTAATATTCTATAAGATAATAAATGAAATAAAAAGTTTGATAATTAGTAGAATAATTGGGGGAGGACCTACTAAAGCTAGAGTTTATGCTTTTACCAGGGTATGTAGGTTATACCAACTGTTTATTATTAAAATTAAATATCCTTTTATATATATAAATGAGAAAAGCTATCTGTTTCCTAAAGCCTCCACTCCCTCTACCCTCTTTCACATTCACTCTCATTTAAATACTTTCCTATCATGAAACCATGTTATGCATGCGCTCCCTCTCTATCTCAGATTATAACTTTACCTTTTAATAATGATATCTTTTTACCCGCCACTCTCACTTCTTCTTCCTGGAATGTTATCCCTTTCTCCTAATATTTCTCTTATCAATTCCTGTAACTCCTCCAAAGATCTCTCTCTTTCATCAATGATTTCAAATTCTTTTCCTCCTCTTCTCCAATTATTTTTTCTTCCTTATCTCCTATAACTCTGAAAATTATCTTCATCTCAAATATTTTTGTTCTTCTTCCCATAACTTCTATCGTTTTGTTTCCATCGTTTATCTCTTTCCCAATTTTTTAGGCTTAAGTTTAATACGTAATTTTTTGGGGATATATCCTTATCTCTTTTCAAATTTCAAATGGCAGATAACAAGTTTTCCTTTCTCTCAATTGGTTATAAATATAGGGTATTGAAAGTTTCCTCGCATCTTCCACTTCTTGGAATCGTTCTTATTGCCTTCATCGTCACTTTGGTATAAGTTATTTGATTCTCTTTTCTTTTTTAATAATTATCATACTTCAATTTGAATGTTGAAGTTTTGTTCCTTTTCTAATAATGTCTAGATGTATTGTGAGCACCTCTTATGTTTATTCACCATAAATTATTAATTTTATTTGATTTAGAAAATAAGGATTTGTGGGATTCAATTGAATGCAAAGTTTCTTGTGAGGGAACAAGCTCCTTACCTTGGTTTTTGGAGTGGTAGTATGATTAAGTTTGTTTCAATTATTTCTTTTTTTGCGTTTGAATTCTGAAATTTTGGTCTCTCTCTTTTATTTTTCTTTTTAATTCCTGTAATATTTATCATACATGCGAAGGTCTTTGGAACATTTTTGTTAATCTTCATTTCATTTTGTTTTCTTGCTTGAGAATGCAATTGGAATTCCTATTTGTTTGATGTTTTTTTATTAACCATTTTGTTGGGTTGACTCTCAATTCGACTATGACTTGAAGCTTTCACTGGAGAGAAAGGTTTTTTTTTTTCTGACTAAAAACATATATTCACTTCTTTCTAAAGTTTACAATAGGGTAGATGTAACTAATTCATGAATCATCATGATAAAGCTACTCCTAGTATTTAATTAGTATAAATTTTGTTATGTTATTAGGCCGAGTTTCTTTCTTTTTCTTTTTTTTGATTGGTTATCGACTTTGACATATCTGAAGAATCTCTTAACATATTGATTGAACATGGACTCTAATTATATTGTGATTTTACAGGAAAATGCTTTGCATGTGGTAGTAAGAGTAAACTTATGCTGATTGTATGCGTCCCACTCTCTTCTCATTTTTGTAAATTTGTGTTTCCATTGTATTTTAATCAATCTCTCTATTTTTCTCTTCATGTTGGGAGGTAATATGTATTGAGTGGTAATGTGTTTTGAGGTTTTTGGATATTTGTAATTATTTGAGTGTAGTCTATGTTCATTTTGCAGTAAGCATGGAGGTTGTAGTTTCAAGACAAGAGCAGTGAAACAACACACTAAGGATAAGCTGG
The DNA here is from genome assembly GCA_004329165.1 of Spatholobus suberectus. Classification (NCBI taxonomy): domain Eukaryota; kingdom Viridiplantae; phylum Streptophyta; class Magnoliopsida; order Fabales; family Fabaceae; genus Spatholobus; species Spatholobus suberectus. The sequence continues at coordinate 4,457,668 of CM014729.1, read as the reverse complement.
AGTTCTCAAAATGCTCAAAAAGTTTAACAAAATTGAAACAGATGATATAGATAAGAGCAAGGTTTATCAATAGTTTCAAAAAAAGTTTAGTAGAATTGGAACATATGATATAGATGAGAGCAGGGTTTCTTAATAGTTTCAAATAACATTTAGCATAATTGGAACAATTGATATATAAGAGAGGGAAGTTCAAAAGCTCACTCTAATTTGGAACAATTTTTCTCTGTGTAGTTGTTCTCTTTATGTGTTACGTGATGGATTCTTCTGCCTTTTGAACCTTTGAGTTTGTAGATAACCATAAAGAGCTATAAAGTCCTTAAAACCAAAATGTAGTTGATTTTTTTTTCTCCTTTCTTGGTTTATAACTTTTGACCATCTCATTTATACTATCTCAATATATGTACTTGAGTTGTTAACGTAACATCCAAGGCGCTGATGAGGGTGGGGAGTGATCGTTGGTGCAAAATAGATGAGGCATAGACAAGGAGCAGCTCCTGGCAGGCTTCTGGCAAGAGGGATACATGAATGAATCGAATACACACCATAATGAGAGGGATCCAAAGGCTGTGCAGGTATGAGACTGTACAATAGAGGATAACTTAAAGGAATTAATAAGTGTTACCTATACCAACAAGATACATATACTTTTCGGTGGCCTATCACTTAAGAACTTCACAGTTAAGTGTGCTCAACTTGGAGCAATTATGAGATGGGTGACCTCTTGGGAAGTTTCCCAAGAAGCGTGTGAGTGAGGATAAAGCACGCTTAAAAGTCTTGTGTTGGTTTGTGGGGACAGTCTTCGATTCTGAAAGCTGTCAGGCATTATAGTTAACATATTAAGCGACCAATAAATCACCATGCATACTTATAGAATCTCAAATTTCATTAAAGCTTAGCTAAGAGTGGTATGCTTTGTTGTTTATTATTTCTGCATTTTACTTTTAAAGAATATTATCTGATGATCTTTCAAAGAGTTGTGCTCTTTCTTTGGTTGAGAAATGGAAATGCACAATCTAGTTGAGTATGGCATACTGAAGTAGGAACTAGTTACTTTTAGATTCTCTTCGTATTCTTTTTGTGATATAGTTGAGTACTAGCAACTTCTTGTTGTTATTGAGTGGTCCTTAAACAATGTTTTGGTTATATCTCATAGTTTTTTTCTTATCATATGTTCAACGTCTGGTTTCACACAAATTTTTAATAAAAACATTACCTCTATAATTTTCTTTTCTAGATCAAGAAAAAACTAAATAATTAGAAAGGCAAATGATTATTCTTTGAACTTTTAACTTATCTAACGGCCATAGTATATAATTGAAATTTAGGTAAATTTTATTCTTTTATTACAAATAAAAGCTAATTATTCTTAGTTTTTTTGACATGAAGGCTAATTATATGGGTCTTATTTAAATTTTACTATAAATCCTCACTTAGGTTATTGGTCTTTCCTGACCTTGCAAGGAGACATGCCTTTTCTTAATCTAAACTTTTTTGTACCAAAAAAAAATTATAGGTCTTATATATTGGCATGATAGTTAAATGGATATATTCCCACAATTTATATCATAGTTTATCATATTATGTATGAATTTTACAATATTTTATTAAGAAAATAAAATAAAAAATCATTATTATTAATTATGTTAGAAATGTATTAAATTATAAAAAATATTAATAACAATTTTAATTAAAACATTCCTTTTTAATTTGTTAATTACAATCTTCAACATTATCATTTTTTAAGTTTGTTTAATTTAATTATATTATAAAAATTATAAATGAAATTTGGTCATATAATGCACGAGTTAAAATGCTAGTGTTTATTTCATTTTTGTATGTTTGAATGTAGTATCATGTTTTTGATACATTTTTTTAATTATATTTAGGCCAGACACAACATCCATTTTGGAATATATCACCCCATTACAGATATATAAATTGGGATCACCCTGATCAAGAGTTGTATTTTCTTAAGATGGATGTGCCCGACAGTTAGAGTGTGGGTGACGAGCTTTACACTAGTTTACGGTTTGATACTAAATGTGATGTGCAGATGGTTGTGAAGCTTCATTCAATGAAGACGTATCAGTCATAAAGCCTACATTTTTGTCAATACATGTCCGAATAGTGCTAAAGGGTGCCCCTAGAAAATGAGAGCAATATTATCAAAGAAGACTGATAAATAGACCATTACTAAATGGGGCAGTCGACACTGTGTATGAACGCAATGCTATCTTAAAACCACCAGAAATTAGACTTTGAGTTCATCAGCTAATGCATACTAGGTACAAAATTAAGGCATTCTATTTTCTTCTTATTTTTTTAAACCAATATAAAATTTTTCATATTCTGTGACAATGTATGTTTGATTGTGTTTTTTGGCTAGATATGGTGAATGTAGACCCATCAGTCTCTATATCACTGATACAAGAACAAGTAAGTGGTCAATATAATTATAAGACCACCTATAAGAAGGCTTGGAAGGCCAAGCAAAAAGCAATTGCAAAGGTCTTTGGTGGCTAGGATGAATCTTATGATCTTTTGCGAATGTGGTTAGACAGAATGGTCGAGTGTTGTCTAGGATCAACATACAAATTGAAGACAACCGATTTTGTTTTCAACAACCAAGTTGACCCTAATTTTGCAAGTTTCATCGTGTGTTCTAGATGTTTAAGCCAATGTATGATGCGTTCAACTTTTGCAAACCGATCATACAAATAGATGGCACATTCTTATATGGTAAGTATTGAAGGACATTATTGATTCCAACAACACAAGATGGTAATTTATGTGTACTACCGATTGCATTTGCTATAGTTGGAGGAGAGACATTAAGCGAGTGGTCATGGTTCTTGTAGAAGATAACACGCCCACAATTGTATTAGGATGCTGACGCCACCAATTTCTTTGAGACTGTAGTTAGTATCCACACATAGTGCATTGTAGACGTTGTTGAGGACAATGGATCCTTAGCTTAATGTGCCGCAGACATCAAAATCTTTGAGAATAGGAAAAACCCTCAGTGGGACAAATGTGCCGGGCTTATCTGGAAAAAGCATACCACCCAATATATGTAAGATGAATACTGGTGTAAACCGTTCCAACTGCACCACACTATGCATGTATTGCTAGAAGTTAGTGAATTGTTCATCAAGCCAATTCATCCTTAATCTTCCGCCTCTTATCTCTAACGGTGGTGGCATTACTCCTAATAATTATTGCATAAGACCGAGCCAATTACCAGACGCTAAATCAGTCATTGGATGACTGTCAACCTTTAAACCTAGTTACACAGCTACATCTTGTAATGTTATGGTACATTTTCCTTGTACCATATGAAAAGTGTGTGTTTCAAGTATCCAACACTCTACTAATGCTAAAATTAACTGGTGATTGACCTGAAAAAATTCAACTTCGGCATCACCTAAAAAGCCAACTCGCTCCAAAAATGGTCTAATCAGAGGAGGCAAATCTTCACCGTGTCTAATAGCATTTTGTGCTCATCTTATTTTCAAAATGTGGTCTTGGGCACCATTCCATACATGTTAAAAAACATGTATGTTTTATAAACGTAGTAGTGAATCATCATGTGGACTAGGATGTATGACTCGTCCATCCATACTGTATTTAATAAAACCAATATTAACGTTCAAAAAAATTATTATAACATTGTAACAGATAATCACATAAAATCTATAATAGTAAATTACAATATCAAAATTAAAAACTAGTTAATAAAACTAAACAAAATAATAAACTGATAAATATTCACACACCTATAATACTTAAACTTCATAGACTAAAAGAAATAGAATTTAAGAGAACGAAACAAGTCGAACACAATCATGAACTATCAACAAATGGTTTGAATATGTTGAAGCAACTTGTTAATGTGCAACGTCCAAACTCCTTTAAGTACAAGTTCCATGCATTTGAAATTAAATTGTGAAACTCAGACTGCTTGCATGCAATGTGGAACTTTCCCTGAAAAGTTAATAATTGGAATAGTTTAAAGGAGGTGCATACTGCCTTATTTCCTTTTGTTTTATTTTCTTTATTTACTGTGCATGCATGATCTGTGTATTCACACTCCTTTATATTTTTTTTTACTATGTACGTGTGATTTGTTGCAAAAGGCTGAGGTGTTGACAATCAAACATTGAGACTTGATGTTGCCACCTAACCTTGCGTGATATAAAACTTTGCACAATGTGCATGAATAGAAAAATCACACACGAGCGTCATATAATTATGTGCATGAACACTAAGTGTCATATAACTAGGCGCCTCCTGTATATGGAGCACAGTAAACATCATATAATTAGGTGCATGAAGACAAAAGCTGCATAGTGTCATATAATTAGGTGTATGATCACACAATAGTGTCATATAATTAGGTGCTGCAGAAAAAAATTAGATGAACATGAGGCAACATGCAAGTTGGTGCCTTCTATAATGGAGAAAATTTTTTTGGATGAAACTAAAGGCTTCATGTAAGTTGGCACCTCCTTTGATGAAAGAAGAAAAAAAAATGAAACGTGAGGCACCATGTAAGTTGGCACCTCCTTTGATGGAGGAAGAAAAAAGAAGAAAATGAAATATGAGGCCCCATGTAAGTTGGCTCCTCTTGTAATAAAATCGAACAATTCAAATAAAAAAAGATGGCGCACACTAAGTATGCGCCTTGTATATATATTTTTTGTCTCGTGTCCAACGTGTTTAATGTAACAACCCGAGTGCTGACGAGGGCGGAGAGTGATCATCGGTGCAAAAGAGATAAAGCACAGACAAGGAGTGACTCTTGGCAGGCTTTCAGTGGGAGGAACACATGAATGAATCAAATACACATCAGAATGAGAAGGATCCAGAGGCTGTGCAGGTATGGGACTGTATAGTTAAAGATAGCTTAAAATAATTAATAAGTACTACCTATACTAACAAGATGCATCTACTTTTTGGTAGCCTATCACTTAAGAACTCCATAGTTAAGCGTGTTTGACTTGGAGCAATTCTGGGATGGGTGACCTCCTGGGAAGTTTCTCAAGAAGCATGTGAGTGAGGACAAAGCACACTGAAAAGTCTTGTGTTGTTTTGTGGGGGTAGTCACTAATCCTAAAAGCGGCTAAGCGTTACAAAGTGGTATCAGAGCAAGGCCTTTATCTCAATACGGTGTGGTTCGAGGACGAACCAAGCGGAAGCTAGTGGGCATGTAACATCTCAGGCACTGACGAAGGCGAAGAGTGATCCTTGATGCAAAAGAGATAAGACACAGACAAGGCGCGATTCCTAGTAGGCTTCCAGCGGGAGGGACACATGAATAAATCAAACACACACCAAAATGAAAGGGATCCAGAGATTGTGTAGGTATGAGACCGTACAGTTAAGGATAGCTTAAAAGAATTAATAAGTACTACCTATATTAACAAGATGCATATACTTTTTGGTAGCCTATCACTTAAGAACTCCATAGTTAAGTGTGTTTGACTTGGAGCAATTCTGGGATAGGTGACCTCCTGGGAAGTTTCTCAAGAAGCGTGTGAGTGAGGACAAAACATGCTGAAAAGTCTTGTGTTGGTTTGTGGGGACAGTCACTAATCCTAAAAGCGGCCAGTCATTACATCTAAAACAACCTACACATATGCCCATATAATCCCAATAGGCTACATTACCCTCCTCCTTTAATCTGTTAAGAACTGTTTACGAATTATAAGTTGTGCCTCCCATCCAGCCCCCTCACCCCTCAAATTAGCATATGAATCCCAAGCATGCAGAGGGATTTAAGAACCAACATTGCGATGAATTGTTAACTTTTATTTTTTGGTATAGACCACAATTGCATACTCAAGATTCAAATTCGAGACTACTAATTAAACTAGAATAACTTCATGCCAATTGATCTACACGCTCGGTAGTTATTACCTTAACAATTATATTAATTTATAGTGATTTCTAGTTGATTAATAGAGCAAATTTTTTTACATGTACCAAAATTAAAATCATTCTAAATTTCTCAAAAAAAAATAAATGAAATTATGTTTTCCTAAAAAAAAAAAAGCAATGAAACCTTAATTTTTTTTTTATCGATAAATATATATTTTGAATAAATATGGAATACACATGCGCTTATATAAGCTAAAAATTCAATTGCAAGTGAAGCTAACGTAAGGTTTTTTTAGCTAACTTTTAATGCAAAAAATGTTTTAACATTATCAAAAATCTAATATGAAAATAAAAGTTTTTATATTTTGTAGAAGAAAATAAAAAAATAAAAAAAATCTTTTTAATAATGTTAATTTATTCATGAGTGAGGATAATTTTTTTTTTATCTTCATAAATGAAAATAAAATTTTCTCATATTAATTGATTACAAAGTTATTAAATCTTTTCATAATAATTAACTGTAAATACATTATTCTTAAAATAATCAAATAATAAACAATCATATTTTATAAATTTTTAAAATTTGTATTTTTTTTAAATCCCACTCACCAAAGGTAATTTATTGAGAAATAAACGTCCCGATACTCAATGCCACATCGTAATAATTATAAGGGTTAAATATGTTTTTGTTATCCTAAAAATATGACACAATTGGTTTTAGTCTTTAATTTTTTTTCCTTTAATAAAATATTTTAAATATTAAAAATACCCTAATTAGATCCCTGTGTTAAACTTTGTTTAACTTAGGTTAAATAATGGCCACAGTCAACATTAATTTACTGATGTGGCTATCCATGTCAACTGTTATGTCCAAGTCAATTAGTAACATACTTTTTGAATAAAATAATTACATGTTTATCCCTAAACCACATATTTTTTAGAGTTTAATGGTCATACACTATCAGTGTAAAAAGTTTTACACTGTCATCCAATCAGAAATTACTATTAATATGACTTTTAAGGTACTTATTATAAAATTCAACAAACTTACAATAAATAGTGGTTTGTGATTGGATGACACTGTAAAACTACTTTAGACTATCAATACATGACCATTAAACTCTATTTTTAACCCTAAATGAAAAGTAATTACATGATTTTTTATTAAAATTTATTGCGAACACTTTAAGCAATAAAATACTTTACTTGGAAGTTGATGTGGCCTTCATTCAAGTTAAACAGAGTTTAACAAAAAAATTTAATTAAAGCATTTTTAATATTTGATAAATTTTATTTAAAGAATTTATTTTTTTTAGCACTAAAACCAATTCTATCATATTTTTAAGAGACCAAAAACATATACAACCTAGTTATAAAGTATTGTAAAGCTTCCCTACCGGGCCAAATGCCCAAGTGCCTTGTTAATTTCAGGAAAGCAACAACTGTCCCATCTTATCTTCCAAGCCAAAAAATAACCAATTGTTATTGTCCCACCTAAATCATTATCATTCTTTCCACATTTTCATCCCTTGGGTTCTTCACATGTCACGGTTTTCTTCTCTCTACTTGAGCCCTCTGCAGTGGAAACTTATAAAACCGGCTTCCCTGTCCCTGCCTCACATGTTCATCATCAATAATCATTGAAACAGTTGGTAAACTCCCCCCTTATAAATATATTGCAGGTGGATAACTTTATTGTTTGAATATTTTAGTATTGTTCGAGCCTCTTGGAAATACAAAAAATGGTAACACTTTCCTGTTTGTTGTACACTTCTCTTTTTTGGTTAATCCATTGGAAGTTAGAGGAATATACCGTGCTATTTTTACCTTAACCAATCAATTCATCAATATCTTGAAAGGGAAGTCAAATCGAAACGATTATCCTTTTAAATTTGATTGCTCAAGTGATGGTGCTAACTAACAAACCTCTAAAAAGGTTCCAAAATTTTGTTCTAAATAACCCAGGATATCACTTTTGATAAGTGGCAATGATGTAACCGAAGAAACAGCAAGTGGGATTGTGAGGCTGTCCCAATCGCTTCCATGCCAATTAAATGATCATCTATCCACCGAACCTTATTCAGTCACCAATACCGTACTATTTCTGCCACAACAGCCCAAGCTTTGGGATATGCATCAATTGCGTTTGTGCTGAGCAGCTGCCTAACCAACTTTTGTAAAGTTGGGATAGGGCCCAATTCTGTTCAGTGCCCTGTTCTCTATGGCCCAGTCCAACCTGTTTTGAAGCATGTGTTTCAACGTTGAAAAGTATCTTATCCAATACTTTTTTTATATTTTAAGGATTAATTACACTTTTATTTTTTATTTTATTTTTTAATTTTATACATTTATTTTATTTTATTTTTAAATTTAATTTTTCACTATTTTCATTGTTAACTTATCATATAAATATTTAATGGAAATGTTAATGTAACAATACAGTAGAGTGTCATATTAGCATTTTCGTTAAATATTACATGTTAAGTTAATAGATGAACTAACATTATACAATTAAAATAGTAGGAGATTAAATTCACAAAAAAAAAATAAAAAAATGAAGGGACAAAATTTGCGAAATTAAAAAATAAGGACCAAAAGTGTAATTAAGTCTTATTTTGAAGTTTCTAATATTTTGTGAATATTAATTTATTTTAAAGTATTTGATATTTTTAAAAGAAGTATATTAATTATATTTTAATAATATCTTTATCTATTGATATCGTACCTAAATGTTTAATAATAATTTATTACTGCATTTTATTTTTCTTAATAAGAGTGTTTTAATTAAAAGAAAGACTATTTTGTCATAATAGTTATTGTCATTAATAATTTTCTTAAAAAGGTATAAATGATAAATAATTTTTTTAGTACAGAAAATGATAATGATAAATAATTTAAAAAGAAGGGAGTGATTATTAATGCAGCTATCTTGAGTATTGGATAGAATTTCTATAGGGACAAACGCGAAGGTGACTCCTCAGCTACTAGCAGCACCATCTTGCTGCAATGATTTTTGGGTCTCTGTTTCTGTCAATTCGGTTAGAGAATAATTGGGTGAAAGGGAAGCAAGTAAACCCCTGTGGCGGTTCTTTATGCCTTTTTGTCACAAACATTGTCGGTGCTTTTCTGCACTTGAATCTTTAGGTTATGTTTTGATTAGTGAAAAGTGATAGAATGATATTTTAATTTGTTTTATTTTTATTTATTAAATTAGAAAGGAATGAAATGTATATAATATATCTAAACAATAAAATAGTAATTTTATTTCATTTCATTCTGCCTTATTTAATTTCATTTTCCTTACTATTAGATATTCAAACATAATCTTAATCTCTTGCGTAAAAATAATATAAGTTTAATACACTTTTAAGGTACAATACAATTAAATTTCCTTCCCTGCTATTGTATTCTTCTACAATTCTTCACCTTATTCATTATCATCATTGCTAGTCTTTCCTTGTTACCCTTTTTTCCCTTTACTGATCTTGTTCTAGATGCACAGACTATATTTCTTATCCCTCTTTATCTATTACATAAATGTAAAACATACATTGATAATAGATGTAAATGAAATTCGTAAAAAAGAGAGTCGTGACACTTCCGTCGGAGTTTCCTACCAACCCATTCACAGCCTCACAAGTCGTTGTATTAGTAAAAGTGAAACCTTTCCATTTTTCCTCTGTTTTTTAGTACTTTTAACGTTGTATGACAAAAAGGAATTGATGCCTTGCATTGAAAAATAATCTCTTCTTCTTTGTCCCATTCAGACACTCCCACGACGCAAAGAATGAACCATTCATTCAATATTCCTCATTCTAGAAGTGCATTGAACTGATATATCAAAGTAAAATCTCAATGGCCAAAGTCTTCTGAGAATATTGATTATACTATACATAAGCTCCACAACTACCCTATAGGTTAGAGCCTGTCTATAGATATGTCACCCTGCCGTCCACGCTCAAATTGCAATCAAGTCACTTACGTACCTTTTTAGTGGTCATGACCAAATGGCCTGTCTCATTATCAATCATGGTCCTCCTTTTAATTAGTATCATAGTGATTGTCTGTCTGATTGGAAGAATCACATACAATAGTTCCACAACTTGTAGCTTAAACCAAAAAAGCCATAATCATGCTTGATTCCCGTCCACGTTATGTAATTGTGGACATCATCATGCAAACCCAAACCCCCTCCCCCATATAATTGAATCCACATCAAAATAGGATTAGTCCAAATTTTGAAACCAATGACAAGTTAAAAAAATAGGATATGGTACGGTGGTTCTGCCAACCGATTGTCGAGAATCAGTAGTTATCATCTCATTATTGAACTAAAAACTCAACACAGCCATTGCGGTGCTATACCAACGAAATGATAGGATGAAATTGAAGGGTACCATGTGTGAAGTCTATTTCTACATTAAAGGCCCAGCACATATATTTAATTTAATGGTAGTTAAACCATGATCATGTAGCACACCATAGATGCTTTTCTGGCACGTCTATCGTCGCTTGCGATAAGGTCAGGGGTCCTATTCACGGCTGTTAAAGGGAACTTGTTAAAGAATTAAAAAATAAAAAGCATTTAATAAAATAATAACTTTTAAGGCAAGATTAGGACTTGCTTTTCTACTTTTTTGTTTTTTTTTTCATTTTAATATTTTGTTTTTTATTTTAAATTGATCCTATTTGTCAATTATGACAATAAAAAAATGTTATAATTGACAAAACAAAGAGATAAAAATTCAAAATAAAACAAAAAAGTTAAACAACCAAACCAAAATAAAAAATAAAATTAAAAGACAAAATTACAATTTTTGCCAACTTCAATATATTAAAAACTTATAAAAGTTTTATTTCATTTTAGATTTTTTAAAATTCTTAACAAATATATTAAAGATATTTATTAACATTTGCCTCATGTTTATTCATACATTATAATTATTGGTTCACATTATAGATTATATTGATGGAAAATGTTTTCTTGTCTTGAAGCAGCCAAAAGAGTTCATATAATTTACTAGTATTTTAATTTGTATTCCTTTATACTATATGTCAAAATGTGCATTGATATTTTTTTTTCCTGTGAACTTACTATATTTTCAGTTTGGAGTCAGAAACTAATCTCTTTTGGAGTAATGAGATTTGTTTAAGAGACTGAACTTGATGTATAAGATAATTGTTTTACACTTTGCATTTTACATTACATAAAAAAAATCTTATCAAGTCCAGAGCTAATAATATTTTTTGAGAAATGTTAAGAATACACTATCTGATATATTTTTTTGAACACATTTCCTCTTATTGGTTAAAATTTATTAAATATCACAGCAATTTTGTGAGTCTCACATCTTATTTAATGATAATCTCTTATGATTTTGTAGTTTTCAATAAATTTTAACTAATAGAAAAAGATGTGTTAGAAATAGTGTGTTTGAAAATGTATTACTAATACTCCTCGTATCTTATTAGTTGGTAGGAGTCAGGGACTAGAATAGCGAGATTCGGTCTCCGCATGATACTTTCCATTTCAATTCATCTTCCCCTATGTCCCTCTGTTCGTTTGCAAGATGGGTCTAAGACCTTAAATTAAGACGCTAGAATCATGTACTTCATTTACTTAGAATAAGGATAAACAGAAGGGAAAGTTCCTGGGAGGATATAGTTACCAATCTAGGAATACTCTTTGAAGAATATTGTCTTTATCAAAGGCAAATGATAGCGGAAAAAGACACCAATTACAGCTAGATCTTTATTCCCAATTATGCATTAATCATTGAAAATTATAGGAAAATCTTACACCAAATAGCACTTAACCTGAATTATTGACTTAAAACGAAAATTAATGCAATAATAAAGGATACAAAGATATAGTAGTAACTCTTCCTTGTATTTTTCTTTTTCGGTAATAATTTTAATTTGTGCTTATGCGAATGACGAATGTTCATAATCCATCATTTTACAAATCAATGATTATAATCTAAAATGTAAAGAAATGGAGGTAGGTGAAAGGGAAATACAGATTTATAATGGGAGAAATTCAAAGACACAGCTTTTATGAGAAAGAGATTCATTCACTTATCCATCCCCATTACGTGAATGATAATCCATTCTCTTCCCCTTTAAAAGTCGAACGTCTACCAGTTACATTTTTCTTTTCTCTTCGAATGGTAATTTGGCAGATTCACTAAACATGGGAGAAAACTTTGTTTGCTGATTGATGAAAGAGACAATAAAATAACCTCATAGTCAAGTGACATTGCGAGGAAGTTGTAGGGAAAGAAAACTATAACATAATTAGCACAATACTTTCACTTTTATTTCACCTGATTTTTTTCTCTATTTATTTCTTCATCACGTTAATTAACACATTTTTTTTTATTTTTTTATTTTTTCTTTCTACTTTTTTTCCACCTACATCTCAAAAATGAGGTGTGCAATAATGATTTTCCCAAATAAAAACCTATAAAGAAGAAAAAAAATGTGAAAGAATGAATACCTGTGAATTTGGGTGTGTGAGATCTTATAAAATGGTGTTTGAGAAGTCACACCAATAAAAACAAGTATTATTGTTATAAATCTATATCCTTTTCTCTATCGTATTCCTTGTTTTCTTTTATATAGATAAATTGATAGGCAAAATTATTTGAAAATGAGTAGTAGTATACATATACTTACCCTTTGTTTGGTGGAAGAGAAATAGGGTGGAGAGAAAAAAAATGGATAAAAAATAAAAAAGTGAATGTGTTTGGTCAAGGAGACATGAAAGAGAAGAGAAATGAAAAAGGTGTGGGGTCTATTACTTATTTTTACTTTATTTTTTACATACTTATTTTTTGTCCCATTTCTTATCTATCTTTTAAACTAAACACTTTTATTTTTTACTTGGTTTAATTACCTTTTTGGTCTATATAGTTGTGCAAATATTTTCTTTTGGTCCCTATAGTTAGAAATAATTTGTTTTAATCCCTATACATGCACTTTTGATATTGGTTTAGTTCCTACCGTTTTAAATTGTCACAAATTGAACAAAAAACACAAGAAAATGTCAATTTGTAGCAGTTTTACACCACCAATTTTTATTTTGTGACAGTTTTATTTCATAAAATTAAGATATACTTAACAGAAAAGACCAAACAGATATTATAAAAGTATATGTATAGGAACTAAAATGAATTATTTCTAATTATAACTAGGGACCAAAAGAAAAAATCTGCGTTACTATAGGGACTAAAAAAATAATTAAATCTTTTTACTTTATTTCTTACATATTTTCATTTGCCTTTTTTATTTTCATTCACTTTATTTCTCATCTGTTTCTTTCTTTTCTATCCAACGAAACATTAGTGAAAGATAAAAAGAAAAAAGAGAGAAATGAAATATATTATAGGTGATGTAACAAGAAAAAAAAATAGATGAAGAAAATAGTTAAGCATATGAATTTTTTGTAGTCACAAAAGTGACTGTATGAAATCTTGACCATATAAAATAATTATTATATATTAAATAATAAATAAAAATACAGCTTAAAAAAATTGAATTTGCAGTTGCTTTTGAACTGTGGAGAATCCTGGTTCCAATGATATACATGAAAAAGACATGTACTGAGTAAGTATATGAATATTATTATTATTGTTTTTTTATTTATGATTTGCACAATCAAAGAGGGTAATGAATGCAGATAAAATTCGATTTTAAGTCCTTACAATTGAATATGCATGCAAAGAATTTAACTATCTGAACTTGGTGACTTTTCTTTCTACTTTTGAATGTTTTGATTTTTTATTTTTTTTAAATGAATGACATTGTATTGTACACTTCCCTGAATAACATTGTTTATGATTAGGAATATATGTTAATAACAATAGAAAAAAAGGACACAAGTCAGTTTCATGTCACGTTCGATTGTGCCCTTTGGAAGTTTGACTTTAGCTAGATGGTGCCTGGTGGAACTTTCCATTCATTGCCGTGGGTAGGTTTCTACTTTCTAAGTTGGACAGCACCAGCTGGTGCAGATCTAGTTTAGAGGTGCCCTTGTAAATTTAATATATCCCTGCTTTGACTAATTTAAGTGAATGCTTCCCCTGTAAACTAACGTGATTTAATGGCCAATCATCCTGCAAGACAATCTGTATATGTTGCAGAGCTGTTCATCTAAAAATAAGAAATCAAACATTGAGGCATCCTTGGTGTTCACGAGGACGAGGGTAACTACTTACTAGCAGGCAGAATAAGATTGGGTCGGGTGGGTAGCTTTGGTGGGAATCACCGAAAAAAGCAAGAGTCCTTGATTTGTTTTATTCATTTGACTTGTGTAGCATCTAGCATGGGATTATCACATCACATAAGGAGAGAGAAATGGACGAAGTTATATAAAAGTAATCAAGACAAATGCTAATAATACACTTTTTTAATGAATCTTATAATCTTTTGAATACACTTTTTTCTATTAGTTAAAATTACTTAAAAATTACAAAAGTTGTAGGTCTCACATCTTATTTAATGACTCTTTCTCATAGTTTTATAATTTTTAATAAATTTCAACCAACAATATAGTGTGTGTTAAGAGGAATGTATTAGAAAATGTATTCCTAACGCTTCTCAACTAATCAATTAACCATCTAATTATGAAGAGTTTAATATGTGTTACCTAATAAATAATATAAGTATAGAGTAGAGGTGTCATAAGTACACATACAATTTCCTAAGTTGTAATGATATACTTTCTTTGGACTCAAATATAAGCAAACTTAATCAACTTTTAAGCTCATTAAGAAAGTTAGTCAATATCATTTAATTCTACTAATCACATTTAAAAAATAAGTTTTTTTTTTCTAAAGTGCCCTTCATTAAAACTTGATATGAAGAATAAAAAAGAATCAATAGAATTTCAATTAGTTGATAGGTATTTTTGAGATGGTATCATTAAATAGGATGAAAGTGATTAAAATTTGCTTATGTTTGAGTCCACTAAATCTTCTTTTTTGTTGTTGCTTATAATTGAGTCTAGAGGAAGTACTAGACTTGGTACACATGTGATGCACAAGTATGAATATATTTGATTTTTTAAAATTTTTTATTATTTTTTATAATTTTTATTATTATAATAACAATTTATTATTATGTGTGATTTTTTTATTATGTTTTTTCTTTTTTATAATATTTTTTTACTATTTTAGATTTTAGACTATTATTATATTATTAATATAGCAATATTTTATATTTTTTAAGATTATTGTATTAATTTACCATTCTTTTTTATTTTATATTTTATTAGTATTGCTAATATTTATTATTAGTGTTATTTTTATTTACTTTACATTTGTTTGAAGATTATGTATGTATATATATAATCTTAATTTGAATTTAGTTTCTATATTTTAATTTTCACACATTATACAATAAAGTTGATGTATTTTGATTTAAATAACTATTTTTTATCTTTTTCTCAACAATTTAAAAAATCTTATATCCTCGATTGATATTTTAAAATTTTTCATTTTTATAATATTATTTTTTATTTTTTAATATTATTATAACAGTTTATTATTATGTGTGATTTTCATTATGTTTATTTTTCTCTTTATAATATTATTTTTGTACTATTTTAGATTTTAGACCATTATAATATTACTGTAATAACATTTTTTTTATTTTTCTTAATATTATAGTTTTAGTTTACTATTATTTTTTATTTTATTAGTATTGTTTATGTTTATTAATAATGTAATTTTTATTTAATTTACATTTTTTTGAAGATTATAATATTAATATATATATATTATTTAATTTTCTATATTATAACTATTAATCAACATTATTATTATTATTATTATTTTAAATATGTTTATGATATTCTAAATATTTGTTATATATTATTTTATTAGTATTAAGAGATAATAATTTCTTTACTCTAGATGACTTGAAGTTTAAAATTACTTTAATCTTAATTAATTTATTATTATATGTGGTTCTTTTTTATGTTTAAAAAACTCATTTAATATTAAAAAACTTTAAAATATATTTTATTTTTTGGGTATTATTTTTATTTTATAATATTATTTTATTTATACTTTATGATTATTAATTTTTATTTGCTATAATTTATCTATCTAATTTTTGATAAATTCTTTTATTAATTTTTAGTGATTGCAATGATATTTAACTTTTTTTTTCATTTTTTTAGTATCTTTACAATTTATATTTATGTTAATATTGATAATTTATTTTAAAACTTTTAGCAATTATAATATGACTTTTGTATTAATATAATATTACTTAGTATTATTGTTTAAGTGTGGATATTTTTATATATAATATTATCTTGTTATAATATTACTTTATTACTTTTATTTAATAAATTCTTTATAATTAATTTTTATATTTGATTTGCTTTTTTATTTTATAAGTTTTTAACGATTATAAAATCAATTTACTATTAGCAATATAAATAGTACTCGAAGAGTTTTATAAACATATTAATATCCGTGTTAAACTGTTAAATAATATTATCATATTATTAATTCCTCATGCACCACTAATTAGTTGTGAAATTGTCCTAGGTCTTATTAATTTTTACCATTATAATAATTATTTTATTATATTAAAGTGTGATAATATTAATTCAAATAATAATACTGTACATTGATTTGATAAATTGCTACCAGATTTATATATATTATAAATAACTGTGAAACTTTTAATAATTAAAAAGGTAATGATACATGACCAGGATGCCTAGTCATATCCTTTCCCCGTACAAATATGGTTTATATATATACATGACACATAAACTTAGGAGTATCGTTTAAGCAACTTGATTTTTGTTTGGTAAATATATGCATTGACTTATGACTAATGATTCATGTCACATCAAAATGGGGTGGATTGAAATTTGAAATAGAAAGAAGAAAAAAAAGTCTGATAAATATAATTGATGTGGTGATCAAAAAAATTAAAAAATAAGATGAAAATAAAATCCAAAATAAATAAATAAATAATAAGTATTTTCCTTGATTTACCTGTTAAAGGAAGTAACCAAACACATGGATGAATGGGCCCAGGTTTCAGTCATATAGTTCCTTGGTAAGTGTTTGGCGGGAAAGTTGGGGCATGAATAATGTCAAGAATTGCAGGCGTAACATTGGACCATTATTACACGAAAGAAAAGGCTTGCAGTAGCAATAAGTATATCAAGAACAAGGTACAGCTTTACGGTGTCTATACAATACAAATGACAATTACCTTACAAATTCCTTAAATAATTACCTTGTAAATTCTTTGGTGCACAATAGTTTTACATTTGTGAAAAAAAAGTATATACATTGATAGCGTAAAATTTTTTAACATTATTATTTAATTACAAACTATTATATATGATAAATTTACTGATTTTAATAATAATTATCTTAAAAATTATATTAAAATTAGTTTTTAATTAATTAACATTATAAAATTTTTATATTTTAAACTCTTATTTTTTTAAGTTTAATTACCTTTTTGGTTTTTATAATTGTGTAGACTTTACCTTTTAGTCTCTATAGTTAAACATAATCCGTTTTAGTTTTTATATATACACTTTCAATATCAGTTTGATTCCTGCCGTTAAGTGCGTCTTAATTCTGTAAAATAAAACCGTCACAAAAAAAAAAAATTAGCGCTGCAAAACTGCCATAAATTGATATTTTTTGACATTTTTTATTCAATTTGTGGCAGTTTAAAATGACAGATACCAAATTGATATAAAAAATATATGCATAAAAACTAAAATAGATTATTTTTAACTATAGAAATTAAAAAATAAAATTTATATATCTATAAAACTCAAAAAAGTAATTAAACCTTTTTTTCGTAAACTTAAAATTCAATTTTGATGCAACTTGTTTGTTTATGAGTCAGTGGGTGCTTTACAGTGAGGATCTACCTCAGCAATGCTAGTGGTCAATGAATCAAGTTGGACCCCACACAAAGATGGCCCTCTCGTCCGTCCGTGAAGATTTTTGTGTATGTTAATGGGTCCCACCGATTCAAACTTTAAGTTCTCGGTTTTATGATTGGATCGTGAGAGTGGTTTGCCTGTGCTCGGGTCCATCGTAGAGGAGAGTAGTCCCAACAATCACAGTCCCACTTCGTCATTTCCAGTTTCACCACCTCCAGTTTAGTTGATCGGCTTTATCGGCTTCAATTCGTTCTTCACCCCACATCATGCTGACTCAGCGTGCTTTTAAACGAGTGACAGCATTTCTTTTTAATTGCACGCATTTAGTATATTCAATTTTTAACTAATATTTAATAATTCTAAAATAACTAATTCAAACAAATGTTATTTTAATTTCTTAACATGTTTATCATCTTGTATTTCACATAAGAAAAATATTATTTCACTTGGAAGGTGTAAAGGAATCACAAAACCCAAAAAATTTGGAAGCTTGTGAAAATAAATTAACCTTTTTCTCTCTGAAAAATGCAATTCCGTTGTTTTTTCAACATGATCATACACATAAAATGTCGTAAATGTTTAATTTTTATTCTATTTTATTATACACATAAGATCACTGGAAGCTTGTTGATTCGATTTGAATTTTGAAATTAAAGAAAAATTAATCAAGTACGGATATCATAAACCTTCCCTTTTATTCAATTAAGTGTTGCCACCCACATTTTTATTGAATGTATTTTTTGTGTGTGTGTATATAATAGTGACAACAATATTTGAATTTAAAATCTTATGCAAATCACTCAACTCTCCACTGTTAAGACGATACTAGTGGGTTATTGGTTGTAGTTTTTGCCAACATCTTAAGCTAACGCAATATTAATTAAAGAGTTTATTGGATATCCTTTTTTCTCTTAATTAAATGAGCCAACAAATTATTTATTTTTCTCCCATACCTTTTCTCTTTTTTTTTTCAGAATTGAAGCCCCAACCAATTGATATTAATAGCAAAAGTAAACACCCAATTTTAGCAAAAGTAAACACCCGATTTTGTCTATATATAAAAAAAATTATTTCACTCAATTTAACTTTTGAAAAGCATCATTAAATAATTCCCTAATATTACAGCCATGAGATGCTTTAGTCCTTCCTCTCTCTCTCTCTCTCTCTCTCTCTCTATATATATATATATATATATAGTTAGCTCCTAACAAAATAAATACGTACTAATTTAGTCTTTGAAAAATCATCAATAATTCAAATTGATTTCAGAAAATATTAACTACAATAGATGAATGACTAAAATATTCTATATTTATAAGTTTAAAGAATTGTTTAATTACTTTTTTTCTTCAAATATGAAATTGGGCCGAGTGATTTTGAGAATACTCTCATGATACATGAACAAACATTACATCTTTGTGACAAAACACAGTGCACAAAAACTGCACAAACGATTCACTCAATACCTCATGCTATATAATTATTTGCTTCATTTATCAGACATCCATCCATGGCAATAGGCTTTGTCCACGAAAATGACAATTCAAATCATTTATTTTGATCCAGCCTAAAAGCCTCTCACAGGTCCAAGTTGGGAGGGACATAGGAATAGGATCCCAGCAAAGTTTCGGAAGATTCACTTCCCTCCTTCACAATTAGTTCCCATATATACAGGGGAACGCTTTCAGCCTTCCCCTTGCCAGTATCAGTAATGTCACGCATCATTTTTTACGTAACCTGAGATTCGCTTTTTTTAGAGTAAATTACAGCGCCATCTTCTGAAGTTTAATGAAATTAAACTTGATATTTCTCCTTTTCTTTTATGTTACTTTGATTCTCTTCAATTTATATAATTGTATAAGAATTAAGAGAGACTCTTTGTTAATACAATATTATGTCATTAGGGTTAAATATGTTTTTAGTCCTTCCAAAATTAACCTGTTTTGTTTTTAGTCCTTAGAAATTTTTTTTCTTAAATAAAATTCTTGAAATATTAAAATTATCCTAATTAGATCTTTGTGCTAAACTTTTCTGTTAAATGATAGTCATATCAGCTTTCAAGTAAAGTATTTTATTACCTGAAGTGCTTAATGATAATTTTTAATAAAAAAATGTGTAATTACTTTTGCTTTAGGGTCAAAAAAATTGTGGTTTGGATTAAACATGTAATAATTTTATTCAAAAAGTATATTACTAATCTGACCTAGACATAACAGTTGACATGAACAACTATAGCAGCAAACTAATAGTGACTGTGATGCTAATGTGACTATCATTTAACAAAAAAGTTAAACAAAGTTTAGTACAAGGATGTAATTGGGGTATTTTTAATATTTGAGAGACTTTATTCAAGATTTTTTTTTTCTAAGGACTAAAATCAAAATTAGTTAATTTTTAGAGGACTAAAAATATATTTAACGCATGTTATTATATACATAAAACAAATTGTGCAAGATAAAAAAAATGTCAGCAACACAATCTAACACATTCTTTATTATTAGTTGAAATTTGTTGAAAATCATAAAATTTTGTGAGTCATAATTCTTATTTAATGAATCTCACACATAATTTTATAGTTTTAAATAAATTTTAATTTATAATAATAAAGAGTGTGTTAGAAAATATGTTTGGTACAGTCGAAAATCACACGTATTCATATAATCAGTGTTTTATAATCATTGGATAAAGACCAAACAACTCAGATCTTAAATATGTGTTTTAAAACTGAATCATCAAAATAACATGAGTCATTAAATCTTCATTAGCCGGTTACAAATTATTGACTGCGTGAAAACATGTTATTATCAATTGCGGGCATTCCAAATTCATTTTATCAAAATAAAATATAAGTCATCCTATATTCATCCAATGGTTACAAATTATTGACGGTGTGAACGCATGTTATTGCCGCATGCAAGCAACCCAGATTCATTTTGTTAAACTTTGAAGATGTAATGCAATTTATCCTTATTTTTATTAAGCCTTCCTCTGTTTTCACCTTTTACAATTTGATTTAACATACCCCCAAATCGAATCCCCCAGTCGCCAGAGTCCATACACCGCCTCACGTGATTTACCGTAGCAGGCAATGCTGCGGAAAGTATTATTTATTTATCTAAAAAATGAAAATAAAATAAACAAAAAAAAAATCAAAAAACTTGTACCCACTATGCAGTAGAGGCGCCAATATATACACCCACTCCAAGTTGAGGTTCCAAACAAATCTCTTAGCTCGATATTGTACATACATTTTACATTTCAGTTGTTCTTTTGGCTCTCCGCCAAAAACAACTGCATTCAAAGGGAGGGGCTTCCATCATCTCCTCCCTCCCTCTCTCAATCAGACCCATCACGGGGTAGCTAAAATACAATGTGTCATTAACACGGCCTCGCTCTCCATTTTCAATCTTCTCCACGCTCATAAATGATACATCTTCATACGTTGCTCCTTTTATTCATAAACACACACCCTTTCGCTTGTTTATTATCCTTTTTATTTTGTTTTTGTGTTTTGAGTTTCCAAAGGGTCACAACATGACCTGCGCCGAAAACAGACAACCGAAGGTTTCTGTTTTCCTCTGTTTCACACTTATCTGTGCTACTGTTTTGTTTAGTTGCGACCGGGTTTCGGGGCAGACGTCTGCTGTTTTTGCCTGCGATGCTGCGAAGAACCCGGCTTTGGCGGGTTATGGATTCTGCGACAAGTCACTGTCGGTGGAGGACAGGGTCGCTGACTTGGTGAAGAGGCTGACATTGCAAGAGAAAATTGGGAACCTGGTGAACTCTGCGGTGGATGTGAGTAGGCTTGGGATTCCGAAGTATCAGTGGTGGTCTGAGGCGCTTCATGGAGTGTCCAACGTTGGACCTGGGACAAGGTTCTCCGGTGTGGTGCCTGGAGCCACCAGCTTTCCCATGCCCATTCTCACTGCGGCGTCTTTCAACACTTCGCTCTTTGAAGCCATTGGAATAGTGAGTGAGCCTTTTCTCTCTGTCATGTCTTAAAGTTCGGTCTTTGCCTTTTTCTTTCTTGGGTTGGGATGGTTCCTCAAAGAATGGGAAAGTGTGGTTTCTTTCCCTTTTCACTGAATGAGGACATCGAAAGTCGTTAATTTTAGTCACTCTATTTGGTGGGTTTTTCTCAAAATTTCAGGGAGTTTGGTCAGGTTTTCTTAGAATGTGGGTTTAAATTTAACTCAACCTTATAAAATTGACTTGTAAGAAGAGGGTTACCCTCACTCTAGTACCATTTTAGAATTTGAATTTTGAACCTAACTTAACTTTACAAAATTAGCTTGTAAGATGAGGGTTGTCTCCTGCTTACATACATTTGTTTGACCATTTCACTAGTCAATGTGGGATTTCTAATAGGTTTTGAATGTGGAATGCCATTTTACGGGTTCCGTTCTTTTAAGATTGTGTCACTGATGCTGTACAGTGTACATTATTGATTTAACGAATTAGAGGGAAGACAAAAAATTAAAACACTAAAAAATATATAAGTTGTTCTTAGATTAGTAGGTTTGAATAAGCAGTTACTTACAGGTGTTTTGAGCAGTGAGGACTTTTTTAATTAGGAGAAGTAGATGGGTGGGTGGGGGTAGTTGCAGAGAGGACTTTTTTTTTTCACTCTCCCGTATTTTAGGTACAAATGTCTGATTAAGCAATACAATAATAAATGAAACAAAAGTTTAGGTGAGTTCTCAGGTGTGAACCTGCAGAATTTGGATGTAGATATTTATGAGTTTCCTCTTCCCCCCCTTTTTTTTTCCAGGTTGCATATTGAAACCAAGGTGAATGACAGAGAGGGTTTGATGTTGATTGCTTTGCCTGTGATGTAGTTTAAAAATTGACGAGTCTCTCTATTTTCAATTTTTGATAGTACATTTAAATGCGAAATAACCAAAATGCTTAAAATAATCAAAATGCATAGTTCTCATCTATTTTTGTGATTATCATACAGTTACTGTCGGCAGTGAACCAAAAAAATGGGTTTCAAGTAGTGTTCAGGACTAATTTGTGGGCATTTCAGGTGGTTTCAACGGAAGCAAGAGCAATGTACAATGTGGGGCTGGCTGGTTTGACTTATTGGTCGCCAAACATAAACATATTCAGGGATCCCAGATGGGGAAGAGGACAGGAGACACCAGGGGAAGACCCTTTGCTAAGTAGTAAATACGCAGCAGGATACGTGAAAGGTCTGCAACAAACTGATGATGGAGACTCCAACAAACTCAAGGTTGCTGCTTGTTGCAAACACTATACAGCCTATGATTTGGATAACTGGAAAGGCATTCAGCGTTACACCTTCAATGCTGTGGTAATCTATTACATTTGATTGAAAGCTCAACAAGTTACTGTGATATGAATGCTGAAAAATCATTTTGTCACCCCTTCTTATCTGTTGAATTTGTTAGGTGACACAACAAGATTTGGATGACACATTCCAGCCACCATTTAAGAGCTGTGTGATTGATGGGAATGTTGCCAGTGTCATGTGTTCCTACAACCAGGTTAATGGAAAACCAACCTGCGCAGACCCTGACCTCCTTAAGGGGATTATCCGAGGCAAATGGAAATTAAATGGGTATCTTACAACTCTCCTTAATTCCTAAATCTTATATACTTAGGTAGGGTTAATTGATCATGTTTATTAATGTAGTCTTTAGAGTGTGATATGAATATGTGGGGTATGCAGATATATAGTTTCTGACTGTGACTCGGTAGAAGTGCTTTACAAAGATCAGCACTACACCAAGTCTCCTGAAGAAGCTGCGGCCGAAACCATTCTGGCAGGTAAGAAAATACGAAAAGACTATATACTTCCATATTCATTGGTAATTTCTGGATTATCAATAAATTGTGATAGTCATTTGCAGAGGTCTTGGTTTGCACAAATTATGCAAGATACCCGTATACTTATCTTCGTTATATGTAATGTTTGATTTCGCAGGGTTGGATTTGAACTGTGGAAATTATCTAGGCCAATATACAGAAGGGGCAGTGAAGCAAGGGCTTGTGGATGAAGCATCCGTTAACAATGCTGTCTCCAACAATTTCGCCACATTGATGCGTCTTGGTTTCTTTGATGGTGATCCAAGCAAGCAACCTTATGGAAACCTTGGTCCAAAGGATGTATGCACTTCAGAGAACAAGGAGCTCGCCCGTGAAGCTGCAAGACAAGGGATTGTGTTGCTTAAAAATAGTCCAGGATCATTGCCTCTCAATGCCAAAGCCATTAAATCATTGGCAGTTATAGGGCCCAATGCTAATGCTACCAGGGTCATGATTGGAAACTATGAAGGTATCAAAATTTCCTACTCCTATACTAGGCCTCATGGATATAAAGATGGGAACTATACCAAACTTTGATAAACGTATCCGTTATTTCTCTGTAGAAGCACCAAACTTGTTAACTGTAGGCAAGATTATCAAATGATTTGTTACTATAGTTGAACACTTTTTATCTCTGCCTTGTGTTGAACATCACATTTGATCAATTCCTGAAATTTTGTAGGCATTCCTTGCAACTATATATCACCCTTGCAAGGTCTAACAGCCTTAGTTCCTACGAGCTATGCTCCTGGCTGTTCCGACGTGCAATGCGCGAATGCACAGCTAGATGATGCCACAAAGATAGCAGAATCTGCAGATGCAACAGTGATTGTGGTGGGTGCAAGTCTAGCTATAGAGGCAGAAAGTCTTGACAGAATTAACATTCTTCTTCCAGGACAGCAGCAACTTCTAGTGAGTGAAGTAGCTAATGTATCCAAGGGACCTGTGATTCTTGTCATAATGTCTGGTGGGGGCATGGATGTGTCCTTTGCTAAAAATAATGATAAAATCACAAGCATCCTATGGGTTGGCTACCCTGGCGAAGCTGGTGGAGCTGCCATAGCTGATGTGATTTTTGGGTTTTATAATCCAAGTAAGTCATTCAGTTTCCCTCGTATAAAAAAAATTTCAATCCTATAATGATAAAACTTTGACACCGATGGATGATTTCCTAATGCAGGTGGAAGGCTCCCAATGACATGGTATCCACAATCATATGTAGACAAGGTACCAATGACAAACATGAACATGAGGGCAGATCCTGCTACAGGTTACCCTGGTAGAACATATAGATTTTATAAAGGGGAAACTGTTTTCTCCTTTGGAGATGGAATAAGCTTCTTAGGTACAGAGCACAAAATAATTAAAGCACCGCAGTTGGTGTCTGTTCCTCTAGCAGAGGATCATGAATGCCGTTCCTCAAAATGCATGTCACTTGATGTTGCTGATGAGCATTGCCAAAACTTGGCCTTTGATATTCACCTTGGGGTCAAGAATATGGGGCAAATGAGCAGCAGCCATGTAGTGTTATTGTTCTTTACTCCTCCTTCTGTGCATAATGCCCCTCAGAAACACTTGTTGGGTTTTAAGAAAGTGCACTTGCCAGGAAAATCAGAAGCACAGGTTAGGTTCAAGGTAGATGTTTGCAAGGATTTGAGTGTGGTTGATGAGCTTGGCAACAGGAAAGTTCCACTGGGACAACATATGCTTCATGTGGGAAACTTGAAGCATCCATTGGGTGTGAGGATTTGAAACAAGTCTTCAAATCCTCTGCACTGATTTTTTTCTTTTTGCCTTTTTCCTTGTTGGTTTCCGTACAAGAATTCTTCTAGGGGACCAGAAATAAGTCAGAGGTAACTGTAACAAAATTCTCTGATTTGTATTATCATATTCAAATCACAAATTTGAAATGAAAATCAGGTTTTCATTAGAGCCCACATTATACGATTTGATCACGTAAAACAGAGTTTTGTTCTCTAATTCGTCAGCAGTAACTCTATTTCAGAGTTCTCTTTTGTAAAATAAATAAATCGTGTAGAAGAGAATTACCTTGTCTTCAGTGAAGAGCTTCAAAATAGGACCAATTATAAGAACAAAATATTTGAGGAATGCAATCCCAAAACCTGTAAATTGAACTATTTTGCTACTCTAATCTAATAGTCTCATGATTTCTAGAGTAACGAGGGAATGAATGAATTAATATCAAAATTTATCACAGACATTATTATGATCCTAATATTTATATGCTGTTTATAAAAATCTTAACAATTGATATTTTCAGCTTATGGTTATTGGTTACCCATTAAGCACTATTGGAGATGCTTTAAGAATGATTTCATTAATGAATATGAAAATTAAGGATCACATTATTAATTTAACCTACAAATATTTTAAGAGTAAAAGTTAAAACACAGGAAGAAATAAACAAAAAAAAAAAAACAAAACTTAGTTGAAGTAACCTTTTATTACAAGACAAAAGCACATTAAAGAAGAGAGAAGAAAATGGAAGGCATGAACCCTGCTCAGCTGCTGGAATGAATCCTGTACTTTCGAAGCGCAGCAATGAAATCTTCAACGTACTGATTATGAAGTTCTTCGGAACTGAAAACCTTCCCCATCTCCTTGGCATTTTCCCTAAGAGTACTCCCCTCCTCATCCACAATTGCAAACCTCAATGTCTTGGCCACAGAGTCCCTAGTAAAGGACCCATCTTGCTCGCTCCTTGGCACCTCAATAGCCACTTTCTTTTCCTCTAGCACCCTCGAAAACAGTGCTTGGTCAAGCAAATAAGGCAGGGTCACAAGCACATGCCCGAAATGAAGCTTCTCAATGACAGAACCCGAACCACAGTGACTCATGCACCCTCCAATTGCCCCATGAGCCAAGATCTTAAGCTGGGGTGCCCAAATCTTCCAAACAATCCCACGATCCTTGGTTCTCTCCTCAAACCCCTCTGGCAACTGAAGCAAACCCTCTTCTAGGTTCTTCAAGGCCCAAAAGAAAGGCAACCCAGAAAGCTCAATGCCATGAGCCAACTCAGTGAGGTCTTGCTGACTCAGCTTCAACTCGCTCCCAAACCCAATGTACACAACAGTTGAGGCCTCTTGCGAGTCCAGCCAGTCCTTGATTTTGACCCAGTCAGGGTTTTTGTCTTCCTCTTCAACATCCCTCATCTGCATGGAAGGTGGAAGCAACCCAACTGGAACCACAGGAACCTTGTAGTTACCAGCAAGATAATCTAGCCACTCTCCTTCAAGCTCTCTGGAGGTTCTGAGAAGAAACAAGTCACAACTGGAATACGCTTTGCTGAGATCAAAAGAAGCCCTCTCTCCTGTCTCCTCATCCTTGATACCCATCCACGCTCTTATGAACTCATAGGGCCTCAGACGAATGGTTGTTTGGAAAGGAAGCCACGTGGGAGGGCCACATATGCGTTCAACCGAGTAATCTGAGTTCATTTGATCCTTCGGTGGATCAAAGAAGACTTTGTTCCAAGCCGGGGTTATGTTGTAATGCGCACACGGAATGTTGAGGCTCTTGGCTACCGGGGGCAGCCACGCAGCTGCAAAGTCGTAGAAAACCCAATCGGGCTTTGAAGTTTTCAGCAACTCAGTTACGGCGTCTTGGAGGCCCTCGTAAGCCTTCTTAAGGAAGCAGTTCTTTGTGCCCGGAACGTCCATCGTGCTCTCTGCGCCTTCTGGGAGGTGCTCTATGCGTGGCAAGGGTAGCCTCACCAGTTCAATGAATGGTTCTAAGCTTTTGGGGGTTTTGGGCATGCGATCAATGTTTCTGGGGCTGTTTATGAAGGTAACGAAATGACCCTTTTGAGCGAGAATCTTGGCCACCTCGAAATAGGGGTATATGTGACCCATGGCCAGCCATGGGAGCATGGCAACGTGAAGAGGCTTCTCGATTTTGCCATTCCCATTACATGAAACTACACCAACTGAATCCATGAGTGTTTTTGTTTCACTTGGATTCGGATGATATGAGTAACAGTTGTGCCTAGATTATGCTCTAAATACTCGGTACCTAGGAGGGAGGAAGTGACACTGTGTCATGCGTGCTTGGACAAAACCAGGGGGGAAAAAAATGTGAAAAATGATGTTTTTTTATTTAATTGAAGAAAAAAAAATGATTTTTAGTAAGAAGTTTTCTATTTTTTATTTTTCATTTAAATTTTATCTTATTTTTCATCTTTTATTTCAGAAGATGAGAAAGGAAAGACAAAGTCCAAACAAACCTGTCGTGCACCACGCTCCGAATATAATATTATTCTATTTCCTTCTCGTGGCCTCAATAAAGCTATTTACGCCTAGTGACTTAAATATTATATATATAATAATATAATACATAATAAGACAAAGAAAACCGTGGCACGAGAACCATGCAGCTGTTATTTTATTTCCCATCACTAATCTTTTAATTAACGTGTATGAATACCTTTTTTTTTTTATCGTACAACGAAAAAAAATGAAATTTTAACTTAAAGGTAAGCTAAGTTTTTAAGTTGTTTGATAAGAAAAAAATAAAAAAAATTTATGTAAAATGATATAAATATTTTAAATAAAAATAATATGTGATATAAATAAAGATATTTTTGTAATTGTGTAAAAAAAGAAAACCTTCCCTTCTCTTTTTGTCCAAGAATGGAGAGAAGAAAAAAAAAAAAGTAATCTAACAAATGTAAAATATACTTTCTTTCCCTTGTCCACCGGCGCCAGACAGAAGGATTAGTTTTTTAAGACCTTTCTTTCCATCTTCATTCAATCTTACTCAATCCATCAAAACAAACGAACTGCAAAATTTCATATAAATGATCTAAAATCTTATTATTAGCCTGATTTTAGTGACTTTAATTCTTTGCACGAGTGTTTAAAAAAATTTAATATCTATTTAAAACAGTTTGTAAAATATATGTGGTACGTAATGAAATTAACCTACAAGGAAAAATAGTAATTCTTTTTAAAAGTGCTAAGCGTTATAAAGATGTTTATAAAATGATTTAATCTTAAATAAATTACAAATATTAAACTTAACTTTATAATTTATAATTTATTATTTAAACTTAAGTTTTATGTATTTTAATCATGTATTACCAATTATAATAATTATGTTATGATTTGTAGGATGATATATTCATAATTTAAGTTAATTTCAAGTATATTTATAGTATCTTTCAAGATTTATTTGGTCTCTCTTAAAATAAAAAATTCCAACCTTTTGATTGGATCTGAATTTAGAATTTACCAAAGAAAACTAGTTAGATTGAATTAGAAAACTTTATATTTTATTATATTTAAAATTTATCCAATTTAATTCTAGAACATCTTTGCTAAACAAGTTAAGCAAATTAAGTGCATTATAATTAATAGAAAGCTCTCCGGACATTTCATATATTAAGACTTAAGGAGCCATTTGGTGGTCAGGATAGAATAAAATAAGATATGACATGTAGCAGGATAAAAATATGATAGGATAAGAGTAGGATAAACTATAATCTTATCTCATATTTGGTACACACTTGATAACAAATCAGATAATAATAAGATAAATATAAAACATGTTCAACTGACAAAATTACTATTTTGTTAAAATTACGTATAATTTTTTAGAAAGTAACTTTTAATTTAATTTTTGAATTTTTGTGAAAAAAATAATTTTAACTAAAGTATACCATATTATTTTTTATTTATGTTGTTACTTTTCTCAACATTATAAAAAATATATATATAATATTTTTAAAATTATAATTATTATTCAAATATTTTTCTTTAAAAAATATTTGAATAAAAATTATTTAATTTTTATTATTTTAATTAATAATATACTTTAAATTTACATGTCAAATTTACTATAAATACATACATACATACATACATACATATATATATATATATATATATATATATATATATATATATATATTTTAAATTACATATAATTTTTTAGAAAGTAACTTTTAATTTAATTTTTGAATTTTTATAGAAAATATTATTTTAACTAAAGTATACCATATTATTTTTTATTTATGTTGTTACTTTTCTCAGAATTATAAAAAATATATATAAGATTTTTAAAATTATAATTATTATTCAAATATTCTTCTTTAAAAAATATTTAAATAAAAATGATTTAATTTTTAATATTTTAATTAATAATATACTTTAAATTTACATGTCAAAATTATTATAAATAAACACACACACACACATATATATATATATATAATAAACATATATAATAAATATAATATATAGTAATATATATTAATACATGGAGGGTCAATATTTAATGTCATGTAGCTACTTAAAAAGTCATGTAATTTTTTGAAATACTCACATGACTTTGTACGTTTTAATGTTAACCATTCATAACAAGATTTAATAGTTAATATTCATTTTTCTCACTCTCACATAAAAAAACTCCTCTCATTTGATATGTTTCCTATATATATATAAAGAGGGAGAATGAGGGAGTTTATCCTATCTTGTTGCTTCTTAACTTAGCTCCCCTCTCAGGATCAAAAATACATTAGAATAACAAGATTAGATAAGGGTAGGATAATATTATCATATTCTGTCAGTGCAACAAACAACAGTTGACCATCAAACAAGTCCTACGAGGATAAGCATATATTAATTATAAATATATTTTCATAGTCATAAATATAATTTATATTATATAAATTTATTTAAACATATATTTTAAAGTTATTTGATATTAAATACTTTTAGTCATATTAAGAATATTTTTTTATTGTATTTAATTAAATTAAAAATACATATTATAATATGCATTTTTTGATCATGTACAATATGAATAAATCCAATGAAAAATATAAGAGACGCAGTGTTTTTTTTTTTTGAAGGAAGGTGCCTAAGCCCTGAACTTCAATTCAATAATATCCACGTGGGAAAGAACCTGAGGATACATGCCCAATAAAGAAAGAGATAAAAAGTCTGGTGTTGAATTAAAAACTCAACTATTACATGATAAAGATAAACCATACTTAGTTAAACCGTCCACCACCTGATTTGCTTCACGCAAAATGTGATTCACGGAAACCTCCAACAAATGAGACATATAATCCTTAGGAGATGTTTATAGGAAGATTCTTTTAATTTTTTCAGAAATCTTAGGTTAGGAATGTTAAATTTCTATGTTTGGTATGAGAATTTTAAAAATCTTGGTCATGAATCTAACATTCTCATGAATCATTTTTTAATTAAATTTCTCGCTAAAACATTCCCATGGGAGTGAGTGGGAATATGAACGGGAAAAGCTTCTTTTATAATTATGTCTTACATTCCTGAAAATATTTTAGATATATCAAATATATTTATGACATTCCCAAAAAACATGATACATAAAAATATAATTCCTAAGAAACATGATTCATAGGGTTGAAAAAAGATTATGCATACCAAACACTTCCTTAATTTCTTGTACAAGGAGGAAACAAGGGACACAATATTATAGTAGTTAAAATTTATTTCATAGAGTTCAAATTTGCAAAGAAAATCAAAGTGGATTTTTTTCCTTCACTCTAGGCATGAAATTTTCATTTTTAGTTGGAGTTTCTTCAAAATATATGAATGCTTGTGCTAGGTAAGAAAGACAGATTTTACTAAGTTGTAAGTGGTACTCTGTTAATGAGTGATGAACTTTAAGGCTGAAGACTCCACATTCAAATGCCTTGATGTAATGTATGAAACTTCACTCTTTGTATTAGTTCATTGTTGAACAATAGAGAAATAATAAAAAAATTTAATTTATTTTACATACCTTTTATATTCATGAATATTTGGTTTCATAATATTTGTGCATGCATTTTTATATTAAAAAATTGATAGTGTCAAGTTGTAGTTTTGATGTACATGATTAAGTTAATTCATGAGGTGCCTAGTATATATGCTAATACATTTGTAAGCAAGTCAATAAATCAAAGCACATAAGTTTGTAAGAGAGTTTGAGTCTTTCACCTTTTTAATTTATCTTCTTATTATTTCCTTTAAAGTGGTATAAGAGTTTAGTTCAAATCTAGTGAAGATGTTTAATTCCTCAGTTTGAACTCCTAAACTCACAACAGAAAATTATGTTAAGAGACATGTTCATATGAAAGCAATCTTAACTTCTACAAGGTGTGAGAGATGGTGAAGTAATGATAATTGTCAAATGAAAGAGATTTGAAACAAGCCCATACAAATATTTTGCAAAGAAATTGTAAAATCAATATGCTTTTAGCATTATTCACACAACACTATACGATGAAATACTTGAGAAAATTTTGTAGTGCAATAAAGGTACAATAAGCTTGAATGATTCTTTAAAAACCTCGTGAAGGATTTGATAAGGTGGAATATATTTGTCTTAAACTTTACGAGATGAGTTTGAATCCTTAAAAATAAATTAGGACAACATATTCACGATAATTTTACAAAATTTGTAGCAACTGTCAATCAAATGAAATGATGTTGTGAAGATTTCTAAGATGCATGTACTAAAGAAAATTATTTGAACCATTGATAAACTACAAAAGTGTTCTTGTTCTTAAGGAAGAGGTAGAGGTTAAAGTCAAGGTCATGAAAGAAGTGTAAATAATTATAGTAATTTTGATCATGGTCATGGAACATACCGCTTCAATAATGAAGAATCAAGTCAACAATATGAAAATTCAAGAAGCCATGAAAGGTATAACTTTATATATATATATATATATATATATATATATATATATATATATATATGTCGCAACTGGAGTCACGACCAATGGCGGAAAAGAAATAAAATTAGAGGAGCAGCCACCATAGTTTATTAAGAGAAAACATATGGAAAAAACCTTTAAAAGAAATGTGATCTATGAAACCAAAAAATGAGTTCGGGAATCGATTACGTGTAGGAAGGTGTTAGCACCCTACGACGTCCATCATAAAGACGGTTATCCTTAATTAAATGTGCAAAATGAATAGCTTCAAAAATATTTATTTTACCCCTTAGATTTATTTTCTTTACAAATTTTATTATCTTTATTTATCAAAAGAATTTTAATTAAGAAGAAAACATTTAATTTTTGAAAAGAATAAATTTTTATTTTTGTTGAGATCGACAATGGTGGGGCCCTACTTCTACGTATCCTCAGGTGCAATGAGGAATCAGACTCACGTAGTTCTTTGGGTAGAAAATCATTTTGTGTTGATGTTTTTTAGTTTTTTTTTATTTAAAAAGGCTTATTCAATAACCAAATAGAAAGTGCATCCACAGTGATTATCAATACATCTTTTAAGATTTTTATAATAGTCAAATAGGAAGTACATCCAAAGTGACTATTATTAAAATCCTTTTTTTAAAAAAGAAGTTAATATTGTAAAACCCCAATATTGTAAAAAAAAATTATAATTTTATTTTTTTATATTGTAAAGGCATACTCAATAACCAAATTGAAGTGCATCCAAAAGTGGTTGTCAATATATCTTTTAAGGTCTTTATAATAGTTAAAGAGAAAGTGCATCCAAAGTGACTATCATTAAAATCTTTGTTAAAATATATTTTATTATTTTATTTAATATTATTATTATCATCATCATCATTATTATTATTATTTAAAAAGCCTAATAACATTATGATAATATTTACTCTTAAAATTATATACGAAAAGCATTTATGCCTAAAAAAAACATCTATACTAAATGATTTTAATTTTATTTTACTTATATCTATGAATAAGATCCAGCAAGCAGACAATGTAAAGGCCAAGGGCTTACTCCAATATTTTCATATCAACAAACCAGTCCAAAAAGAATAAAAAAAGAAAACTAATGGGCCAAGCCCACTATTCGATGGCAATAATCTGAAAGCGGGGGGGTAAACCCCCTGCGTAGCCACATTTTCTTACGGCTGAGGACGTGAGGACGAAGATTTCGATTAAAATGAGTAAGGAACATGCCGGCGATGTCCGAGATTGCGTGATAAATTCTTGTGATATTTTGACATAGGTGTTAGCAATCATATGAGTGATAATATGAAATTATTCACAAATCTTGATGAGAAACGCAAAGATGAAATTAGTTTTTGGCAATGGTGCAAAAATTCTTATTAAAGGCAAATGTGATATCTACTATGTCTTTTTTTTTTTTCTTTGAAAGCAAATATCTTAAGCTTGGGACTATAGCTCAAAAATGAGCATGATATTTGCTTAAAAGAAGCTAGTTAATATAACACCTATTCATATTAAATACAATTCATATTAATTTAGTTATTAAGTTTAAGTAAATAAAAATGCGTGTAAAATTTTTTCATTTTTAAAAGAAATTCCAAACTTAATAGAATTTGGAAATGATAATAAAAGATGAAAGATATATACATATATATTATAAAACTGTACATCATGGTTTGAGTAATACATAACAGTCAGAAAACAAAAGTACATCGAAAGACATATATTACCTAGCCCACTATATACATCAAAAAGATCTTATACAGAGTAGTATTTATCTACCATATCCCTTATACAAAAAGAAAATACTATAGGTTTTCAGGTCCTCCCTCGTTGAGATGTTCTCTATCTTGTACTCAGCATCACGAAACGTTAATGTTGTTTTCAATAATCACGACCAATCATACACAAAAGAAAATAATGGAGTGAGGTGTTTTGTTCTAAAATCACTTTTACATGTACGATAAGAAATCTACCATAAAACAAAGATAAAACACAACTGATAACACAAGGGATCGTAAGGTTCATCCTAAGTTGTATCCGACTACCCTTGACTAGGTATGGATCCATACTTCCCATTAGTAGGTAATAGTTCTCAACAGAACTTGGGAAGTGACTAGGAGAACATATACCTCTCTCAACACCATCACATGGTACAGTCTTCGTCATCATTGAGAAACAAAATAACAATTTAGGATATCCATTTATAGAGGTATACTCTCAAACCAATCTTGGAATGCTGAGCAGTTGTTGGGATTATCGAGTTTGGTCAGGTGAATATCCCGGCTCAAGGGCGCTACCTTGGCCATTGGGACCTTCACCACTCAATGCCTACCCCCAAGACCTCTGCAAGTAGGTCCCTGCCTTTCATTCCTCAGCGTACCAAACTGTGGTTTCCCTAGCAGGGTGCCATGTGTAACACCCTCACTTTTATTTAATTAATTGTTTTATTTATTTATTTATTCTATATTTAATTCTGAAAAATCGGGAAGGAATCTAAAAATTCTGATCCCCACAGTTAAACTCAGAATATTGAAAACTATCTAATCGTGATTTTCAATAATTTTTCCAAGTTGAAACCCGGAGAAATTCGAAAATGACGATTTTGTCCTTATTTGTCAATATTAAGGGCTGACATGAGAAAAAGATTCAATTGATATTAAAATGTCAAATTGAGTTTAAAATCATGTCATATGTATTAAAATATAATTTTGGGAATTTTTTGGGAATTTTCTGAAATTCCTGTACAACATGACCAAAATACCCCTAGTTGTCAAATAACCAACTCAGTATTGGTTTGACATCCAAAAATGATGAAAATGATATTTTTAATACATTTCTAGGCAAAATATGTAATTTTAGAATTTTCATAAAAAATTGAGCATTTATTGAATTAAAATGAATTTAATATGAATTTTCTAAGCTTAAAATATATAATATATATATTTATAATTCGAAAAAAAATTAAAATTTATTTTTAGAAATTATTTTTGATGAAAAATATTACATTTGTTCAGATTTATATCTAAATTAATTATTTTGGTATTAAAAGTTAATTTTTTCAAGTTTAGACGATTTTATCGGTACCGGCTAATTAATTAACAGTCAAAATTTATACTGTAAATCTTTGGGACAGCTGCTATCCCACGTACCAGCTCTAGCAAGGGGTGATTCATCCCCTATATGAATATGTGTCCCTAATAAAAAAAATAAAAATTGCATTTTTGACATCATGGATGACATAACTCCATGGACACCTAAGGCCATTTTTTTTCTATAAATAGCCATGAAACTTGAACCAAGCACTTCACTCCTTTTCTCTTCCGTAAGACACCATAGAAAATCTCTCTCTTTTAGAAAATTTTCTTTTACTTTGTTTTTATGCTAAAATTCTACTAGTTTTCCAATAACTAGTAAAAATCCTCTTCCTAGGAGCTCTGCGCCAACAACTTCACCAACTCTTTGAGGTAATGGGGGGAGTGGGGTTGGTTCTAATTTTCAATTACTTTGCATGTTGGTAGGAAGGGTTTTCCCCTAAACCCGTTTAGGCTTTAGTTTTACTATTAATATTATTGTTATATTATTTGATGTTAAACTTTAAATTTTGCTAAGTTATTATTTTGCTCAAATTTAAATTATTAAATTATACCAAGCTGTTACTCTGCTCAATTTTAGAAAATTAAAATGCACTTGCTAAGCTGTTACTCTGCTCATTTTTAGAAAATTAAAATACATTTACTAAGATGTTACTCTGCTCAATTTTAGATAATTAAAATACTCTTATTAAGTAGTTATGCTGCTCAAATTTAGACAACTATAGTATAATTATTAAGTTGTTATACTGCTTGAATTTAAACAATTACAGTAGAATTACTAAGCTGTTATACTGCCCAAATTTAGAAAAAATATTTTTAGCTATTATGATAAATAATTAAATTATTAAATTATCAAATTTTAGTACTACTCAATTAGTTTAGCAAAAATAGTAGAAGAAATAAACCATAAATCTCATAATATGAAACTAAAGATAGAAATTATTTTATGAGCTATTTATGAATTTATTTTTAGAAAACTACTATAGAAATTTCAGTTTAAGTTCTTATCGTTCAGGTAAGGTCTAGACACACTAATAGACCATCTGTAAAAATTTTATAAATTTTAAAGCTTATTTAGTACTTCTAATTGTGCTCTATAAGTGCCTGTGGACACATTTTCTTAGAAATACTAAATTTCAAAAATTTCGAAAAAAATTCTAAAAATTCATGATAAAATTCTAATTATTTTTCTAAGTTCAAAAATTATTTTTATGGAATTTTTTGACCATTCTATGATTTAATTCTTAATTATCAGTCTTTATTTTAATTTGTATATCTTTATTTTTATTGAATTATTGCTTAAGTGCTTTAATTTGAATTATGACTTATGTGAATGATATGTATGGATCAAATCTCTGTAATATAAGGCAGAGATATTAGTAGAAATTATACTGGTGCTCAAATACTTGAGACCAGAATGAACCTTTAGAAATTAATATATTAGTGAGTAATGTAAAGCAAGGGACATGCAGTGGCATGACACCCTGTTAGGGAAGCTATAGTTTGGTACGCTGAGGAATGAAAGGCAGGGACCCATTTGGGAGGTCTCGGGGGTAGGCATCGAGTGGTGAAAGTCCTAATAGCCAGGGTAGCGCCCGTGAGCTGGGATATTCACCTGACCAAGCTCGATAACCCCGACAACTGCTCAGCATTCCGGGATTGGTTCGAGAGTATACCTCCATAAATGGACGTCCTGATTGATATTTGTTCCTCATTGATGATGAGGACTGTACCATGTGATGATGTTAATGAGGTATATGTACTCCCAGTCACTTCCCAGGTTCTGTTAAGAACTATTACTCACTGATGGGAAGTATGGATCCATACCAAGTCAAGGGTAGTGTAGTATAACTTAGAATAAACCCTAGGTTCCCTTCATTAATTGTATTTAAATTCCTACCATACATGTGAAAGTGATTTAGAACAAATCACCTCACTCCATTATTTTTGTTATGCATGTTGAATCGTGATTATTGAAGATGATAACAATGCCTGATGATGCTGAGGAAGAGCTAGAGGATACTTCTCCAGATTTGAAGACCTAGTTTATAATATTTTCTTAAGGGATAGGGTAGATAAATACTGCTCTGTATAGGATCTTTTTTTTATGTATATATTGGGTTAGGTAATATATGTCTTTTGATGTATTTTTGTTTTCTCTTCGACTATTATGTACTACTCAAACCATGATGTACAGTTGGATATATATATACATAAGCAGTTTTTATCATTTCACTTCTATTTCTAAATTCTGTTTTTCTATTGCTAGTATCAAAGAAAAAAAAATTACTCACATTTTCATCAACTTAAAGTAATAATTAAATTAATATGAATTATATTTAAAATGAAAGGAGTGTTACACCATGCCACTACATGTCACTTACTTTACATTACTCACTAAACTATCAATTCCTAACTTCTCAAGCAGAGGTTTCCCTGGTCTCATTTAATTTGAACACTAGTACAATCAACATTTCTGCCTTATTTTGTAGAAATTGCACAATACCAGAATTTTAACAGAATATCGACATAGCAATTATAGTATAATTACTAAAATTTTGGTAGAATAACAACTAAATAAATACATTTTAATTTTTTAAAATTGAGCAGAGTAACAGCTTAGCAAGTGCATTTTAATTTTCTAAAATTGAACAGAGTAACAGCTTAGCAAGTGTAATTTAATAATTTAAATTTGAGCAGAGTAACAATTTAGTAATTATGATTTAATAATATAAATTTGGGCAGAGTAACAATTTAGCAAAAATTAAAGTTTAATATTAAACAATAATAACAATAATAAAACTTAAGCCTAAACGGGTTTAGGGGAAAACCCTTCCTACTAACATGCAAAGTGACAGTAATTTAGAACCAACCCCACTCCCCCCATTACCTCTAAGATAGTTGATGAAGAGGATGGAATTGTTGGTGGTAAGCTTTTAGGAGGAGAAATTCTACTAGTTGAAAACTAGCAAAATTTTAACATAAAAACTAGATAAAAATATTTTAGAGAGAGAAAACTTTAGAAAGAGAAGCTCTCTAGCTTGGGAGAGGAAAGGATGAGTGAAAATCTGAAAACTTTGAGGCTTATTTATAGAAGAAGGAGGGGGGTTAGGTGTCCAAAGATTTACATCATCCATTATGTAAGCATTATGTCATAAATCAAATTTTTATTTATTTTTAATCCAATTTAGGGACACATATCCCAAATAGGTGGTGAATCACCTATTTTAGGGTTGGGGACGTGCTCCACTACCTGTCCCAAGCCTCCATGTGTCAAATTTTATCTGTAGGTAAATTAACCGGTACCGATAAAAACACCTAAACTTGAAAAATTAGCTTTTAATATCAAAATAATGAGTTTTAATGAAAAACTGGACAAATACATTATTTTTCATCAAAAATAAATTTCTAATAATAAATTTTAATTTTTATTAATTTATTTCAAATTATATGTATTTATTTTGTATTTTTAAGCTAGAAAATTCATAGAAAATCCATTTTAATTCAATAAATACCACAATTTTTATGAAAATTATAGAATTAAATATTTTACCCATAAATAAACTAAAATTACCATTTTCACCCTTCTTGAATGTCAAACCAGTACTGGCTAGCTTATTAGACACGTAGGGACATTTTGGTCATTTTATACAAAAATTCTAGAAAATTATATTTTAATATATATGACATAATTCCAAGCTCAAATTGATATTTTAATGCCAATTGAATCTTTTCCTCATGTCAGTTCTTAATGTTGAGAAATAGGGACAAAATTGTCATTTTCTAATTTTTCCGGGCTCTGACTTGAAAAAATTATTAAAAATCACAATTAAATAGCTCTTGAAATTCTAAGCTAAATAGTGGGAGTCAGAATTTCAAAATTCCTTTTCGATTTTTCATAATTGCATTACCAAATATTAAAAAAATAGTGGAAGAATTGAAATAGGATTGTTATATTTTTCACTACTTTTCTTTCAAAATAAAGTTTTTATAATGAAATATACTTAATATAAAATTTTAAAAATATTTTGAGGTCAAAAAGTCTCTGGTTGGTTCCCACAGTCAACTAGGGGTATTTTTGTCATTTTACAAAAATTATCTCAATAAATTCTAGAAAAATTTCTAAAATGTTATTAATTGTTTTAAATACATTGATGACTTAAAAATAATTTTTAAACATACAGAATAATTTAATATATAAAAGTAGGGGTGTTACAGTTAATATGGCAAGAAATGAATTGTTTAAAAGTGAAGGTGTCTAAGTCAAAGGATAAATGATTCAATTATTATTTTAAAAAGAAAAATGCTAAAAAAGTTTAGTATCATACTTTTATATTGAGAGCCAGAATTTGTATTGAGAGCTAAAAAAGAAAATGCTAAAAAAGAAAAATTCTTCTTCTTCTTCTTTCCTCTAACTATCCTCCTAAATTTTATATTCAGAGCCAGAATCATACTTTTAAGAACTAAAAGTATGATAATTCGACTCATCTTAAAAACAATTCATAGGTATTTTAATCAAGTTGGGTACAAAAGTCAACGAAAAATATCAATTAATGTAGCTAGTTTAAACCCTTCATTTGTGATATAATGTTTATACATTTTAAAGAATTTAATTGGAATTTTATTTTAAAAAAAAGAATTTAATTGGAAACCCTCAATTAATGGAAATAAGCAATTTCCTCTTAATGATCGATCACCATGAATTTTTAAGCATGACATATTTTATGTGTTATATAGATCCTTTGTTTCAAAACCTGATTTTTATTTGTTTGCATTATAAGATAATGTCTAAATGAATTAAACACATATTTGATAAAAGTATCAACATACTTTATCATTTTCTTATAAATTCCCGTCTCATAGGTTTCGACAAAAATATATTCATAACATTATTCTCACCAATAGCACGGACGGAATTTTCTCATTAAATAAGTTAGAGTGTTTTTATTTTTATATTAGAGAATAATGATGATGACTCTTTAAAATTTGTATTTGAATATTTGATTAAGTCAATACTTCTTACTAAAATATTATCATTATGTTTGAGAGATGACACATCTGAATTATAAGGTAAACATGGTCAACAATAAAGCAAATATAATATTACTTCCATACAAATACTAAAATGTTATGTTAGTTTTATATGAAAACTAAATCGTAAGATTCGTTTGATAATTCATAATCACATCTAAATTTCATTATATCTGTAGTGGCGTTATAACGCATTCATACAACTGATAATCCCAAGGATTGTTGGGCGGCGTATTGTTTAAAAAAATCGAACAGATTATCAGGCTCCTATAGAGATTGTTGGGAAATGAGTCTTCAAAAAGAAGTCTTCACGATTTTTTTTTATCTCTTTCTTCCCTCTCTCTCTCTCTCCCACCACACTTCGTTTCCACCACCATATTTTCTTTTCACTACTATTTTTTTTCTCCATTGGTATAAATTATTGTAAAAAATGAAAAAAAAATTGATGAGAAAAAAGCAAATAGACCGCTTAAAAAAAGTAAAAAAAATCAATATGGGAAAAGTGACATATGTTCTAGGAAGACATACGAGAGAAAATAAGAATGATTATATACCTACTGATATCTTAAGGAATTAGCCTAATAACTTCTCATCTACCCTTACTTAATGCACATTACTAGCCATAAATTAGGATATCTTGATTTATGTGCATTTGCTTTGTATTGGTAGTTCTAGAATCTTGTCAAATCTATGGTAGAAAAGGACATGAATATTGAGAGTAAATAATAACCTATACAAATGGGAGTGAGCAAAACACTAAATCCTATGAGGAGTTGTAAAGGTATTTCAATTTGCATCTAATAGAGTTAAAGT
Source organism: Spatholobus suberectus (assembly GCA_004329165.1). Lineage (NCBI taxonomy): Eukaryota > Viridiplantae > Streptophyta > Magnoliopsida > Fabales > Fabaceae > Spatholobus > Spatholobus suberectus. Next base: position 4,416,363 of record CM014729.1, on the reverse strand, counting down.
CTAGTGTTAACTTAAATTAATTACTATGGAGAGAACCATGATTCTTAGAGGCTAAGTGATTTGATTGTATGTGGCACTTTTTTTTTTATTATTGTTTTGATTTGGAATTGAGTATAGAGGAAGTATACAAGAAAGAGTGAATAAAAAAACACATTCTACCTATACTTTTAATTGTAATTTGTTTGCTTGAGGTCAAGCAAAATTTTTGTTGGAGTAATCTTTGTCACACACAACAAGGACCAATGGATAGAACACATACAAAGATACATCACAAATAGAAATAGAAAAAAAAAAAAAAAACACAATGTAATGCAACACCTTTTGCCTACATCCATAAGAACATCACAACAAATATTTAATATCTCAATAAGATTATAGGTTTTCTAGACAAACTTAAGAAAATTCTTCCCATTATAAGTTTTTTGAACAAAGTTGAGAAACCATCATTACACGACCCTTCTCTCACTTTGGTGGTTCCTTCTCTCTTCATAATGACCTCCTTTAGTGGTGGTGAATGACTTCATTCATGAATATGATTTAGTGGACTTTAATTGTCCTAACTCTTCACCTACCCTCTTATTATGGTAGTGGAGTTCTCTAAGAGATAAGATACACTCCATTGTTTCTTGGAATACACTTCTTAAATTTTCACTCAGTTGAACTAATATTGGATTGGATTGATTTTTCTAACAATCCTTTCCTCAATTAAAATTTTTAAACCTCATCCTTAGCCTTTCAACACCTACTGTCATGGAAGTTCCTTACAACCATCTTCAATTTTTTTCTCCACATCATGCTTCCATTTCACAAACTTTGGTGTGTTCTCACCATACCTTTGATCTTAATATTCCTTCAAGAGTAGTGGATGGTAACACTTGTTGTACTTGCATTGCTATTAGATATCGCTAACGGGACATGTTGCTTACTTGACTTCCACATCGCCAATAAAACCTTTAACACAAGGATCCCAAATGAATCCACCATCAATTTTATCTTGCCTTAATACTCGTCTAATTAATCACTTGGCCACACCAAATGAGTGCTTTCTCCCATGTCCTTCCTTGTCCTTTATATTGTGTTGTTTATCTATTTACCTTTCCCCCCTCCTAATCCCTAAGTTTAGGGATTTGATGTATTTGAAGGGATTGTGAGTGAATAAGGAATTTATAGATTAGATCGACTAATTATCAAGATAGAAGAAGTGATTAAGAATTTATTTATTTATTTTGGAGCATTTAAAAAACAAAGACAATAGAAAAAAAATAAATAAAAATTCGTACCTCGCATTTGCCCAGCAGAATTAGATAGTCGTTGGGCGACTTTTTTGAAAAACTAGACTCCATGGTTGCGCTATGCGCGTAGACCCGCTGGGCGGGATGCACAACCCGCCGAGCGGGTTGGGTCCTGACGTGGAGCTGCGGGGCGGGGTTCAATACCTGCCGGGCGGGTTGAGTTTTGGCGTAGACCTGATGGGCGGGTTTGCTAGACCGTTGGGTGGATATGGCCTTTACTATTCCGTTCTTTGTAATTATGAACTCCTTTTTTAGTTTTTAACTCATTATTGTTTGCCCTTTTTTATGCCTTGATGATTATATATTGTATGATTATTATTTACCTTGAAAAAAATCGAGTGTGATATGAAATTGTGTCAAATGTTCCATGATAAAAGTCTATGAAAAGTTATAAGCATTATATGTGACTATGCATCATAACATTTGAGTTATGTGATGAGGAAAGTATGTAAGAATCTGGCTGGTGGAGACCGTGATGGGTTGTCTAACCCTAGCCTTGGGGGTTATTTGATTGGAAAAACTCCAATGGTCCATACTGATCCCATGGAGCGGGGGCGTATTGGAAAATCTGGGTAACCCTAACTAGTCACCGGGGCATATCATGCTAGTTGAGGGTGCGAAAGCCGAAGGCATCGGTACCGATGACGCTTCTTATGGCCTGCATTTACTCCTAGTCTATTTTCCGACAAGTTTAGGTTGGTACCACATGTGTATGAGTAGTAGTTTAGGGACATAACATGCATATGTATCCTATTGTAGTGTGATGTTTTGAAGTGTGTTACATTGTAACTACGTGAAATCTGTGTGATCTTGTTCATGAGCGATTGATGTAATGTGTACACACGTGTGAAAACGTGATTGTGTCTTATGACGTAGTGTCAAGATTATGTATATGTGCTCATGTTATGCATGTATGTTGTGCTTGTTTGATGAAACAAAACGATGCGTACATCTAGTTACTAGGCAAAAGATGTGAAATAAATGTATGCTTGTAATTGGAATTGTATTTGCTACCTTAAGGATAAGTAAGAGGCTAGGCCTTAGGATAGTGTTGTGAGGGTTCTAGTTGGATAATAATAGTTGTGAATGAGACAGAGAAAGAGTGAATCCCCACTCAGCGTAATAGGAAGGTATAGGACAAGTAAGGAAACAAGATGAGGGTATTAAGGTGAGCGTTAAAGGAGTGTCAAAAGTATTTTAGATTGTCTGTGACCTTAGACTTGGCTCTTAGAGGATAACTTTAAATATCAAAAGGAAGAAGAGTAAAATTTAAACATGAAGGGTTTCAATACTAAAGAAGGTTTTGGGTAAGAAAGAGTCCTTAGGTTAAGAATGAGATAGTAAGCTTGTATAATAGTTGCGAGAATGAGAGATGAGTTAATAGAAGGCATTGATTATTGAAAGGTGTAGACCTGACCATAGGTATGAATAATTATGATAGGCCTAGTGAGGCTAAAGTCATGAGAGATAAGTGATAAAAGTTGTTCAAGTAGAAAAGTCCGACCTAGCGTAGAATCCTCTGAGTACTCACTGAGATGTTATGTCTCACTCCTTTAAGTTTCTCCTTTTTCAAGATACAGGTGAAGACATGTACAGATGAAGTTTGGAGTCACGTGCATGAAGCCGTAGCTTAGTTTATGTTATTTTTTTTGTATTCTTTATATTTTATATGACACCTTTGGGTGATAAATGAGTTGTATTAGGCATGTATTTTAATTATTGTATTGTTTGTACGTAATATCTAATTATATTTATGAGTAGTATTTGCATGTTGTTTCTACCTTTTAAGTTTGTTTTTCTTTTCATTCTTAGAAATCTAGACCTAGTTATGATAATGCCTCTTAGGGTGTTACAGTCGCTACAAGCCAACTTACTACAAAGAGGTACATTCATGCAAACATAAGATAGCCTCCTTAGGGTCATAAAAGAAAACAGAATATATACATATAGGTAAAAGATCATACATGAGGTCAACTATCTTCGCTGTGTCCCACTGTGGTATAATATGTATTCAGTCCACATATACATAAAGCATATGCCAACATGCATTCAAAATATACAATCCAAAGAGGGAAGGGATGCAAAAACGCACTCCTATGGTTGGTCAGGCAATACACCATAAACAAAAGAATGCAAAAGAATTGCCTCAAAACATCAATCCAAAAGGAGTCTCCTATAGTCTTCATTCTGAGACCTCCACCATCAGCTACGAGTAGCTAGATTCACTGAAGCCCTGCCATTTGCTCCTATGTCAAATGACGTGACCATCACAGTCACATTAACACAACAATAGCAAAAATAGGAACCATAACAACACAACAAGGCAAGGGTAAGCTTACTAAACAAATAACATATATATTGAATAAATCATCAAAAATTATATAATCATTCATAGGCCAGTACAATTTTAGATCAATAGCAATATGGGTTCCACAACATCTCTACACACCACATAATAATTCCATCACTGCCATGTTAATGCATGATGACACGACTCTTGAGAGATTTACAATATCTCAGGTGATTAGCTAGGTCTCACCCTCTACCATAGCCTTCCAAGCACCATTCAGGGATTGCCAAACTCTAATCTACAGATAAGCTTAGTGGTTTGTTAGGGTAAGTGTATGTGGGTGGTGGCTTATTATGACTCAAGGCTTGCACCACTTTGGCTTCTTATGGAATCGCCTATCCACTCATCCCTGAAGGCCTATCTTTAAGACCCCATGTCTTATCCAGGCACTAGATTAGAGGCTCATTTGAGCCACAACTTCTATCAACCAGCCAACTTACATGCTTACCTGCACCATGGCTTGAGGCCCACACAACCTCAACCAGCTACACATGTATGAAATGCATGTATCATAACACAACATAAACTTAACTACCATAAGCCAATTTATATAGATATAAGGCAACACACACACACCATGTGGCTTATCTTGCACCACCTATGGTCTAATAGCTCAACTAACCCCATGCAGGCCCAATCCAGTCCCATCCTGGTCAACAAGTAAGGCCCTATCTAAGCAGCCTAACTTATCCCCATGCAGGCTCAATCCAGCCACATGCATTGGTCACAAGTAAGGCTATATCCAAGTAGCACATACCTTGTGAGAAGTCTCACACAACACAAGTGGAGGTCCTATCCAACCAACCTGCACCCCCTGTGAGATGTGTCACAACAATACAACACCACTAGTGGAGGTCCTATCCAAACAACCTTCCATTCAACTCACGCTTTCCAATTATTCTCACATCAAACTCATCGTATGAGACCTCTCCCAACAAATTCCATTTTACATTTTAATCACAATAGAAAACCCTTCTCGCTTAGCAGTCAATATGCTTATTCAACGAGTGCCTTCCTTACAAAAGATCTACTTTCCCTCACAAAGGTTCTCGCTCAGCGAGTATAAGTCTCTCAGTGAACATCCACTCCAATAATATACCCCTTCTTTGTTTCTAGGGTTCTCGCTCAGTGACAATAGGGGTTGCTTAATGAATTTGTTCCAAGGATTCTCTCCAATTTCCTCTCACATACCATTCGCTCATCGAGTATCCCACTCGCTTAGCGACTAGCCACTCTAGAGAGCAGCTAACTTCAGGTATGTTCCTCGCCCAACGAACATCTTACAATAGAGAGTAACAACTCTTCAGGCTCCAAATCGCTTAGTGAGTCCAATTCTCATTCAACGAACCACTTCTAGACACTCTGGAACGCTCATCACTCGCTTAACGAATAGAGTCACTTTTTGGGAAATTTCCAGAATTCTCATGATACTCACTCAACGAATCAACCATTGCTTAGGGAGTCTCCTATTTTCCTTTTGCCATTCCTACCACTCAAGAACACTCACTTAGTGACATGAATAGTTGCTCAGGAAATCCCAAACTAAGAGCCTCACTATACCCATGGGGCATTCTCGTTTAGCGAGAGTCTTAGTCGCTCAGCGACTATTATATAACAGCAACAGAAACTCTCTTTGAAAAACCCCAAAATCCAAACTTTCCTTTCTTTCTCACACTAAATCAACCCCATAAGGGTCGAATACAACCCCACAACAGTTCATAACAACATATCCAACAGATCTTACACCATTTCAACATATCACAACAAATCATAAAAAATTCAAAGGAAATCTATTTCCACACAAAGTCTCAACATAATTCATTTAGATTTCAAATTCATTACAAACCAAGGTCATATTCACACTCAACAACAACCATACAACACATATTCAACAAAAGTAGGCTTCCCTTACCTCTTGGAGCTCTCGAAGTTCAAATTTGGGAAAAGAGAAAAGGTGGAAAAATGGACCTTTGAGCCAATCTTTTAGGAATTTGTCCTCTTCAACACACGAAAATGGAAATCAAAGCTTGGGATCTTGCCACACTCTTGGTGGATTTGAAAGAGTTAGAGAGAATGAGAGAGTTTTTGGGAAAGGATTTAAGGAATAAGGGGTGAGAAAAATGAGAAAAGGGGAGGGCTTGGGTGTCTTAAGCTTCCTTGGGCCTTGCATTGGCTTTGGCCTCTCTAAGGCCCATGACTCATCTAATCACTCCCCTAAACTCACAACTGGCTCAATATTATTGTTCCTTCAACAGCCCAGATAAACATCAACAACATACTCAATTGGCTCAAGCACATTTTCTTAAGTTTCCTAAATTCAAACTGGAAATTCCAAGACAAACAACACAAAGCAACAGTCAAACAACAATAATTCATTTATTCATTTTTAATTACTAAGATCATATATCTAATTTCTAGTTTTTAATTATCAAAGCACTAAATCACACATTAAGAAAAACACTGCATTATAGTTGGTGCTTTCTTTCTTTGCAAGGGCTTTTTTTTATAGTGGTGGCAAATGATTCTATTCATGAATGTGATTTAATAGATTTTAGTTGTCCTAACTCTTCACCTACCCTTTCATTATATATGGTAGTGAAGTTCTCTAAGAGTCAAGATACAATCCACTATCTCTTGGAATACAACTCTTAAAGTTGTGCTCACTTGAATTAATTTTGGAAACTTGAATTGATTTTTACAACAATTTTAAGTTTGGAGTAATTATAATCCCTTGGATTATATAATTTTTCTTATTATTTTTTCATAGGAACTTAAGCTACTTATATTGAATTTTAACGTTGTTTTCCTTTAAGAAAATTAATTTTAGAATATTAGAGTAAAAAAGATTATTTGTTTATTTTCTATTAAATTTAATTAGAATTTTGATTTGTTTTCTCATATTATTTATATTTTTAATTTTGGGGAATAAAGAAAAAATATTAAAGCTTTAATGAATTAAAAAATGAGCAGCCTAAAATGCATAAGAACTAGATATTAGACCCATGCATTGCATAGGTTTGCTAAAATTGAGTGATTAATCTCATAGGGGTATAAATTGTTAATGCTGCAATTGCGAAAAAGAATAATAAGTCAAGTTTAATTTTGATTGTTAACCAAAAAAATATTTTTCTTTGACATTTTTACTTATAGTTATTTAAATAGTAAATTAATACTTATGTTAACACAAAGCCAACCAATAATAAGCTTCCCTTACCTCTTAGAGACTCCAAAATTTGAATTAATGAAAAAAAAAGAGAAATACAGCTAGAACTTTTGAGCAAAACTTTGAGGAGAGCCTTTAAGAAGAAGAACAATTACAGTTCTACTTGTTGGATTTGAGGAAATAGACGGTAGAGAGAGCTAGAGAAAGCTTAGAGAGATTTGGAGGAAGAAAATGGGAAAGAAGCAAAGTGAGTCAGAAAAGAGGGACATCCTCTTTATATAGAGAATGGGCCCAAAAAGCTTGTGGCTTACCAAGGCCCAACTCCCACCTCTGGACACTCCTAGGCTTACAACTGGCTGAGCTCCACTGTTTCCTCACTAGACCAACTAACATATCACCAATAGAGACATTTGGCTCAAACAACTTTTCTCAAATTTCACTATTCAAACCGGAGTCTCCAAGACAACACAACATAAACAAAAACGACACTTCCACAATTTATTTATTACATCTTAATTACAAAGCTAAATTTAAGTTCCACTTTCAATTATTAAACCATTATATCACAAATTAAGAAAACATTGGGGTTACAATCCTCCCTAACAAGAAAAAATTTTGTCCTCGAAATTTCGCTTACTTGGGAAAAGATTTGCATATTATTCCTTCATCTTTTCCTCAAGCTTCCACGTGGATTCTCCAGTCACATCATTCCACACCACTCTATTCAATTGGATGTCCTTACCTCTTAGTTGTTTTACCCTCCGATCCATAATCCTTATGGAAAATGCCTCATAGGTCAAGTTTGCTTGAATCTTAACTGAATTAGGCTCTATAACATGTGAGGTGTCATGAGTGTACTTTCTCAATTAAGATACATGGAGAATGTTGTGGATGTTGGACAATAAAGGAGGCAAAGCTATCTGATAAGTGACTGGACCAACTCGACTAAGGATTTGATAAGGACTAATAAATTTAGGAGTAATTTCCTAGGTTTAATCGCCCTACCTACCCTGGTCACCAGTGTGACTCTTAAAAAGACATGATCACCCTCCTCAAACTCAAGCGGTCCCTTACGCTTTTCAGCATACGATTTTTGGTGATTTTGGGCAATCCTCTTATTTTCTTGAATCTTCACTTTCTCTATCGTCTGTTGCACCATCTCTGAGCCTACCAATATATTTTCACCATCTTGATACCAATATAGAGGTGTCCTTCACCTCCTACCATACAAAGCTTCAAATGGTGCCATCCAAATGCTTGCATGGAAACTGTTGTTGTAGGTAAATTCCACTAAAGGTAGAATTTCATCCCAATTGCCAAGATGATCTAGCACACATGCTCTCAAAAGATCCTCCAAAGATTGAATTGTCCTCTTTGACTGGCCATCCGTCTGTGGGTGATATGTAGAACTGAGCTGCAACTTTGTACCCAACGCCTGGTGCAAACTCTACCAAAACCTTGAGGTAAACCTTGGATCTTTATCAGAAATAATATTGGAAGGCATTCCATACAAATGCACTATTTCTTTGATATATAACTGAGTCAACCTTTCTAGAGAAAACTTAATGTTAATAGGTAAAAAACTAGTACACTCTGTTAACCTACTAATTATAACCCAAATAGCATCAAAACCCTTTGTTGTCTTAGGTAGACTCACTACAAAGTCCATAGTGATACTATCCTATTTCCACTCAGGAATCTCCATCATTTGTAACAAACCACCGGGTCTTTGATGTTAGAGACTCTAAAATTCAAATTAATCGAAGAAAAAAAAGAAAGAAATACAATTGGAACTTTTGAGCCAAACTTTGAGGAGAATCTTCAAGAAGAAGAACAACCACTGTTTTGCTTGTTGGATTTGAGGAAATAGATGGAAGACAGAGCTAGAGAAAGCTTAGAGATATTTGTAGGAAGAAAATAGGAAATAAGCAAGGTGAGTTAGAAAAGAAGGTCATCCTCTTTATATAGAGGATGGGCCTAAAAGGTATGTGGCCCACCAAGGTCTAACTTTTGCCTCCGGACATTCCTAGGCTCAAAATTGACTGAGCTCCACTATTTTTTCACTAAACTAACTAAGACATCATCAGCAGCGATATTTGGCTCAAACAACTTTTCTTAAATTCCACTATTCCAACCGAAGTCTCCAAGACAACATAACGTAAACAACAACTACGCTTTCACAATTTATTTATTACATCTTAATTACAAAGCTAAATTAATTTTCATTTTCAATTATTAAACCATTATATCACAAATTAAGAAAACACTGTGGTTATAGTACTCGTTGAGTCACCTGTGGCCTCCCCTGGTATGGAGTACCAAGTGGGAATGGCTAATGGTTGGCATGCCTCTTCATCATCTTTGCTGGACTTGGGGTACCACATGTGGTACTTAATGGATAGGCATACCATGCGGTAGAGGACGCATCAAAAGCGACCCCTATAAATGAGGACCACTGAAGAATTTAGTATTTAGTAAGGGATAGGATAGATGGTACTGCTTGTATAAGAACTTTTTGGATATATATATTAGGCTAGGTAGTATATTTCTTTTGATGTACTTTTGAATGTTATGTATATCCCAAAACCATGATGTACAATTTGATCTATATATATATATATATATATAGTCAAAAGTACATCTATATATATAGATCAAATTGTACATCATGGTTTTAGGTAATACATAACAGTCAAAAGTACATCAAAAGACAACACACACACACACACACACACACACACACACACACACACACACACACACACACACACACACACACACACACACACACACACACACACACACACACACACACACACACACACACACACACACACACACACACACACACACACACACACACACACACACACACACACACACACACACATATATATGCAGTTTACACACACACACACACATATATATATGCAGTTTTTATCATTTTACTTTTATTTCTAAATTTTGTTAAATTTAGAAATTTTCTATTATAAAATTGAAAAAAATTTACTCATATTTTCATCAACTTGACTTAATAATTAAATTAATATGAATTATATTTAAAATTAAAAGAGTGTTACATTAACATGATCCAACCTTGTACCTGTCATGAATGGAGGTAGAATACAAATGGTAGTAATTTGAGCAAGTTCAAAAACTTAAAAACTAGCATTCTTTTTTTAAATCTGAAAAATTTTAAAAGTACTATGCAATGCACACTACATTTTTGCCTTATTTTCAATCAAGAAGCATATTGTTGATTAATTTTTACCATATTGTTCATCATGTTCTTAACTTGCCACATAATACACACTACATTTTTCTTTGATTCATACACACCACATTTTGCATTATGGACCAAAGTGTGTTTGATTTCTATTTTTAAAAACTAATTTTTTACTTAAGACTACTTGGTACTCCAAAGATTAGAGAGTCATCATATTAGTCATTTAAAGATTTTTTTTTTTTACTAAATTTACCTTTCAAAATATACAACACAGTTACCAAATTTGTCTCTTAGTGTCACCACTTTAGACCTCTACAAGGACAAATATGGTTTAGATCTTTAAAGGACTAATTTGGTGAACAAAAATCTTTAAAAACTAATGCATTGACTAGTTAATCATTTATCCTCAGAATTTAAAGGGTTTACTTGAAATTTATTCTACCATTGGAAGGGAATGAGAGATGATAATCATAAATTGTTAAGTACACAAGTTAAAAAAGGTAGAGTACAAAGAAGAAATAGTGATTGATGCTTGAAAGCATATTAGACCTATCACTAGAAGCACTTCCTGAAAAATAAGTAGATATAAAATAAGTATGTTATTGACATTGGCTCTATTGATTAATGAACTAAATTTTATGGACAACTACTAAATAAACAACCATCTCATTGATGGATTATTGCTCCCTCATATAACCTCTATAAAAGAAAAAAAAGTCATTATAAGTAAAACAGAAATGCCACAATGATTTATGACAATACTTGATTCATTTTTAAAAAGTGTATAGTTGTCATGGGCACTAACAATCAAAAGTGATAGTAAAAAAGGAATGGCCAATTTAAGATCAAATTAGGAAATTCATATCATGGGAAACATGACTCACTTTCAACTACTTAATAGTCTACAAAGTGCCATTGTAGCCCATATGGAAAAAGGAAAAGGAAAATGACGATGACAACCAAAATCCTACTTATTGAACATCTCTCCTTTTGATTGCAGGATTAAAAAAAATCAAGGTTACAACTTAACACTTTGGTCTGGAAACCAAAAGATATAAAATGTGCATAAAATGAGTCTAGGAAAGTCTTATACCCAGTAGTGGGATATTTTCATCCCTTCATATGTACTATGAAACATCTATATTATAACATAATTATCAAAAGAGTAAGAACAATGGCAACATTCAATACGTGGAAGTAGATTACAGTTTCAACTCAATTGTTTTAAGAAAAGATAATAATTAAATATATACTTACTTGACCATAAGAGCCTAATGCTTCCTTAGCACACACACACACACACACACACACACACACACACACATATATGCTAATGTACACTCGCTTGTTTTTTAGTTGGAATACGTTAGCAAGCTACATTATCGGTGTATTTTAAGATACATTGTAGTTATAGTTTGCTAACATATTCCAACTAAAAAATAAGTGTGTACGTTAGTAAATCTCACAAACATTTGCTAAAGTACACTTACTTATTTTTTAGTTGAAGTATGTTAGCAAGCTACAACACTAGTACATTTTAAGATATATTATAATTATGACTTACTAACGTGCTCCAACTAAAAAATAAATGTATGTACGTTAGCAAATCCCATATTTAAAGTATTGAGTTGAAAAGAGAACTATGCAAACTTGTAAAGAGAAAAATTCAAACTCCAACACAATAGTAATAGAGCAAATTCATCGGTAACTTAGAAACATCAATTTTTTAAATCCACTCTTATTATACTAGCTATTCTTTAACTTAAAATGGGAATAAGTTGCGTACACTTGCAACTTCAAAACAACCATGAAAAAAAAGAAGAGAATGACAAACTTGTGCTATGTATAGGGCCCAACAGGAACACTTGCCTATATGGGATATCATTTGACAACTTTTCATCTATGAAGCATGAACACCGGACACGACATAGACATAGACACAGAGATACGACTAAAGTCTAAAACATAGGATGTAGGGACATGGCAAATGTATATATATAACATGATTAACTTCATAAAAAATTACTAAATTGATCAACATTTGATAGTTAAGATCAACGTGACAGAAATCTAAATTGATAATAATATTTATATATTCATCTTAAAACAAGTTGCTGTACAATTTTCATATGATAATAAGCTTCACCAAAAAATACTAAAAGGCATCATGTTCCATAGTGCAAGAAATTTGTCACTTTACAAAAAAAATCTACGAAAATAACTTGTTTAGATCTTTAATAAAGAGTCTTACCAAAAATGTACTGAGAGACATTATCATCATTGAAAATAAAAATCCACAAAAAACAATAACTTGCTAATCCTAATCCATCTAAGCCATTTCCCTTCCTTCTTGATCATAATCATTGAATAACACAGCTTCTAACTCTAGTTCATCAAGGGATAAATTAACAACTTCAAGAATTTCATTCTCATCAAGTGATCCAAGCTTATCTCCTACGATGTCCAATATTTTAGTTTCCTCTTGGTGGTATTGTGGGGAATTTCTTGAAAGGAGACGAAGATTGTTATGAACAAATAGTAGATCCTTTGCCTATGGAGTGTCATCTTGTTTCTTTTTATAGAATGAATGAAAGAGTATGTGCTCTAATTTCTTTCACAACATAAAGATGAACATGGTAACCCAAGTAATTTAAGGGCAATTTTTCGAAGTATTGGTGCATGAGCACCATGAACTAGCCACCAAGATTTTTCCTTCATTTGACCTCTATCACTTAAAGAGTCAATATCATGAAAGCCTTCTTTTTCATCAGAAAAGTTTGCAAACTCCACATTCACTTGTCTCCTTACATCCACATCAACAAGGTACCGTTTGAAGATTTCATTCTTTCATGAGTAAAGTTCCATATGTTGGTGTGGGGGGAAGTCTATTTGAATATTCACTTAGCCTTTCATGACTATAATATAAAAATATATGATTATAAATTAATATAACCTATAGAAATGTATGAAAAAAAAAGGTTTTGAAAATTAATAAATTATATTTAGGGATATAATGTATCACCTTGGGTTCAAAGAACGAGCTAAACAATTAAGAGGTGTGTTACTCTTAGTCCAATGATCAATTAATATTTTGTGCATCACCTTATAAAAGGTCGATTCTTCACTTTCTCCCTTTCTTTCATATCAATATATGGCCTTCCTCACTTTTTCAATCATTGAATCCCACATTTCATATACCAAGTGAAGAGAAGCCTCATCCATATCCATTTTTCTAAGAACATTATAGATAGTACTAGTGAAAGAGAGTATATAATCAACCTTGTCCCACCAAATATCATCTAACAATGTCTCTTTCACAAATTTTTCCTTTCCAATATCATCTTCTTTGTAAGAAGACCATTGCTCACTAATAACAATCTATTGGAGTACTTTTTTCAAATGTCTAAACCTTTTAAGCATTACTATTGTGGAAGTAAATTTTGTAGGAGCAAGAGTAAGCAACTTCAATGAGTTGAATGCATTGAACATTAATAATCTTGTAGAGTGACCCATGATAAAGATTTTAACAAACATGGCATCTTCTGCAATTTTTGTGATCCAAGAACATTGTTGGTAATTAACATTGTTTTTTCTTGTGTTCTTGGTTGCACATATATTTTTAAATGTAAGATTTAAGGTGTGCACTACACAAGGAGTCCAATAGATGGAGGGAAACTCAGCCTTTATAAGCAAACCTGTTGCCTTACATACAATTGCATTATTAGTCACAATTTGCACCACTTTTAAGGGCCCAACCTCCATAATTGCATCCTTTATTTGTTCAGCTATGAAATCCTTGTCTTTTACCTCATTAAAAGAACAATCTAATGCCTTTAAAAACATTGGTCCACTCTCTGTGATAGCCATGAAATTAATAAGAGGTGAATGATTGTGGGTACAATAATGATAGTATGGGTGGTGAACAATTTACGGTGATTGGTTATATTTTTAAAAAGGAAATTTATTTTTATTATGATTTAATTTTTAGGTTTTTTAAAAAAATGGTAAAAAAAAAGGATATGTGTCTTAGCTATGTCCAGCCAAATAGGCTTTGTCCAAGCCCTTAAAAAAAATAATTTGACATAGCAAAAATGTGTTCAACATGTGTCTGCCATGTGTTAGTGTCGGAGGCATGTCAAACACCTTAACATGCCCTTCCCCAGCCATGTTCATGCTTTATAACTTCTCTTACATTAGCTGTTCATTGATCAAAGGATAAGATATAGGTATCTCGAAAGAAATAGATATATGTACCAAAGAAAACATGCAGATGCATAAACCAGCTCCAACAATGAGAGGAAAAATTTACTAGTAAGGGTTCTAGAGGAAAAAAACAAATGCTCAAACAAAGCAACATAGGTGGAGGAAATCCCTTTGTGTGATTATTGTCTCCAAATCAATATTCAACGAAAAATACCAACATTCTATGAGAGAAGACAAAACGTGTGAGGATATAAACAAATTGGTTGTTAAAAAACATTTTCTTTCTTCTAAACTATTTTCTTAACAAAAATTCATAGAATGGGATGGATTTAGCTCTTATCCACTCTTGATCTACTTTACTTTTCACTTCAAGTACATAAGAAGAAATTTTTGAAACACACAAACATATACTTAGAACAACAAAATTGGAAAAAGAGGCTCACCATTTCAATATGAACCCTATTGTGCTTGGGTACAAAAGCAAATCCATTTAGTAACTAAATGGCTAAATAAGCACTTTAACACACCGTTTAACAACGTTGAAATGCAACAAAAACTCAAAGAAGAGAAGTGTAGGTGAATGCACCAACTTAAGTCGTTTGGTACGTGAGAAAAAAAAAAGTTTTAAAAAAAGGGGTAGGTGCCACACAAAAATATTTTGACACTGGTAAACGAAGAAATGTGCAAAAATAGACTAAATTTTGATGCTTTACTATACTACCTTTGCTTTTTTACATTAATTATATGATTTGCATCAATTTCCAAAATGTCATATAATCGATTATATTTTTCAACATAATCAATTATATGTCAACACAATTGATTATATTGAAAAATATGCATAATTGAATATGGCTGGTAGGGCTAAACTTCTACATATGCACTTAATGCATTAATCAATTAACTTTGTCAAGCTTTATCATGTTATACATAAATTTTAATGTATACATTAATTGATTAAAAATATAATGGGTACATTTATAATAAAAGTTTCATTATTTGTTATTCTTTGGATTATGATTTAAAAATTAATATATAAAAATATTTTTATTTTTTACTAGTCGCTCTTGAATAATTTTTTTTATTTATCAATATTTTAATAATACGATTAAAAATAAAAAAAATCTTTATAAGGGTAAAATGTAGTTTTATAATGTCCTTTATTTCTTTCCTTTTTTATTCAAACCCAAAAAAGTTAAAAAGTATACTTTCACTTTATTTCCTTTTTATTTCTTTTCAACTAAACAACTATTTTCATTATATTTTTTATTTATTTTTCTTTTCTTCACTTCTTTTCTACCTACTTCCACTCCCTTTATTTGTTTTCTATCAAACATAGTGTAAGCCATATCAGGAAATGAGGTGAGGAAGTGAAGGCGTCACACTGTCGAACAACTTGATTTGGAAGGAAAGCAAAAGTTTTTTTTATTTCTGGGGAACACTAAACCTTACATAGATTATTTGAAATTTCTAAAACTAATTATTTTGTAAATTATGAAAATTTATTATTATTATAATATATGTATATATACATATATATATATATATATATACATGTATGTATGTATGTATGTATGTACATATGTATATACATACATACATACATACATACATACATGTATGTATATGTATATACATACATGTATGTATGTATGTATGTATGTATGTATGTATATACATATGTACATACATACATACATACATACATATATACATACATGTATATACATGTATGTATATATACATACATGTATATATACATACATGTATATACATGTATGTATATATATACATACATGTGTATATATATATATATATATATATATATATATATTTATATATATATATATATGTATGTATGTGTGTGTATGTGTAGATTATATATACACATACATATATACACATACACACACATACACAAACACATACATATGCATATATATACACATACACATATACACATACACACACATACATAAACACATACAAATGCATATGTATGTGTATGTGTATATGTATATATAATATACACATATACACATACACATACATATGCATATGTATGTATATATGTATGTATGTATGTATGTATGTATATATTATATATATAAAAATTATTATATTTTATATATTATTACGTGTAGTGTGTGTGTGTGTACATATATATATAATTCAAAAATTTATTAATTAAAATTTTAAAAAATAAATTATGGAAATATCATTCAAATATTTTTAAAATTTTATAAGAATAAGATTAAAAGTAAAAAAATTTATAATTATTATATTACAATAAAAATGACATCAAATGTTTAAGATATGTTATCACAATTTTTAAACACACACACATGTTTATTTGTCATCTTTGTGGTTTATTATAAAATTTTCAATGTTAATTCTGTCATCTTGAGATAGTCAAATAATATTAAGAATTCTAATTAAGGAAGAATCACTTTGGTAGGTGTGGAATCCTGAATGGTGGCTAAAGACAACCAAATATTGGCTTGGAAGATGGCAGTGCACTGAGAGGAAAACCAAAGATTTGAAAGAGAAAAGAATTATTCTCATATGAAGGAATGAAAGAAAGTAAATTGTCAATATTATGCCTAAAATTGTCATTTGCTGTCACGTCAGTCCTTGAATTTAATAAAATTTAAAAAAATTCCCAAAATTGTAATTTGTCATTTATTTTAGTCCTTTTATTAAGTGAGGTTAAATTTCTTTAATGGAAGTGCCTACGTGGCATGTTAAGTGCCAGATGGCACACCCATATGACATGTGGCACACAAATGGGTGACACATGTCATATGAGTGCCACATGTCATGTGGCTGTGGGTGTAACGCGATGTCATTTTAGTCCAAAAAAATGTAACACATTGTTAATTTAGTCTGTGAAATTATAATTCGATATTATTCTAGTCCCTAGAATTGTAACTCAATGTTATTTAGTCCCTAAATGTTATTATAATTTTATTTTAATTAAGTAATAGTGACTTTAATATTTATATAATAAAATAGATAAATAGGTTAATATTGTAAATTAGAGAACAAATACATTCAAATAATATATAAAATTGCTATTTAATACTGTATATTTTATTTTAAGTATGTTATACCTCCTCTTCTAATTTTCAATTTTTTATCCTTATTTTCCTCTATTTTAAAAAATATTTACTATTATTTGTTAACAATTGTAGTGTTTACGGTGTTCTAATTTTGATTTGAATAATTGCAACATAAAATAAATAATTAAATTAATATTATTTAAGGGAGACTAATATATTTAACAACATATCTTAAAAGTGATACTTAGTATTCATTCTCATTTTGAGTTTTTTCTCTTTTAATTGTCTATTCTATATATTTTTATAACATATACATAAAAACAAAAATTTTAATTTATCTAAATTATAATTTTATTTTAATAATTATTTCACTTATCAATTATTCTTGATTTTTCTCTTATCTAAAAAATATTTATTACTTTTATTTTTCAAAAATTGCACTAATGATGCCTTTGATGTTCTATTTTTTATTTGAATAATTGCAAGAAAAAATAGACAAATATATTAATGTTCTTCATTAGAGGACAAATATATTTAATGCTAAATCATAGAAAGTAGCATTTAATATTTCCTTTCATTAGCAGGCACATCAAAACTTTATTCGGTTAGTTAAAAGTCTGAAAATGACCTGTTGACTATCTTGTTAGTCTTCTGATAAGAATATTGAAAATCTTTCATGATGAGCACCAAAGACTCAAAAGCTCAAACCTCAAATATAATTTATGTATTCAAAATATTTATTTATTATAATTTTAGTTAAAATATAATTTACGTATTTAAATATATTTATTTATTATGAATTTTAATTACTCAAAAAAATTTATATAATGGAATGTACATGACAAAATATTTATATGTGTTATTAATTGGAGATTTTAAAATTTATTATATAAGAGAGTCAGTCTCATCATATTCAATTAGTGCAGGTTGATCATAGTATACCGGTATAGTAACCTTATTGATGGGTTTCATGTATGCAACCTTTGAGCATAAGAGGTAATCATTATTGGGATGAGAACAACTGGGTGGGCACAAAAATGAATAATTTAAGGGTGAAATTTATCTTTGTAATCCATGCAAATAGGACAATTTTCACTTTTAATCCCTAAAATATCCTCTAAATAATTTGGAAATTTATTAAAATAATTCTTAATTAATTAATTATTATGAAAAATTTTAGAAAGTTATTCAATTATGTTAGACTTGGTGATTCCTAGGTGTATGGTCAACTCTAGGTCAATAATCTTAGACTTTGTGATAACTTGGTGTGGGGCTAGGTGTAACACCCTAAGAGATATTACCTCAAACTTAATCATTTCAATAATCAAAGTATAGATAATAGAAACGTACGTATAAGGACATCACAATATGTGATGCCATTACTCCAAAAATTCATTGTTTAGAGTCATACATGCTTCTCAAGTAACATAATCACATATATCATAAAGGAAAATTCCCATACTTAAAGATCACTTTATGAAAGAATATAGCAAAACATCATTGTCTTTCAAAAACTAGCCTATGAAGATATTACTATACAAGACCAAAATATCTACTAAGTTGCTTCATTTCCTTCAGTAACCTGTTTAATCTAGATCATTGAATTAAATTAATGAGACAATGTCTCAGTGAAAGCTAAAGACATTCAATCTAATATACCATTTATCTAAAACTTTGGTTAAACATTTGCATATACATAAACATAACTTACACATTCACTTTTGCATGCTTGACAATAATCTGTTTCTCTTTTCCATCCTACGGCAAAGTATTGAGCTTAATCTTTCAAGGAGAGTCTCCTTTGTCTTTATGCCACGACCTTGTATTTATATATCCCTCCATTTTGAGGGTTTAGCCACTAACTTTTGAGGAATACAAGTAATGGAACTCCGCTCATCCACCCAAAGCGGGCACCTTAGCCTTAGCATGCATCTATTTCTTTACGTATGCATTTGGTCTTCCATTGGCATCTAGAGGGGTTATGAACCTCCTTTCCCCAATGGAGACTTCGCAATATTCTCATATGTTCACATCATGTCCTCAAACAGCATTTCGGTATGCATTAATGTTAAGAAAGCATCATAAAATAATATGAGTAATATGCAGTTCCAGGGGTCTCTTGCTCAGCATCGGTCCCTAGCATTTAGCGCCAAACCACCAAACTCCAAGACTAGTTGTAGGGGTCTCACGCTTAGCACAAAAATCCCTACGCTCAGTGTTAAACCTTAATGTTTAGTGTTAAACCTTAATGTTTAGTGCCAAACCACTAGACTCCAGGGTTGGGTTCTATAGGTTCCACGCTTAGCATAAAAAGATCTATGCTTAGTAGCGGATGCTAAACCTTTACATTCTTAATTGCGAGTCTCACACTTGGCATGGACTATGACTCGAGCAGAGCATAGGGAATTGTGATTCTACAACTCCTTGGCCATTAATGGCTTTCCAAAATCCCAACCACGATAGATAAAACATAAATGATCCATTAAGCTAGTAAATGTTGAAACCCCCCTTTTTCAGCCCTAAATCCATGTAAAACACCCAAATCCCCAAATGTTTCTCATGTGAAGATTTAAATTTAAACTGATAGATCAAACCACAAAAACGCAGAAACAACAAAAAAAAAGGAAAGAAAATGAATAGGAAGTACTCACTTAAGAGTTCTAAGAAGGATCGAATGTGTCAGTGTCCCTTGCTCCTTCTCTTTCTCCTTTTTTTTCTCCTTTCTCTATTTCCTTTCTCTTTTTTGAGACTAAGGGTGTGTGTAAAATAGAGTGAGGGTGAAAGATGGGTTTTAAGTCTAAAAATGCCTTGGGCTCTTATTGGGCCCATTAGTTTTTTCCTCAACTAATAGACTTTGGCCCATTAATAAATCATAATATAGAGCAATGTCCTATCCTATGCAAAGCACTTATGAAAACAATATCAAAGATAATTATTTATCTATTTTTAATTTAATTAGTATTAGCCTATTTTGGGATATTACATTTCTCCCCACCATACAAAATTTTTGTCCTTGAAAATTGTAACTTGTGATATATCTAACTAAAAGAGCTATAGGTGCACTAACCTTATCTTATCCTTTTTTTTTCCAAGTAGTCTCCTCAGAAGTAAACCCCTCCTAAATGACCTTCACCAAGGTAATGGTCTTGTTTTTGAGTTTTTTTTCTCACTATGATCAACAATGCGAATCGATCTTAGTTTAAAGATGAGATCAGGTCTTAGTTGGACTGATTATATTTCTATGATATGAGAGCAATCTTGAACATATTTTCTGAGTTGAGAAACATGAAACACATCATGCAAATTGGATAAAGAGGGAGGTAAGGCAATCCTATAGGCTATAGGCCCAACTCTCTAGAGGATTTGGAAAGGGCTAATGAAACGAGGGTTCAACTTGGTCCTAACAGCTCTTCCAATGCCAGTGGTAGAGGATACCTTCAAAATGACATGGATACCTTCCTTAAACTCTCTATATTTTCTCCTTTGATCAACATAACTTTTTTACCTACTTTGATAGCCACCTTAGGGTAAAAAAAACAATATATATATATATATAAAGGTCAACCACCTCCCCTTCGTTTCCAACATGATATAATAATATATGTGTACAAACCAACAATTCAACAAAATACTATCCAAAAGAATACAACCACATCACATACATCTAGAAGGGGAAGGGATATAAAACGCACTCCCTTAGGCTGGTCAAGTGATACATTATATGCAAAAGAAAACAAAATAACTGTCCAATCAAGAGGTCAAAAAACACCCTGTCAGTTGCCTCCTTAACCTAAGCTCCATCATCAGCTACGAGTAGTCAGATCCGCTAAAGCCTCGCACTTTGCTCCCACGCCAATCGACGTGATCATCATAGTTATACCAATAGAACAACAACAACAACAAGTACCACAACAACACAACAAGGCAAGGGTAAGCTTACTAAACAAATAATATACGTATAGAAGAGATCATCAATAATTTTATAACCATCCACAGGCTAGTATAACTTCAGATCAACAACAATATAGATTCCACAACATCTCTACAAACCACACAATGATTTCACCACTACCATGTCAATGCATGATGATGCGACTCTTAAGAGATTTACAACATCTAGGGTGATCAGCTAGGTTTCATCCTTTACCATGGCCTTCCAAGCACTATTCAAGGATTGCCAAACTCTGATCTACATATAAGCTTAGTGGTTTGTCAGGATAAGTGTAGGTGGGTGATGACTCACAACGACTTAAGGCCTGTACCACCTTGGCCTCCTGTGAAATTCCTTACCTACTCATCCCTGAAAGCCCATCTTTAAGACCCCACGTCTTATCCAGGCACTAGTTTGGAGGCCTAGTTGAGTCGTAGCTCTTGTCAACCAGCCAACTTACATGCCTACCTACACCATGGCTTGAGATCCACACAACCTTAGCCAACCACATATGCATGAATGCATGTATCATACCACAACATAAACTCAACTACCACAAGCCAATATATATAGATATAAGGCAGGACATACACAATGTGGCTTATCCAACACCACCTCTAGTCCAACAGCTCAACTAACCCCATTCAAACCCAATCCAGTCCCGTGCATGGTCAACGAGTAAGGCCTTATCCAAGTAGCTCAACTTGTCCCTATGTTGGCTCAATCTAGCCACATGCATTGGGCACAAGTAAGGCCTTATCCAAGTAACACATACCTCGTGAGAAATCTTACACAACACAAGTGGAGCTTTTGTCCAAGCAACATGCACCCCTTGTCAGTTGTCTCACCACAACAACACAATATAACTAGTGAGGTCCTATCCAAGCAACCTTCCACTTTACTTACGCATTCCAGCTATCCTCATGTCAAACTCACCTTATGAGTCCTTTTCCAACATGTTTGATACAACTACCCTTTCAACAGGCTAGTCACAACAAAATAGCTCGCTTGCTTAGCGGTCCATATGCTCGCTCAACGAGTACCTTTGTTACAGAGAGCTTACTTACCCTCAGGAGGCTCTCGCTTAGCGAGTGTAACACCCTAAGGGGTGTTATAGTAACTAAGGCTAGACTTCTAAGAACAAAAAAAGAAAGACTTAAAAACATAGAGACAACATGCTAAAGTGACTCATAAATATAATTATATTCATATAAGAATAATACAACAAAAACCATACATGCCTAATACACCTTATCTATCACTCGAAGGCGTCGTGCAAAACATAAAGAGGAATACAAGAAAATAATATAAACTAGACTACGTCTTCTTGCACGTGACTCCAAGCTCCATTTGCACATGTCTTCACTTGTATCCTTAAAAAGGGGAAACTTAAAGGAGTGAGATATAATGTCTCAATGAGTGCTCTAAAGGTTCTAAGACTAGGTCAGACTCTTCCACTCTGTTAACCTTCATCACTGATCCCTCATGGCTTTAGCCTCACTAGGTCTCTCATAATTCTCCATCCCTATGGTTGAGTCTACACCTTTCAACAATCAATACTTCTTATTAACTCCTCTCTCATTCTCACAACTGTTATTCAAGCTTACTCTCATTCTCACAACTACTATACAAGCATACTATCTTATTCTTAACCTAAAAAGTCATGCTCATTACTTATATTTTCTTACCTAAAACCCTCTCTAGTATTTAAATCCTTCATGTTTAGAATTAATCTCCTTCCTTTTGATGTTCAAAGTTGTCTTTAGGGGTCAAATCTAAGGCTACGGACATTCAAAAATACCCTTGACACTCCTTTAACACTTACCTTGATACTCTCATTTTGTTCTCTATTACTAGTCTCATACCTTTCTATCATGTCATATGGGAATTCACCCTTTCTCTATCTTTGACACAACTATTATTATTCAACTATAACTCTCATGACACTATCCTAGGGCCTAACCTCTCACTTATCCTTAAGGTAGCAAACACAATTCTAATTACAAGTATACATTTATTTCACATCTTTTGCCTAGTAACTAGACATACGCATCGTTTTGTTTCATCAAACAAGCATAACATACATGCATAACATGAGCACATATACATAATCTTGACACTTCATCACAAGACACAATTACATTTTCACACATGTATACATTACATCAATCACTCATGAACAAGGTCACACAGATTTCATATAGTTACAACATAGCATACTTCAAAACACCATACCATAATAAGATACATACACATGTTATGTTCCTAAACCACCATTCATGCATATGTGGTACCAACTTACACTTGTCGAAAAGTAGACTAGGAGTAAATGTACGGCCATAAGAAGAGTCATCGGTATCGATGCCTTCGGCTTTCGCACCCTCGACTAGTATGATATCCCTCGGTGACTAGGCGGGATTAGCATGGACCGTTGGAGTTTTCCCAACCGGATAACCCCTAAGGCTAAGGTTAGACAACCTATCCCAGTCTCCACCCGCTAGATTCCTACATACTTTCCTCATCATATAACTCAAATGTTATGATGCATGGTCACATACAATGCTTACAACTTTTCATAGGCTTTTATCATGAAACATTGACATAAGTTCATATCACACTCAATTTTTTCAAGGTAAATAACAATCACAAGTATAAACTTAACAAGGCATAAGAAAAGAAACAATAATGAATTAACAATTACAAAAAAGAGTTCATAGGCACAAAGAATGAAATAACCCAGTTCATATCTGCTTGGAGGGATAGGAGGTTCGTAAGGCGGTCATGCTAGCAGCAAATTTTCCTGGTGGGCTATAGATCTCGCTTGACGAGTTTGCGTCGAAACCCAACCCGCTCGACGGGTTGTGCATCCTGCTCAGTGGGTTCGCATGCCTAACATTAATGCGGAGTCCAATTTTTGAAAAAAGGTCGCCAAACGGCTATCTAATCCCACCGGGCACGTCTTAGGTATAAATTTTAATTTATTTTTCCTATTACCTTTGGTTTCTAAATGCTCTAAAATAAATAATTAAATTCTCAATCACTCTTCCACCTTGATAATTGGTCAATCTAATCTATAAACTTCTTACACCCTCACAATCCCCTCAAAACCCATCAAATCCCTAAACTTAGGCACATGAGGGGGAAAGATAAATAAATGAACAAGAACAACATAAAAAGGAAGGATATGGGAAAGAGCACTCACTTTTAGGGACATGCAAAGCTGAGTTCTAGGGCTTAGGTTCTCCGATTTCTATTCTTCCTCTTTCTCTTCCTCTTCTTCTTCCTTTTCTCCTCATTCTTTCTCCACCTTTTTTCTTCTTCTATTTTGTCTAATTCTCCAACAACAACAACAACAACAACAACAACAACAACAGTAGTAGTAGTAGTAGTAGTAGATACATCATTAGCATTTATCCCTATAAGTGATGCAATAACACAGGTAAACACGTATTCATACTTTACTCTCAGGGCCATCATCACGAATGCGCTTTATGAAGAATAGTCATGCATCAAACCCAAGATGTTAAACTTAAACCCAGCGTACAATATCACCACCCATACCTCTCACTCCAAAATCATGTGAATTACTCAACTCCCTAGTTAAATTAGACCAATTATATCCATACAAGACATCAAGTGGAAAGAAAGTAATCAAGACAGTTATTTTATTATTATAGTTAACCAAAATATAATACAAATATTAAGGTGAAATATATATGGGGAGTGGGAATGCATGCTAGGGGATGCATTCATTTTACATTTACCATTTGTATAACACCTCATAATTCTAATGTTTGTATCATAACACTACCTTCGACATCTTGGCGGCTCACACTCTATGACACTTCACTTGGTGACACTTCACCCAACTTTCTTGTTGATCAAAACCCTTCACCGGTCAGAACCCTCCATAGGTAGCCTTTTCCAAGACATCGACAACCAGCTCTGATATCATTTTGTAAACAAACACACATCTCATGTTCTAACAAATAAAAAAGGCACATATAACAATCAAAGAAAATTCCTAA
Source organism: Spatholobus suberectus (assembly GCA_004329165.1). Lineage (NCBI taxonomy): Eukaryota > Viridiplantae > Streptophyta > Magnoliopsida > Fabales > Fabaceae > Spatholobus > Spatholobus suberectus. The sequence goes on along the minus strand of CM014729.1, from coordinate 4,391,108 downwards.
TGAAGCAACATAACTTGGCTAGTCTAGCACAAACCACACCAAGTGCAACAACATTCCCACTTAAGGGTCATCACATCAATCAGTGAAAGCATGCATTGAAACAATCTATATCTCTACACACAAGCATTTAAGTAAGAATAAGGAGTTTGGAAACAACTCCTCATCCTCCGCACAACAAGAAAAAGAAACATATTATCCTTAGGGCATGCAAACAACCAAAAAGTCTATCACTTAGGGAAGACATACCTAGGGTAAGCTCGTCATCCTTGTTGGTTTCTCTAGTACTTGAAATGAAGGCCCACTATAGCTAGAGGTATAGGGTTGATCGTTTCTAGGACTAAGACATTCCTTGACATTGGCAGGACATTTAGGTTAAGCAAACACACTTACACATGGTTTTACGACACTTGGGACATCTTTTTGTTCTAGGACTCTTTTACATGTAGGGTCTCTTATTTTTCTTTGGTTCCTCGGGTTGGTGAGGTCCTAAACATTTTCTCTTCCTATTGTCACGCTTTTGCTGCGCACTTCTAACTTCCTTTTATGATTTTGCCCTTTCTAAGAGGTGCTTTTCTAAAAATACTATCTTAAATTCTCCTACTTTAAAGGTATCTTTGAAAGGGTAATCTTATCTATCACACCTCTCTACTATCATTTCCCTTAGTAGGGTTATAATCCCTAAGGAATGGTGGTAAACTCATTAAAGTTTTCAACAAATCTTGAATTCCAAGGTCTCTATAGTTGATTTTCTTTGGCTACTCTCTACCCTTCTAATGTTCCTTATTTAAAGTTAGGTTGGCTATGTGATTGCCTTTAGACTCAGTTTTTACCCGCCTTTCTTCCCATCTACATTGCACGAAGTATTTAGGTGGCCAGTCTCAATATTCCATGACAAGGCAGTTAAGATTTATGGCATAACAAACAACCAAAAACACTCGGTGTAACTCAAACAATGTCAAACAATTTCTTAGAATATACATAGGAAATGTAGAAGACACATAACACACAGGTCGAAAAGATCGACCTGCTATGATACCACTAATATAACACGCTAAAGGGTATTATTGTAACTAAGGCTAGACTTCTAAGAACAAAGAAAGACTTAAAAACATAGAGACAACATGTTGAAGCGACTCATAAGTATAATTATATTCATATAAGAATAATACAATAAAAAACCATACATGCCTAATACACCTCATCTGTCACCCAATGGTATCGTACAAAACATAAAGAGGAATACAAGAAAACAATATAAACTAGATTACGTCTTCTTGCACGTGACTCCAAGCTCTATTTGCACATGTCTTCACCTGTATCCTAAAAAAGGAGAAACTTAAAGGAGTGAGACATAATGTCTCAGTGAGTGCTCTAAAAGTTTTATGGCTAGGTCAGACTCTTCTACTCTGTTAACCTTCATCACTTATCTCTTATGGCTTTAGCCTTACTAGGTCTCTCATAATTCTCCATTCCTATGGTCGAATCTACACCTTTCAACAGTCAATACTTTCTGTTAACTCCTTTCTCATTCTCACAACTGTTATACAAGGTTACTCTTACTCTCACAACTGTAATACAAGTATACTATCTCATTCTCAACCTAAAAGTCATCCTAATTACTTATCTTTTCTTATGCAAAACCCTCTCCAGTATTTAAATCCTTCATGTTTAGAATTTGCTATCCTTCCTTTTGATGTTCAAAGTTGTCTCTAGGGGTCACATCTAAGGCTACAGACATTCTAAAATACCCTTGACACTCCCTTAACACTTACTTTGATACTCACATTTTGTTCTTTATTACTAATCTCATACTTTTCTATCACGCTATATGGGAATTCACCTATTCTCTATCTCTGTCACAACTATTATTATCCAACTATAATCCTTATGACACTTTCATAGGGCCCAACCTCTCACTTATCCTTAAGGTAGCAAACACAATTCTAATTACAAGTATGCATTTATTTGACATCTTTTGCCTAGTAATTAGATATACGCATCGTTTTGTTTCATCAAACAAGCATAACATACATGCATAACATGAGCATATACATAATCTTGACACTTCATCACAACACAATTATATTTTCACATGTGTACACATTACATTAATCGCTCATGAACAAGGTCACACAGATTTTACATAGTTACAAAGTAGCATACTTTAAAATATCACACTACAATAAGATACATATGTATGCTATATTCCTAAACCATTACTCATGCACATGTGGCACCAACTTAAACTTGTCGAAAAGTAGACAATGAGTAAATGCACGACCATAAGAGTCATCGGTATCGATGCCTTCGACTTTTGCACCCTCGACTAGTATGATATCCCCCAATGACTAGTTAGGGTTACCCAGTTTTGCCAGTATGCCCCCAGCTCTATGGGATCAGCATGGACCACTGGAGTTTTCCTAACCGGATAACCCTTAAGGCTAGGGTTAGACAACCTATCCCAGCCTCCACCCGCTAGATTCCTACATACTTTCCTCATCATATAACTCAAATGTTATGATGCATGGTCACATACAATGCTTACAACTTTTCATATGCTTTTATCGTGAAGCATTGATATAAGTTCATATCACACTGAGTTTTTTCAAGGTAAATAACAATCACAAGTATAAACTTAACAAGGCACAAGAAAAGAAGTACTAATAAATTAACAACTACAAAAAGGAGTTCATAGGCACAAAAAACGAAATAACCAAGATCGTATCCGCCTGGCAGGGCAGGAGGTCCACCTGGCAGTCATGCTAATAGCAAAATCTGCCCGGAGGGCTGTAGATCCCCCCAGTGGGTTTGCGAGGGAACTCAACCGGCCCAGCGGGTAATGTACCTTGCCTAGCGGATCTGCATTAGGACCCAATCCACCTGGCGGGTTGTGCATCTTGCTCGGGGGGTCTGCACGCCTAACTAATTTTTGAAAAAGGTTGCCCAACAACTATCTAAATGGATTGAAGTTATGTGTAATTGTATGTTGAAAATGGGTTTTTCATTATTTTTGGATGATTTGTGAAAGTATGATGATTTGTGTGCCAAACTCTGATGAATTTATTGATTTTGGATGTGCTAAGAACTTGTTGGTTAAGGGTTGAGCTAGATCCGAGTAAGAATGAGTGAGCGAGTGTTCTTAAGGTAGGATGAATGAGTAAAGAAAAGAGAAGATTTGTTAAGCAAAAATCACTTCGTCGAGCGAGTGATCATATGATTTTTGGAAATTTTCTGGAAAATGGTTCGCTGAGCAAGTAGAATTCTTGCTAAGCAAGGAATAAGTGTTATATAGTGTTCGCTAAGCAGGACCTGTCCTCGCTGAGCAAATAGGAACCTTAGAGGTTTATGGCTCTCTATTATAAGTGTTTTACTGAGCAGGAATTATACCAAAGACTTGGCTACTCTCTAGAGTGGCTATTAGCTGAGTGACACTTATGCTCGCTGAGTGAGGGGTAAGAAAGAGGGCTGGATTCGCTGAGCGACCCCTATTGTCGCTGAGCAAGAACTCTAGTTACAAAGAAGAGGACATCTATGGAGTTAGATTTGCTGAGCGAGACTTATGCTCGCTAAGTAAGGACCTTCAAAGAGAGAGTATGCTCTCTATATGAAAGGTACTCACTGAGCAGTCATATGGGTCACTGAGGAGTGTGTAATCCTGTTGTATTATGTGAGAACTTGTAAGAAAATAGTAGTGAGGTGGAAGGTTGCCTAAGAAGGAACCTCCACTAGTTTTAGTATGTTGTGATGGTGAGATATGTTACAGAGGGTGTTGATTGTTTAGAAAGGACCTCACCTAAGACGTGTGAGATATTTCATAAGGTTTGTGTTGCCTAGATGGAGCCTTACCTGTTGACCATGCAAGAGGTTGGATTAGGCCTAGATGGGGTTGATGGTAACAGTTGGACCATAAGTGGTGCTGAGTAGGCCACGTGGTATATATATATATATATGGATATTGACGAATGATTGTGGTTGAGTGGTTGTTGTTATATCTCATGCATACATGCATATGTTGCTGGCTGAGGTTGTATAGTCCTCATGCCGTATGTGGGCAAGCATTGAAGTTGGGGGTGAACGAAGTTGCAGCTCAAATGGGCCTCCAACTTAGTTCCTGGATAAGACATGGGGTCTGAAAGATGGGCTTAGGGGATGAGTGGATGGATAATACCGTAGGGGACCAAGGCAATACAGGCCTTGTGTCACTGTATACCTCCACCCACATTCACTTATCATGACATACCAAAAAGCTTATCCTTAGATCAAAGTTTTGGCAATCCCTGAATGGTGTTTAGAAGGCCATGATAGGGGGTAAGACCTAGCTAATCGCTCGGAATGTAGAAATCTCTCAAGAGTCGTGTCATTTATACATGGTTATATAAGGGTTGAACATATGGGGTGTTATGTTATAATGTGTGTAAAACCCATTTTTGGTCAAATTGGATTTCCATATTTGTAGGTTGATGGTTTGATCTTATTGGATTGCATATTATATGTTGGTTTTATTTTGTAAGCTTACCCTTGCCTTGTTGTTCTATTTTGTGTTGTCACTCTTGCTGTTGTTACTGGTGTGGTTATGTGTGTTGCTGTGACTGTGATGATCACGTCATTTTGACATGGGTGCAAAGGGAGAGGCTTCAGCAGATGCAGCTTCCCACAACTAATGGTAGAGCATCCAGTTAAAGGTTGAAGGCCTTTGTGGGTGGATCTTTTGAAGAGATCATTTTGATTTTCTTTTGTAGTTGTTATAGTTGACTAGTTGTAAGGAGTTTCTTTTTGTATCTCTCCCATGGTGTTGTATATATACATATATACTGACTTGTATATCATATTATTTTATTTAATGTATGTATATTTCATGGTATGTGTGATGTTGTAATAATAGGGAATATTGATGATTGAATATCTTAATAAGGTATAAGGTTGTATGTAAGTACTGTAGCGAAAAAGGGTTGTTACATCTCTCATTCTCTCTAATTCTTTCAAATACACTAAGAGTGTGGCAAGATCCAAAAGCTTCGATTTCCAATGTTGAGGAAGACAAATTCCTGGAAGATTGGCTCAAGAGTCCATTTCTCTACCTTCTTTCTTTTCCCAAATTCGAACTCCAGGAGCTCCAAGAGGTAAGGTAAGCGTACTTTCACTGAATAATTGTTGTATGGTTGTTGTTGAATGTAAATGTGGCCTTGGTTTGTATTGAAATTTTTTTTGTTGGAATTTTGTTTAAAAATAGGTTTTTCTGAGTTGTGACAAATTGATGATAAAAATGTTGTGCTGTTTGTAAAATCTGCTGAGTATGTTGTTGTGATAATTGTGTGCTATTGTTTGACCCTTGTGGGGTTGATTTAGGTATGGATAAGTAAAAAGTTTGGATTTTGGGGTTTTTGAAAGAGAGTTTATATGGCTATCACTTGGTAGTTGTTGAGCGACTAGGGTTCTCGCTGAGCAAGAATGCCCTTGGGAGTGGAGTGAGGCTCTTGGGTTAGGGCTCGCTGAGCGAGTGTTCTTGAGTTGTAGGAGTGGCTGAGGAAAACTGGAGAGTCGCTAAGCGATAATTGATTCATTGGGTGAGTGATCATGAGAATTCTAAAAATTTTCTAGAAAATGACTCGCTCAGCGAGTGGGATGTTCAGTAAGCGAGTGATGAGCATTCCAAAGTGTCTGGGAGTGGTTCATTGAGTGAGAACTGGACTCGCTAAGCGATTAGTGGCCTGGAGAGTTGCTACTCTCTATTGGAAGGAGTTCGTTGAGCGAACAACATGTTTGCTGGATAAGGAACATACTTAGGGTGTGTGAGAGGAAGTTGGAGAAAGTCCCTGAAATAGATTCACTGAGCGACCCTTATTGTCGCTGTGCAAGAATCTCTGAAATAGAGAAGGGGTATTCTCTAGTAACTCTTATTAGGACCCTTCCCTTATGTTATTAGACAAAAGATGCCTTAAGAGTTATTTTTATTATATTTCTTATTATTATTGTTCCTATCATTATTATTATATTTATTATTGTTGTTGTTGCAATTATTATTATTATTATTATTATTATTATTGTGTTGTGTTGTTATTATATTTATTGTTATTATTATTGTTGTTGTTGTTGTTATTATTATTATTGTTATTAATACCTTAGTATTAGAAATTAGTAGGAATGTTGTTATCATAGAACCCAAAAGAGCATCTAGGACCCAATAAGAGACTAAAGTCCACTAAGCTATACACTCACATACATGTTATAAGAAGGGAATAGAGAAGGAGAATTAGGTTTGGCCATCACAAAATAGAAGAAGAAAGAAAATGGAGTGAGAATGAGGAGAAAAGGAAGAAAAAGGAGGAAAAAAAAGGAGGAATGGAAATAGGAGAACCTAAGACCTAGAACTCAGCTTTGCATGTCCCCAAAAGTGAGTGCTCTCCCCCATATCCTTCCTTGTCCTTTATGTTGTTCTTGTTCATCTATTTACCTTTTCCCTTCCTTATGCCTAAGTTTAGGGATTTAATGGGTTTTGATGTAATATTCTGGGCATTGACGAGGGTGGGGAGTGATCTCCAGTGTAAAAGGGATAATGTATGGAAAAGGAATGGCTCCTAGCAGGCTTCCAGTTAGAGGGGCACATGAATGAATCGAATACATATCGGTAGAGAAGGATTTAGAGGCTGTGCAGGTATAAGACTGTATAGTTGAGGATAGTTTTAAGGAATTAATAAGTGTTACCTATACCAACAAGATGCATCTACTTTTCGATAACCCGTCACTTAAGAACTCCACAGTTAAGCGTGCTTGACTTGGACCAATGTAGGGATGGGTGACCTCTTGGAAAGTTTCCCAAAAAGCGTGTAAGTGAGGACAAAGTACATTCAAAAGTCTTGTGTTGGTTTGTGGGGACAACTGTCAATCCTAAAAGCAGTCAGGCATTACATTTGAGGAGATTGTGAGGGAGTAAGGAGTTTATAGATTAGATTGACAATTATCAAGGTAGAAGAGTGATTAAGAATTTAATTATTTATTTTAAAGCATTTAGAAACCAAAGGCAGTAGGAAAAATATATTAAAATTTATACCTAAGATTTGCCCGGAGGGATTAGATAATCGCTGGGCGATATTTTTGAATGTGAAACCAATACCGGCTGACTTATTAGACATCTAGGGGCATTTTGGTCATTTTACATAGTAATTCCAGAAAATTTCCAGAAAATTTCCAAAATCATATTTTAAATATATATGACATGATTCCAAGCTCAAAATGACATTTTGATGTCAATTTAATCTTTTTTTTTTATGTTAGCCTTTACTGTTGAGAAGTAGGGACAAAATTATCATTTTTTAATTTTTTCGGGATTCGGCTTAGAAAAATTATTAAAAATCACGACTTGATAGCTCTTGAAATTTTGAGTATATTGGTGGGAATCGGAATTTTGAAATTCCTTCCTGATTTTTAGAATTAACTAGTCAATTATTAGAACACTGGTTGAAAAGCTGAAATAAGAGTGTTACATTTTTCACTATTTTTATTTCAAAATAAAATTTTTATAATTAAAATAAACCTAGTATAAATTTTGCAAGATACTTTGAAGTCAAAAAGTCTTTGGTCTGCTCTCGCAGTTAACCAGGGGTATTTTGGCCATTTCACAAAAATTATCTTAATAATTTTCCAAAATTTTAAAAAATTATTTTAATTATTCTAGGCACAAAAATGACTTAAAAATAAATTTTAGATACTTGTAAATATTTATATCTATTTTCTCAATTATTTAATCCTTTTAGGGGCAAAATAGTCATTTTACCCCTTTCTAGACTCTGTTTCCTAAAAATTATTAAAAATCTAAACTAAGTACTACTTAGTAATATGAGCATAACCATAGGGATCAAACTTTTGAGATTCTTATCTGGTTCTTCAAAAATAAATACAGAATAATTAGGAAAATAATTTGATATGCAAAAATAGGGGTGATACACCTATGGTCTAGCAATAACTAACCCCATGTAGGCCCAATTCAGCCCCATGCATGGTCAACATGTAAAGCCCTATCCAAGCAGCCCAACTTATCCCCACACAGGCTCAATCCAACCATATGCATTGGTCACAAGTAAAGCCCTATCTAAGCAACACATACATTGTGAGAAATCTCACACAACACAGGTGGAGGTCCTATCCAAGCAACCTGCACACCTTATGAAATGTCTCATGACAACAACACAACACAACTAGTGAGGTCCTATCCAAGCAACCTTCTACTTAACTTATGCATTCCAACTATCCTCACGTCAAACTCACCTTATGAGTCCTCTCCCAACACATTTGATACAACTACCCTTTCAACAGCCTAGTCACAACACTTGCTTAGTGGTCCATATGCTCGCTCAGCGAGTACCTTCATTACAGAGAGCCAACTTTCCCTTAGGAAGGTTCTCGCTCAACGAGTATAAGTCTCGCTTAGTGAACATCCACTCTAGAGAATATCCTTTCTCTGTTTCCAAGATTCTCGTGCAGCGACAATAGGGGTTGCTCAACGAATCTATTCCAAGTACTCTCTCTAACTTCCTCTCACACACCATTCGTTTAGCGAGTACCCTACTTGCTTAGCGACTAGCCACTCCAGAGGAGTAACCAAGATCCAAGTATGTTCCTCATCTAGCGAACACGTTCGCTCAGTGAACCCTTTGCAATAGAGAGCAGTAACTCTCCAGAGCCCTAATCGCTCAGCAAGGCCAATTTTCTCTCAGTGAACCACTTCCAAACACTGTGGAATGCTCATCACTCACTCAGACAACATCTTATTCACTTAGTAAGTCATTTTCTGGAAATTTTCCAGAATTCTCATGATCACTTACCTAGTGAATCAATTATCGCTTAGCAACTCTCCAGTTTTCCTTAGCCAATCCTACAATTTAAGAACACTCACTCAGTGACACAAACAGTCGCTTCGCGAGCCCTAACCCGAGAGCCTTATTCTACTCCTAGAGGCATTCTTACTCAGTGAGAGCCCCAGTCACTCAGCGACTATTAGATGACATTAATAGAGATTCTCTTCAAAAAACCCCAAAATCCAAGCTTTCCCTACAAGGGTAGAACAACAACACACAGTCATTCGCAACAACACAACATCTTTATCATTAATTCGTCATAACTCATAAAAATCCATTTTTAAATGAAATTCTAACAAAACTCGTTTCAATTCCAATTTCAGCATAAGCCAAGGCCACATTTACATTCAACAACAACCATACAACAATTATTTAGTGAAAGTAAGCTTCCCTTACTTCTTGGAGTTTGAATTTGGGAAAAGAGAGAAGGTGGAGAAATGGACTCCTGAGCCAATCTTCAAGGAATTTGTCCTCCTCAACACACAAAAATGGAAATCAAAGCTTAGGATCTTGCCACACTCTTGGTGGATTTGAAAGCATTGGATAGAATGAAAGAGGTTTTGGGAAGGGCTTTAGGGAATGGAAGGTGAGAAAATGAGAAAAGGGAAGGGCTTAGGTGTCTTAAGCTTCCCTAGGCCTCACACTGGCTTTGGGCTCTCTAAGGCCCTTTGTAATGCCTGGCTGCTTTTAGGATGAGTGACTGTCCCCACAAACCAACACAAGACTTTTCAGCGTGTTGGTATAGGTAGCACTTATTAATTCCTTTAAGCTATCCTTAACTGTACAGTCCCATACCTGCACAGCCTCTAGATCCCTCTCATTGGGTGTGTATTCGATTCATTCATGTACCCCTCCCACTGGAAGCCTGCCAAGAGCCGCTCTTTGTCCGTGCCTCATCTCTTTTGCACTGGCGATCACTTTCCGCCCTTGTCAGTGCCCGAGATGTTACACCCATGACTGGTCTAATCACTCCCCTAAACTCACAACTGGCTCAACGCTGTTGTTCCCTCAACAGCCTCGATAAACATCAATAACACACTCGATTGGCTCAAGCACATTTCCTCAAGTTCCCTAAATTTAAACTCGAAATTCCAAGACAAACAACACAAAACAACAGTTAAACAACAACAATTCTTTTATTTGTTTTTAATTACTAAGATCACATATCTAATTTCCAATTTTTTATTATCAAAGCACTAAATCACACATTAAGAACAACAAGGTGCTATAAGCTGCTTGCATCTGATCCTTAATCTTTTGGATCTTTTGAGTAGTTTCCTTAATTATGTCTAGCTAAAAAAGATTCCTTTCATCTACTTCATACTAACACAATGTCATACAAGGTTTCATAAGGTGCCATGCCTATACTAGAGTGAAAATTGTTGTTGTAAGAAAACTTTATTAGAGATAAGTACCTATCCCACCTACCTCTCTCCTCCAAGACACAAACCTTAAGCATATGCTCTAAGGTCTATATAGTCCTTTAACTTTAGCCATCTGACTTAGGATGGTAAGTAGTACTAAAACTCAATCTAGTACTTAAGGCTTGGTGGAGTGTCTTCCAAAACCTAAAGGTAAACATTGGATCTCTATTCGAAACTATGTTAACAGGCACATTATATCTCTTGAAGGTAAAGCTTAGCCAATATTTCCAATGAGAAAATGGCCTTGATGTATAAAAAGTGAACAGACTTAGTGAATCTATCCTCTATCACCCAAATGGCATTAAACCCCACTTGGGTTCAAGGTAGCCTAGGACAAAGTCCATAGAAACACTCTCCCACTTCCACTCTGGGATATCTAGGGGTTGCAACAAGCTAGATGGATTTTGGTGCTCAATCTTGACTTGTTGACAAATTAGGCATTTAGCGACAAACTCAGCTATATGCTTTTTCATGCTTGAGCATTAAAACATCCTCTGGAGATCTTGATACATCTTGGTAGCCCTAGGATACCCCAAGAATCCACTCCAATAGGCTTTTCTTAGAATTTGGTTTCTCAAACTATGATCCTTAGGGACACACCACTACTACTACAAAAAATAGTTTTTAAAACAGGAATTTAAATCGGTTGCATAAGAACTGATTTAAAAAGATCTTTTTAAATCGGTTCTAGTTGTAATCGATTTAAAAGTTTTACTTTTTAAATTGGTTGTATGAGAACGGATTTAAGATCTTTTTAAATTGGTTCTCATACAACTGATGTCTAAAGTTTAAAATAAAATAAACCAATTTAGAAGTAAAACTATTAGTCTAAAGTTTAAAAGCTAAAATAATAAATAACTAAGACCCCGATGTCACATTACTATTAGAGTTGACAAAACTGTAAAGAAACTGTAAAATAAACTGCAATGAGGCCAATGCCCCTACTCTAAGACTCTTCCTCAAGGTCCTGCTAGACGTCACCTGTATATCACAGACACATACAAAAAGGACCAGAAAACAAGGGGGTGAGATACATCTCACATCATGCTCAAAGTATGACAGTGGAGACAGGTAGAATACACATCACATACATAATCAATTAACAGTAATTTGCAAAAACCAGAACACACACAAACATATGTAATGCAATGCCTAGCTTCTATTTCTTATGCACATGTGGTACCAACTTAAACTTGTCGGAAAGTAGACTAGGAGTAAATGCACGGCCATAAGAAGCGTCATTGGTACCGATGCCTTCGGCTCTTGCACCCTCAACTAGTATGATATCCCCCGGCAACTAGTCAGGGTTAACCAGTTTTGCCAGTACGCCCCGGCTCCATGGGATCAGCATGGACCATTGGAGTTTTCCCAACCGGATAACCCCTAAGGCTAGAGTTAGACAACCCATCACGGCCTCCACCAGCCAGATTCCTACATACTTTCCTCATCACATAACTCAAATGTTATGATGCATGGTCACATACAGTACTTACAACTTTTCACAGGCTTTCATCATGAAACATTAACACAATTTCATATCATACTCAATTTTCTCAAAGTAAACAACAATCGCATAATATAAACTTAACAAGGCATAAAAAGAAACAACAATGAGTTTAAAACTGCAAAAAAAGGAGTTCATAGGCACAAAGAACGAAATAGCCGAAATTGTATCCGCTCGTTGTGCCAACAACAAATCCGCCTGGTAGCCTATATATCCCGCCTGGCGGGTCTGCGCCACAACCAACCTGCCCAGCGGGTCCACGTCAGGACCCAACCCGCCTAGCGGATTGTTCATCCTGCCCGGCGCCAACGCGGAGTATAGTTTTTAACGAAAGGTCACCCAGCGGCTATCTAACCCTGCTGGGTGGATCCAAGATACAGATTTTAAAAAGACAATCCATGATAATCCATATAAATTAAACATAGAATTTTCATAAAGCATATTAATAATTTGGAGAAAATCGCATTTCCCTTTGCACGTACATAACCATATAATTCACAAACAATTGGGGTCTAGGGCCAACCCTCTACCCATGACCAAAGTCATACCCATGAGCGAGATAACTCACTCCCCCCTTACCTTGAAAGAGGCGATCTCCAGCAAGAGGATGCGAACGGTGCAACAGCATCTTTCTAAGGTTCCTCACTTCTTGACTGCAAAGGCTCTGACGGCACGGTATCTCCAAGGAGGCACAAGCGAAAGAATAAGGAAAAAGGATTAGGTTTTCAAGAAACCTAAGGAATACTTAAAGCTAACTTTGGACTCATAAAACTAAGCCTAATAAAAGGGTTTTAAAACTTTTAAAAACATTCTAATTATAAAACCCCAGTTTAAAAGCCCAATATTTCTTTTTCTCAAAATATCATTTTATTAAAAACAAGGCAAACGAATAATAATAATAATAATAATAATAAAAGGAAAACATTGGGGTGTTACACAACACAACATATCATGCTGTCAACCCCATATGTTAATGTATTAATGACACGACTTTCGAGAATTTTTTACATTCCAGACAATTAGCCAAGTCTTATCCCCTACGATGGCCTTCTAAGCATCTTTTAGGGATTGCCAAAACTCTCATCAGTTGGATAAGCTTATGGTTGTTAGGATAAGTGTATGTGGGTGGTGGTATACTGCGACACAAAGCCTGCACAACCTTAGCTTCCTACGGGATTACCCATCCACTCATCCTTTAGGCCCATCTTTTAGACCTCACTTCTTATCCAAGCATTAGGTTGGAGGCCCATCTAAGTTCCAACTCTAGTCATCATCCACCTTACATGCCTACCCGCACACGGCTTGAGGCCTACACAACCTTAGCCAACAACATATGCATATATGCATGATTCACGACAACAACTCAACCATAATCATTCATCAATAACCATATATATATATATATATATATATATATATATATATGTATATATATCACACCATCATACCAAAATGGCTTGAAGCCCATATAACCTTAGCCTCTTGCCTGGTCAACAGATAAGATATCTCATTATCACAACACTCTACAACTAGTAGAGGTTCCTATTTAGGCAACCTTCCACCCAACTACCATTTTTTAACAATTTCTCACATAACAAAATAGAATTACATACTCATTTAGCGATCCATATGCTCACTCAGCGAGGACCTTTCATACAGAGAGCACACTCTCCCTTTCGAAGGTTCTTGCTCAGCAAGTATAGGTCTTGCTCAACTAATAGCCATTCTATAGAGGAGCCAAATCCCTAACAATATTAATAAAGAAAAAACCAAAAACTAGTTTAGAAAACCATTTGAACATCCAATCATCTTAAAATATACTTTTGACATTCATAGGAGTCAATAAAGTCATCAACAAACAACAAAAATAATAAGAAAGTAAAGAAAATTTTGTTTTTCTCTCACTAAGCGCGAATTCCGTCGCTAAGTGAAATTTTTGTCTCTAAGCGAATGACTTACAGAGAGTCATCAACTTCCGTCGCTAAGCGAGCTTTCCGTTGCTAAGCGAATGGTTTACAGAGAGTCATCAGCTTCCATCGCTAAGTGAAAATTCGTCGCTAAGCGATCATTTTTGTCGCTAAGCAAGTGGACTTCCAACGATCGTTACTAAGTGAACATTTCCATGGCTAAGTGAGTGACAGATTTCCAGCAACCTCAAAATCTGTTGCTAAGCGAGCTATCTATCGCTGGGTGCAATTTTCCATTGGTTTCTTTGTAAATCAATCACCAACACCCATTTTTGACCAAATTAATCAATAACAAGCATCACAAAGCAATTTTAACCACTTCTAATACCTTTCTAACTGATTACATAACAATTTTACCCACAAATCATTCGCAAATCTCAAAATCCCTTTCAAAACCCATTTTTATCAAAAAGCAACTACGTGACAATCTTCATCAAAATTCAACTGATTCCAAAGTATTTAGTCAACAAATCAACAACCACAAACACAAAATCAAGCAATTGTAAGCTTCCTTTACCTCTAAAAGTCTCCAAATTTGAATTTAGGTTCTTGGAGAATTGAGTGTCTTGAGCCAAAACCTTCCATAGATTGATCCTCTTCTCACCCAAACACTGAATTAGCTTAGGAAAACCTCTTAACACCCTTAACAATTGTAGATTCTAGAGAGATAAAGAGATGAAGAGAATGAGAATGGGAGAAATGAGAGGAAATTCCCCTTCCTTCTTCTTTTATATGCTTGACCTCCTAGAGCTCTTACCTACACTTTTGGTCAATTGAGGCCAAAATCTCACCAAACCACTCTCCTTATCTCAAAACTAGTTTACTCAACTATTTTTCTCTTAAAACCCAGCATCCACTCACAGAATACCCATATTGGCTCAAGTACATATCTCAAACTTCCCAAATTCAAACAGGTATCTCAAACAAATAACACACAACTATCACCGCATACTACATACCATATATCACAACAATTCATTTATTTCTTTTAATCACCTAGATTACATGTCTAAGTTCCAATTTTTAGTTATTAAAACACTTAATCATGTATTAGGAAAAACAAGATGTTACAAAAGCTATTTGAGAAAACCCCTTAATCAACCTCTTATAATAACCTACAAATCCTAAGAAACTCCAAATTTGGGTTATGATCTTTGGTCTCCCCCAACTCAACACTGCCTCAACGTTACTAAGATCTACAACTACCTTTTCTTAGTATATCATAGCCCTAGGAAATTCACTTCTTTTAATCAAAACTCACACTTCTCTAGTTTTTCGAATAATCTTTTCTCCTTAAGGACTTGGAGAACAATTCTAAGGTGTTCCTCATGCTTTTCTAAGGTATGGGAATACACTAAGATGTCATCTATGAAAACGACAACAAACTTATCTAAGAAAGGCCGAAAGATCCTATTCATGTAGTCCATGAATACCGTAGGAGCATTGGTTAGTTTGAATGGCATAACCAAATACTCATAGTGCCCATATCAGGTTTTAAAAGCTATCTTGGGAATGTCTTCTAGCTTAATCCTAATCTAGTGGTATCCTGACATAAGGTCGACCTTAGAGAAAACTGAAGCTCCTTTAAATTGATCCAATAAGTCATCTATCATAGGGAGTAGGCATTTGTTCTTAACAGTCACTCAATTGAGTTGTCTGTAATCTACATATAACCTTATGCTCGCATCTTTCTTCTCTACCAAAAGAACAGGCACACCCTAAGGAGAAACACTAGGTCTAATGAACTAATGGGATATCATTTCTTTCAATTAGCTCTTTAGCTTACTAAGCTCTAAAGGTGACATCCTATAAGGTGCTATGAAAATTGGCCCTACCTTAGGAGCCACTCTATGGAAAATTCCACTTTTCTTCTAGAGGTAAGGTGGTGACTTCATCGAGAAATACATCCTCAAACTCTCTAACAATTGGGATAGATGCAAGTTCTAACTTAACTTCTACCATTGAGGAAAGTAACAAAAGAAAAATTGGACCCTTTTCCATTACACTTTGGGAGACTTAGGAAATGCTAGGAAAAAGGAAAGAATTGGCCTTAGGAGCAAAAAAAACATTAGAAGGAAATTCTATTGTGTGATTGAAATAGTTTAACATAACTTGGTTCACAGAAAGCCAATCTATACCAAGGATAACATCAAGTCCAATCAAAGGCAAACATATCAAATTAACGTGAAAAAGTCTATCTTGAATAACAAGAGGGCAATGTATACAAATATGAGAAGCAAAAATACTATCCGTAGTAGGAATGGTGACATATAAACAAATAGGTAAGGATGTAACAAATAATTTTAAATGGAGCACACAATCATAGGACAAGAAGTAATGGGTTATCCTAGAGTCATATTGTAACATCTTATTTTTCCTAATGCGTGATTAAGTGTTTTAATAACTAAAAAGTGGAAATTTGATATATAATCTAGGTGATTAAAAGAAATAAATGAATTGTTCTTATGATGGTAAGCAGTAAGTGGTGATAGTTGTGTGTTGTTTGTTTGAAAGATTGTTTTAAATTTAGGAAGTTTGAGATACGTGCTTGAGCCAATTTGGATATGTTGCAAGAGTGGTTTTGGGCTTTTGCGGGAAAACAGTTAAGCTAGACCCATTATGGGTTATGGGGAGTGGTTTGATGTGTCATGATCCTTAGATAGCTTAAAGTTCATGTGAGAGCTCTAGAAGGTCAAGATATAAAAGGAAAGAGAGGGAGGAGTTTCTCTCATTTTTCCCTCATTCTTTTCTCTCTCTTCTCTTCATCTCTCTGTCTTTCTCTAGATTTCTCAAGTTATTAAGTGTAGTCAAGGGATTCCAAGCTTAATTCGTTGCTTTGGTTGAGAGGAGGAACAAATCTATGGAAGGTTTTAGCTCAAGACACAAATTTCTCAAAACACCTAAATTCAAATTTGGAGACTTTTATAGGTAAGGGAAGCTTACTATTGTTTGATTTTGTGTTTATAGCTGTAGATATGTTGATTTAATGCTTTGGAATTTGTTGATTTCCGTGAATATTTGTGTATGTGTGTTTTGACAACAAAATGGGTTTAGAAAGGGGATTTGAGATTTGTTGATGATTTGTGGATAAAACTGTTATGTAATCAGTTAGAAATGTATTAGAAGTAGTTAAAATTATTTTGTGGTGCTTGGTGTTGATTGATTTTGTCCAAAATGATTGTTGGTAATTGATTTACGAACAAACGATTGCACTCACACCCAGCGATGGATTCTGTCACTTAGTGATAGAAACCTCACTTAGCGACAGATCCTAATGACTCTCTATAAGCTATTCGTTTAGTGACGAAAATCTCACTTAGCGACGAACCCTGATTATTCTCTGGAAGTCATTTACTTAGCGATGGAAAAGCTTGCTCAGTGAGAGAAAAACAAAATTTTCTTTGTTTTATATTTTTATTGTTGTTTGTTGATGACTTTATTGACTCCTATGGATGTCAAATGTATATTTTAAGATAATTAGATGTTCAAATGGTTTTCTAAACTTGCTTTTGGTTTTTCTTTATTATTATTGTGGATTTGTTTGATAAATTGTTAAAAAGTGGTAGTTGGGTAGAAGGTTGCTTAGATAGAACTTCCACTGGTTATGTTGTGTTGTTGTGGTGAGACTTCTCACAGGGGATGTAGGTCCCAGTATTGTGTGAGAATTTTCACAAGGTGGGTGTTGCTTGGATAGTGCCTTATCTGTTGACATTATAAGAGGCTGGATTAGGCCTACATGGGATTGATGGGGACTGTTGGGCCACAGATGGTGTTGAGTAGGCCACGTGGTGTGATGATGTGATATACACACACACACACACACACACACACATATATATACATATATGTATGTATACATACATACATATGTATGTATACATACATACATATGTATGTATACATACATACATATGTATGTATATATATATATATATATATGTATGTATGTGTATATATATATGGATATTGATGAATGATTGTGGTTGAGTTGTTGTTGTTGTGGCTCATGCGTACATGTATATGTTGTTGGCTAAGGTTGTATGGGCCTCACACCATATGCGAGTAGGCATGGAAGTTGGGGGTGAATGGAGCTGCTGCTCAAACAGGCCTCCAGCCTAGTACCTGGATAAGAAGTAGGGTCTAAAAGATGGGCCTAGGGGATGAGTGGATGGGTAATTCCGTAGGGGGCCAAGGTAGTGCAGGCCTTGTGTTGCGGTATACCACCAACCACATTCATTTATCCTGACAACCATAAGCTTATCCATTGATCAAAGTTTTGGCAATCTCTGAATAATGTTTAGAAGGCCATGGTAGGGGGTAAAACCTGGTTGATCACCCAAAATGTAGAAAATCTCTCAAGAGTCATGTCATTCATGCATTGACATGTGGCAGTGAAAGCATGGGTGTTGGGTTGTGGTGTATGTAACCCATTCTTGATGAATTTGATTTCAATTTGGCAAATGATGGTTTGATGATATAAATTATATATGGTTGTTGTTATTTCATAAGCTTACCCTTGGCTTGTTGTTTTGCTATGGCTGTTGTTGTTGCTGGTTATGGTTATATGTGTTGCTGTGACTATGATGATCACATCATTTGGTGTGGGACCAGGGGGTGAAGCTTCAGCAGACTCAGTTTCCCATAGCTGATGGTGGAGGATTCTAGTTAGAATTTAAAGGCCCTTATGGTTGGGTCTTTTGAAGGGATCTTTTTGGTTTTCCTTTTTGTTATGTATTGTATAGTTGACCAGTTGTAGGGAGTTTTGTTTTTTGTACCTTCTGTGGTTTTTTATTTTTGGGCCTATATATCTTATACATATATTTTATATAGCATGTTGATTTCTTATTATTGGATATCTTAATAATGTATGGGATTGTGTGGAATACTATAGCGATAGAGGGTCGTTATACATATAGGACATTTAAGGATATTTGGTTTAAGAAACGTATACCTTGAATCAGCTTGTTGAGCCCCTTGCCTTTTTTCCACTTACGGTGAAGACTCTTCCTTTGGTTGGAGATGTTTAGTCAAATGCTCCTCCCTTCTTTGAAAGCAAACACTCTATAGCCCAAGTTGCGGACACCTATAGTAGATGTTTTTGCCAAACATGCACACACCTCTATGACCACACTTGGGGCATGACTTTACTTTTGGAGTTCCTTAGGTTGCTACCTTCTTACCCTTAAAGCCTTCCTTCTTGAATTTTGTAATGGGAATGAACTTCCCCTATTTTCCTTTCCTTTTAATTGCTTGTTGTTGATTCGCCTCCACTTTGCTCAATTCTCTTCCACTATAAGACACTTGTTGACCAGGGTAGAGTACTCCTTGATTTCTAAGGTTCCAACTTGACTCAGAATGTCAAAACTTAAGCCTTGTTCAAATTTGATGGACTTCCACTTTCATCTGGTTGGTTGCAAAGGTGCCTTAAGAACCTAGCCAACTCCTCAAATTTGGCCACATATTGGCCTACAGACAAGCTTCATTGCTTAAGTTATAAAACCTCAACTTTCTTTTGATTCTTGACGTTGTAGTGAAAATACTTGTCTAAGAATGTGGCCTTGAAGTTCTCCCAGGTAATAGGAGCCTCCAAGTTCAACATCCTCTCCTTGGCACCTTTCCTCTAATTCTTTGCTTTATCATTCAACATAAAAGTGGTATAAATAACTTTTTGTTCTTAAGTGCACAACACCACTAGGGGTGTCAAACAAGTGGATTAGATAAATTTTTAGTCAGATTAAAATGGATTGGATAAAAATAATTCATTAATCCATTTTGATCAATTAAAAATTCATTTAAAAAATCTAATCCATTCATCATCCACCTAATAATATCCATCCAATCCATTCATTAAAAAATATTTTGTGGACATATATCCAATCCATCCACAAAAATAATATATCTTAAAAATTAAATAGCTTTATTTTTAAAATATTCTTTCTTTTCTTTCTCCTCGTTCAAATCCAATCCACAATCAAAAATGTAAAATTATTTAAATTCAAGTTTGGAATTTATAGAAAATGAAAATAATAAAATAATAAAAGAACTAAAAGAATTAAATTCCCAATCATATGCTAGTATATTCTTGGGATCTATATTCGCCAACAATGTTTATGACACCCACTCACATTGACACTTATCCCCACAATTTATTAGATTTCTTTTAATTAAATTCAGAGAGATTATTTTTTACTTTAATTATAAAAAAATATTTTTCAAAATAATTCTGGAATTATAAAACAACATATGTTCAAGGTAGATGTAAACATCATACATTCCAATGATAGACATACATCACTATTATCAATATGATTACTTTAAACCTCGTTATAGAATAAATACATGACTAGAGAAATAAATAACTACTCTCCAAAAAGGACCTAAGTCAGAGCAGTGGCTATGCAAAATCCCACCCTCATCCTAGAATAGAACATAAAGTGTATACAACAGTTACGATAATTCTTTTATGGCATCGCCTTCCTTTGAATTCTTCCCGGTCTCGGGACCATCGATGTTAGCATCCTCTATCTTCATAATATGTCACAAACACATATACAAAGAAAAGAAACAAAGCAAAGGAGTGAGGATATATATAACCTCAAATCATTTCACAAAAGGTTTGTAGCACCAACCTACAACCTATAAAGCAAACAAGTTATTGGTAAACAAATACAATGGGGAACCTAGGATCTAACCTAAGTTATCATGAAACAACCCAAACTATCATAACGTGTATGGATCCATACCCCCACTAATGATTATCATCAATCATCATCCATTCTAGGCAGTGACTGGGAGCTCGTGTCCCCTTCATCATGGTACCAACATCATTATCCTCATCATTTTTCTCGTGAAATGAGCACGCAGCTCGTTAAGGGGCATACACTACACCAATCCCGATGATGCTGAGCAGGTGTCAGGGTTATCAAGTTGGTTACGTGATTGTCCCAACATTCAGGGCGCTACCTTGACCATAGGACTCTTACAACTTGATACTAGTACTCTTTAGACCTTATCAATGGTTCCTACCTTCATCCCATAGTGTACCAATTGTAACTTCCCATTCCATAGGCACACATGCTCTCACAACATGGTCATTAATTCAATAGATTCATCCTATTCCATTAGTGCATGCTAGACTCAACAATATTTTACACAATATTACTTCAGAATATCTGGTAAATACTCAATAATACTTTACATAATATCTTTGTAGAATATCTGACAGAGTTTCTTTTTAATTCAAATTTTCAAATTTATGCGACTAAGTTGAATTTAAAAATTTATATAAAACTTTACTTATTATTTGAATTTGATTCTTATCCATCCAAAGATTTCTTAATTTCATGAAATCCAACAATTTTAATTCTAATTATTATTATTATAATAATAATATTTTAAATCCTTCTTCTAAAATTATTTTACAATGGCCAAAGGCCATTGTTCTAAAAAATGAATCAATTAAATTTTCTAACTGATTTAGAATAATTACATTTTATTATTTAATGGTTAATTTTAAAAAATTCAATGAAAATTTCCTCTAATTTTATTGTGGTGACCGAAGGCTATTATTACATCATCTAACTAATTTTAAAATTTTTGTAAAATTAATATATAATCTTAATAAATACAAACATTTTTCTTATTTATTTTGAAAACCATCTTACTATAACCTTAAAAGTATACTAAAAATATAATTTAATAACATTAGAATAATATAGCTTATATATAATATAAATACACATACAATTTGTTTTAATATGACCGTAAGCCATTTATATTCAACTAAAACTGTATACATGTTTTAATAAACGTATAAAAATGACTTAATTAATATTATATTATTTCATTGCTATTTCCATAAAACTTTAACGAAATATTCCTTAATATATATATATATATATATATCTGAAATCAATATTTATCAATAGTTTTAAATTTTAAATAAATTATCGATTAATTATACTTATTATTAACAATGATAAAAAATTTGCTGTACAATAAATAAAATATGTCCGAATACTATACTAAGTATTCTAAACCAGAATTTTAAATTTTAACTTCCAATTCATTATAAAAATTAATTTTTTAACTAAAACTAGCCGATTAAATTACTAATTAAATCATTTAAAAATTATAAATCAGAGATATAATTAATTTTAACTGATTAATTTAACAAATAAACTGATTAAATTAAATAAGCAAGATTAGAATCAATTCTAACTAATTAAATCACAAAAACACAACATATTAATCATAAACACCACAAAATAATCTCCACACAATAAACCATCACAAGATCATCATATAAAATATGCAGTCATAGAAATTATCATAAACAATATATGCAAATAGGAGAAATATAAACTAAATGAGATTTGGGAGCCAAATCTCTCCCACAAGCTTTTGTGTAAATGAATAAAAAGAGGTAATCCCCACTTCCCCCCCTTACCTTAATAGAAGCTTTGATGGAAGAGAGAGGGTTTTGGAGAAGAAGATCCAAGCAATGACACCATAAGATCACCTCTCTTGTTCTCAAAACCAACAAGTGTTTGTTTTGTGTGAGTTTGGGTGAGAGAAAAATGAAAGTGAGAGGAGAGGGAGAGAGAGAGATGTACAACAAAGAGAAGATGGAGAGGCGAGTGAGAAAATGAATGAGAAAATATAAGGAGTCTTGGCCTTTATGTAGGCAATTTTGGTGGGTTAGCAAATTTATCCAAGATTTACTAAATCTAAGAAGATTTGTAATTATCCATAACCTTATCTCTAAGAAACTAATGTTTATCGATAAGAAACTAATACTTATCCCTAAGTAACTAATACTTATCCATAAGTAACTAAATATTAAAATAATGTGCCATTTTCATCTTAATTAAATTCTATTTAATTTGGACTTGGACTTAGATTTTGGGCTCACTAAAGGGGACCCATTTCAGCCCACATTTGGATGTCCAAATTGCTAGCCCATGTAGAAAAACTAATAAAAATTTTATCTCCTAAGTTTTTCTCTTTACAATTATTTATTAAACCTATACATTTCTAAGCTAAAATTCTACCATAAATGGGTTTTAAATTATTTAAATCTAAGAATTATAAATTAACTATAGAAAATTTAATTTTATACAAAAATATGGTCTAGAGAATTTTCTTGTAAACTTTGAATATCAAAAAGTCCCTGTTTCGGGTTCTTTTTTTGGCCTTTAAGGGCATTTTGGTCATTTCATCCGAAAAATTTTGAAAATCTTAAAAAATTCTCAAAAATATATTTTATTATTCTAAACATAGTTTTAAACCTAAATATAAATTCTTTTGTAATTATTAATCATTTTCATCTTTTTTTTAACTAATTTAGGGATTTTAGGGGTAAAATGGTCTTTTCACTTGATTTCAGCTAGAAAATATTTATTAAAAAATCTTGGCTAAATGTTTTTCAATATTTTAAACACAACAACATAGTTAGAATTGTGAGATCATTATCCAATACAATAATAAAAAACATTGGGAAAAAAATTTAGGCAAGAAAAATTAGGATGTTACAATGTTGAATTGAATTGTTTTTTAAATTTTTTTAAAAATGATTTTTGGTGGGTGTGTAACACCCTAAGGGGTATTGCCCTAACTAAATATAGATTTCTAAGAAAAAAAAAAGAATTAAAAACATAGAAACAACATGTAGATGCTACTCATAAATATAATTATATTTATACAAGAATAATACAATAAAATACCATACATGCCTAATACACCTCATCTATCACCGAAAGGTGTCATACAAAACATAAAGAGGAATACAATGAAACAATGTAAAGTAGACTATGTCTTCTTGCATGTGACTCCAAGCTCCATCTTCACACGTCTTCACTTGTATCTTGAAAAAGAAGAAATTTGAAGGAGTGAGACATAGTGTCTCAATGAGTACTCTAAGGGTTTTACGGCTAGGTTAGACTCTTCTACTCAGATAACCTTCATCACTTATCTTTCATGGCTTTAGCCTCACTAAGTCTCTCATAATTCTCTATACCTATGGTCAAGTCTATACCTTTCAATAGTCAATACTTCCTGTTAACTCTTCTCTCATTTTCACAACTCTTATACAAGCTTACTATCTCATTCTCAACCTAATTACTTATATTTTCTTATCCAAAACCCTCTCTAGTATTTAAGCCCTTCATATTTAGATTTACTCTTTTTCCTTTTGATATTCAAAGTTGTCTCTAGGACTCAAGTCTAAGGTTACAGACATTCTAAAATACCCTTAACACTCCCTTAACACTTACCTTGATACACTCATTTTGTTCTCTATCACTAGTCTCATACCTTTCTATTATGTCGTATGGGAATTCATGCTTTCTCTATCTCTGTCACAACTATTATTATCTAACTATAACCCTCATAACACCATCCTAGGGTCTAGCCTCCCACATATCTATAAGGTAGCAAGACAATCCTAATTACAAGCATACATTTTTTTCACATCCTTTGCCTAGTAACTAGACATACACCACATTTTGTTTTATGAAATAGGAACAATAGATGCGCATAATATGATCGTATATCCATAACT
This sequence comes from Spatholobus suberectus, assembly GCA_004329165.1. NCBI lineage: Eukaryota > Viridiplantae > Streptophyta > Magnoliopsida > Fabales > Fabaceae > Spatholobus > Spatholobus suberectus. The sequence goes on along the minus strand of CM014729.1, from coordinate 4,366,800 downwards.
TTGACATTCCATCACAAGAAACAATTACATTTTCACATGTGTACACACTACATCAATCGCTCATGAAGAAGGTCACACATAGTTCACATAATTACAACGTAGCACACTTCAACATATCACACTACAATAAGATGTAGATGCATGCTATGTTCCTAAACCACTACTCATGCACATGTAGTGCCAACTTAAACTTTTTGGAAAGTAGACTAGGAGTAAATGCATGACAATAAGAAGCGTCATTAGTATTGATGCCTTCGACTTTCACACCTTTAACTAGTATGATATCCCCCGGTGACTGGTTAGGGTTATCCAGTTTTGCCAGTACACCCTAGCTCAGCATGGACCATTGGAGTTTTCCCAACTAGATAACCCCTAACGGTAGGGTTAGACAACCCATCACGGCCTTCACCAGCCAGATTCCTACATACTTTCTTCATCACATAACTCAAATGTTATGATGCATGGTGGTCAAATATAATCCTTACAACTTTTCATAGGCTTTTATCAAAGAAACATTGGCACAAATTCATATCACACTCAGTTTTCTCAAGATAAATAACAATCACACTCAACAAGGCATAAAAAAGAAGCAATAATGAGTTAAAAATTGCAAAAGAGAGTTCACAGGCACAAAAATAGGATAACTAAGGTTGTACAAGCCCAGTGAGCCAGGAGGGTTGTGCACGCCAAGACCCATCTTACCTAGTGGGTTCACAAGCCCGACAGAAAACGCAGTCACCTGGCGCCAGCGCAGAGTCTATATTTCGAATAAAAGCAGCCCAACAGGTTTCGAACCTTGTCAGGTAGGTCTGAGGTCCATATTCTAATATTTTTTCCTATTGTCTTTGGCTTTTAAATGCTTCAAAACAAATAATTAAATTCTTAATCACTTCATCTACCTTGATAATTGGTTAATGTAATCTATACTCTTCACTCACTCACAATCCCCTCAAAACTCATCAAATCCCTAACTTAGGCATAAAGAGAAGCAAAAGGAAACTAGATAAACAAGTACAACATAAAGGGTAAGAAAGGACACGGGGGAGAGCACTCGCCTTTAGGGATATGCAAAGCTAAGTTCTAGGGCTTGGGTTCTCCAGTTCCTATTCCTTCTCTTTCTCTTCCTCTTCTTCTTCCTTTTCTCCTCATTCTCTCTAACTTCTTTCTTCTTCTATTTTGTGATGACCTAACCTTTCTCTATTCCCTTCTTATAACATGTGGGTGGGTATATGGCTAAGTGGGCTTTAGTTCCCTATTGGGCTTTAGATGCTCTTTTGGATTTTATTATAATATTCCTATTAATTTCTAATACTAAGATGTTAATAACAACAATAATAATAACAACAACAACAATAATAACAATAAATACAATAACAACAACACAATAATAATAATAATAATGATGATGATGATGATGATGATGATAATAACTACTACAATAACAATAATAAATATAATAATAATAGCAATAGGAATAATAATAATAATAATAAGAGATGTAATAACAATAACTCTTAAGGCGTCTTTTATCCAATAACACATGATACTAAGAGTTATCTCGTAGTTTATTTCTAGTACCTAAAATTTTGGATGTTACAGGGTGCATATGAAATAAATTATGAACTATATATAAAGGTGTTTTCAGCCATGTTTCCAACACTACAATGGATAACAACAATTGATATGTATCTTATTTTAGTTTCATTATATGTTTATCATTTATTTGCCATATGCATCTTTGTTGTGTGTTATCAATTTGGGTCTAATTTTTCCTTTTTTTTACTTTTGGATGTTTAATTTGTTTTTTGAAAACTGAACTATGTGTTTTTATATATTCTTTATTTTACAATCATTTTGATGTTAAATTAATTAATTTGCTTAATCAATAGTTTAATGTGACTGAAGTGAATGTTTCTTTTTTGGCATTTCCTTATTTTTCAATTCAAATAAAGGGGGGGGGGGGGGTGCAGAGAGAAGAAAGAGAGAGAGGAAGAAAGAGGAGAGAGAAGGGGAGTGAGAATATTTCTTTCAAACTAGAATGATGGTTTAAATAAGAATTAGATCATACAATTGTTATAGGTAGGTGATAACACATTTGTATAATAAAAATTTAAGTCATAGGACTTGATTATAATAATTTAAATTTAAAGAGATAATTTTTGAAAAATTACTAGAGAACAAAATCATATGTTGATTATGAGGACTAAGGATAAAAGATTTGTGTTCAATGATTGTATTCTGATAGTAACAGGTAGGATTCAAGTCTTGCTTTGCACTTAATACAATAGAACTTTGTTATTAATGCATGTAAGGAAATTTATACTCAATACATGGGGATGAACTTTTTTACTAAAGTTTTTTTATCAAATCAAAATTAAAATTTCTTTTACCTAATTAATATGTATTTAATTACATAGCAAAAATCAAACATAATCCATGTAATTGTTATTCCATGCAAAATTATTGTCTAAAATATATTTTTAGGCAAATCATTATTCCTTTCTTATTTATTATCTGCTCACTTAAATAAATTTTTGAAGATTTTCTTTTATTTGGGCAAATTTTAGTTTTGTTTTATACTCTGTTATGACTTAATTTATTTATTCAATGTTTTATTTTTTCTAACATAAAAGTATGAATAAAATATAATAAATAGGTATGAATATTTTCCATGAAAGTAAGAAGAAATTTAGACTTAACTCATAGGATAAAAAATATACCTTAAATCACCTTAAGATTTGAATTACTTGGATGAAATTATCCTCTATTATAATTTTAAAATTTTGTAACTTGTAATAATTACAGTATAAATTTATTTTTTATTGCTTATTATCTTTTGACTTAACTAATTTAATGAATTTTTTATCTAATCAAATTTTAATGTTTTCTCAAGTAATTAGTTTACATTTAATTAAATGAAAAAACTAAAATTCAATTAAAAATTTTGTTGCAATTTTTTGCATGATATATAAATTTTAAAATCTTAAAAAATTTTAGAAAAATCATTATTCTTTTTTATCATTACACATTAAAATCCATATGTAAATTGATTAGTTTAAAAAAATTGCATAAAACATATATAACATAAGAGGATAACCATTTTACATGAAAGTATATTAGGGTATGAATTATTATAAATTTATACTTCAAACTTATTTGTTTCATTTCTAAATACAAAAAAAATTAGACATGATCTATAGCATACACAATGTAGAGATCTTCAATTTAATATCAAATTGCTTCTAACAATCATGTCTATTTATTTTCTTATCAATGTTAACAAAAATATATTATTAATACAATACCTATGTCATTTATCAATAAACTTTTTATATATAAAATCTAGTAAAGCAACAATTTTGAACAGTGGCCTATGAGTGAAAACCAAACCTCACAAAGTAGACTAGGAAATCTAGAAATACAAAATACAAAATAGAAAAAATTATATCTCGAAAAAAAAAGGCCATGTAGATTACACCAATGATTGCCACCTGATGTATGAATATTTTAATATGTATACATGCCTCATCAAAGTGTGATAGCAAAGATGGAAGTATAGAAGGAAAATTGCTTACTAACACCGTAATCTCTAGTAAATTTCCAGCAAATACCAAATCAATGAACAAACCTTACAATATCCCAAGGTCAAACAATGTGGTATTGATGATATCATGTATCTACTATATCATTTCAATCAACTTGGTTTTGAAATTTTATCATGTCTACTGAATTCCTTATCAAACAATTCCTTACGACTTTCTGTTATACGGCACAATTGTTTGTGTGATGGCAAGAGTATTGTGATTCTCATACACATTTCATATGTTTATTGCATCACATGATGATCATCATTCAGCATTAGAATTATTTCTGATAATTTATAAAAAAATTAACTTAATCAAAATTAATGTTTTGGCCCTGACCTCCAAGTACTTCTTCCCCTTTTTTGTAGTTTCGTGTGACACTTTCACATGAGATCAGGACTCCAATGAATGGTGTTTTCGGTAATCAAACTTGAGATTTTGCCACATCTGTAGCTTTAGCATGAACTTTCCGTTCTCTCATTTGACAATAGTCTTCCTCAACTTTTGCTATTCTAGTTATTGCTGCATAAAAAGTATGACCCCAAAGCAAAGTAATAACAAGCACCCCCACTATTGCATTGATTGTTGTCCAAGGTAATGGAGACCTCTGCTTGAACTTGCAAAAGAAAAGGAAAAGGAAATGCATTGATATAAGATTTCAATTCTTTGGGAATGGTCTTCCTAAACGTCAACCATTCACACCTTTTCAGTTCTCCTTTGAATATCCCTGTCGATGAGCACTCATGAGCCCTGAATGCAAACTCGACGCCGTGAATTACATTCACAACAAAAAATTCAATTTTTATTCACATGCTCATTCTAGTCAAACGCAATGAAAGGAAGGGGGCGAACGAAGCAGATCTAGTCACAAGTTTAATGGGAGGTGGGAAAAATTGATCCACATATGACCATTAAAGTAATTTTGGCATCGATGTGGATTTTTGCTTTTAAAAAAAACCCAAATAAATTAGAATAAGAAAAGACAATTAAGAGATAAATCATAGAATAATCAAAAAATTTGAGTAAAATAATTTTTAAGCTTAGAAAAATAATTAAAAATTTGTCATAAATTTTTAGAAATTTTTCAAGAATTTTTATAATTTAGCATATGTGAGTAAAAAGTGTTTTACAGACACTTATAAAACACAGTTAAAAATATTAAATGAGCTTTAAAAATTATAAAAAAATTACAAGAAGTTCTTTAGTGTGTTTAGAACTTACTTAAATAAGAAAAACTTAAACTGAAATATCTATAATAGTTACTACAAGAAATCAGGGATTTGACGTCACTTACTTAAGTCGGTTATTTCTAACCGATGTTAAGTTTATTAAAATGCATTTTAGGGTCACTATTTACCGTCGGTTTATAAGTGACGGCAAGGCAAAGTGGATTTTGCACTAGCGGGAACATATTTCGCGTCATTTCATTTCCCGCAAAGCAACTCTGTTTCAAGTTTCAACACTCTCTGTCTCCATCCTTTGAATTCCTCGTTTCAAAATATGTGCAACACGCGTAATCTCCTCTCTGTTCGTTCTTTCCAACACAGGTATCTTCTAACTCAACAGTTATTGTTTCTCTCCCTTTGATTTCCTTAACCCTCTGAATTTTTCTTCTAAACTATGATTTCCTAAAACCCTTTGAGTTTCTCCTTTGAGCCCCTTTGAGTCTCATTTCTAGGGTTTATGGCGGTGGTGTTTGGTGGATACCTTTTCGACTCTGAATGAGATTGACTAAGAAAAGATTGGTCCTTGGGGATCGCAATCTTCAATCCAATATATAAGTTCTGGGATTGATTCTTTTTTAAAAGGGAATATTACCTTTTTTGCTGTGAGATTTATCTATTTAATTTATTTCTTCTTTTCTTTATTGGTGATGTGAGAATATCAAAGCCAAATTCTGGTGTTATTATGTTTAGATTAAAGAATTTTGAAGGTCTTGTGCATGATGAGGGAGGAATTGATGTTCGAGCTTGCTACATTGCCGTTTCTGTAAGTTGATATCTGTGTCTTATTTCACACATGCTTACTTGTGTGTGTGTGAAATGATCAGAGATTTTACTTTGTGTATCAGCGTCATGCATAGTTCTTATTAGAGTGATCATTTCATTTTATTAGACATGGCTTAGATAGTATATCACTAATTATTAATTAAGAATGACAAGGTATTAAGAGAAAAGGTTGTTGACTAAATGAGACCTTTTTACTGTCATCATCTATTAACTTTGTCGTGGGAGAGGGCTTTTTATTCTACGACTGGTATAAAATGGTATCTAATGCTTAACATAAAGAATCTTTGTTGTAACCAAGTTGCAAGTGTTTTGAACATTTTGGATGATGAGCTGATCCAAAATGTTGGAGATTACATTTTAAGGTTAGTTTCAAGAAGCAGTAACTTAATTTTGGCACTAAATCTGACTATATGTTTCCATCTTGGAGAGCAATATTTAGAATAGAAACTTCATACAACTTAAAACTCATTATTTTTTGTTTCTACTGATTAGATTGTTGATTGGTTTTCCTTAAGATCAATTTGCAAGCATTCAAAATATGTTGGCACTAAAGCGGATTGTTTTATTATCTCTTCAGTAACCATGTGTGGCCTCGCATGTGACCTTTAAGTACAACCACTGGAAATAATTGAAAGCTGCATGATTTTGGCATTAGGGAAAACTATTTTATGATCCTTCACTAACTATTTCTAGCCTTAAATGGGATTGGAACCTCTGTTATTTGAAACTTGAAAGTCCCAGTAATAACAATAATGGTGGTGGTATGTTATGCTAATGTACTAAATTCTCTCCATTTTTTGGTGCTTTAAAAAAGTCTTTGGTAGTTTTTATAATAGACATTGTTTATATGGCTAATTATTGTTCCAGCTATGTGATGGCTTTGCAAAACTTGGGATTTCTTGGTGTTAATATCAGTTCATGGTGGGTATGTATCATCGTACTCTCTTTCCCTCCATCTTATTATACCTCTTCACCATATGGTAGGTGGAATTAAAAACAAAAGGAAAGTACGAGAAGCATTCTTATTTTTTACTGCAATTTTTTTTATAAGCTTACTACTCTTTGTTTATTAGGTACACCTTTTATGGATTAGCTGCAATGATTCTGCCTCATTTAATTAGTTGTAAGAGAATTGTTGCTTTCGTATTGGCTTCCAATTATTCATATGAACTTTTGAAGTTGACCACACTTGAATTATATGAATGATTTAATCATCTAACATATTTATGGTATATTTATCTAACACATTTAATTAGTTGTTATAGAACTGTTCCTTTCCTTTTCCTATTGGCTTCCAATTATATGGGCGATTTAAATTCTCTTTCCTATTAGCTGCATAACATAATTTACTGTATATTAAGGTTCAAATAATTGTTATCTAAAAGTCCCTATTCACGTGTGACTTGTATAATATTTTAGAAATTTCCAATAACAGGATTTTCATCTTTCATAAAAACACCGGTTAAAATTATGATTAAATGTACATATATTTATAATAAATTATATAGGTATTTAATTTTTAATAGTTAATTTTTTAATTAATAATTAAAACTTTTCATTTTATTTTTTAAATTGAATCTCTTATTCTAAAAAAGCTAAATTTGGTGTAAAAAATGATATGACATGTCATTCTAAAAAACTTGCGTTTTTCTCATTTTCTTATTTTTTTTTCATGCAGATATTTAAAGAGTCCCATATGAGTCACAATGATGGGAATTCATTTGAATTTTCCCTTGTGGGATGTAAATGCATTGGAGCTTAGGTTTGAAATCAGAAGAATCAAAACCAGGTAATAAATTTGGGTTTCCATTTCTTGTAAGTATTATCACTAGTATTTGCTTATCCAATTGACTAACAATATTTGTGTACAGTATCTCTGCTACGCAGATTTGCTGGATATGGTAAAAAGTTAGGTCACAAGAAGATAGGGGTTTCCAATTGTTCTTCCGAGTTGAATATATAATTTCAATTGTTATTGAATATGTAATTTTATACCTATTTTTAATAGATTCAATTGTTATGAACATATTAATTGATATTTATATGTTTAATATTTTCTACTAGTATATGTGGAGTATAGATTTTATGTCCTGTAATTTGTGTAAGATTTATTTTTACGTCGTTTTCAAGTGAATGCTATAAGTTAAAGAGGATCAAATCCAATGAATAAAAAACAAAAAACTTATGAATAGTAGTGATGTTGAACGCGCGTTAATATTAGAAAAAAAATTTAAAAAGTAAATTAGCTTACTGGCGGCGGTTTGTAACTTACGTAAAGTGTACAATAAATATTATAACAGATAATTTACTAGCGGTTCTAACTGCCGTTAGGTGCTTGAGCTGAATAGAAAATATTTTAACTTAATGGCGGTTACAACCGCTGCTAGTCAATTTAGCGGCGGTTATTCTGGCGGTTAGCCTAAACTGACACGAAATTGTTTAGCGGCGCTAAATTCAGTGGCGGTTATTGAACCGATGGTAAGCAACTTAGTGGCGGTTTAAACAGACGCGAAACAAGTAATTTGACCGACGCAAAACCTCGGTTATGTTGTAGTGAGTTTTCTAAAAATAAGTTCGTAAATAGCTCATAAAATGATTTATAAAATAAACTAGTTATTTTTAGCTCTGTTTGTAGAGATATATCACATGTGTGACCAGAAAGAGATTAGAGTAACTCCAACTCCTTGTAAGCCCATTGAGTCAAAATTAAAACAAACACCAGACATTTTAGTAACACATGTCAACACTTAGTGGTCAAAAAATTATATTTTTCACCTTATTAGCTCACTACAACTGTGACCACCACTTCTCTCCCACAAGGTATTATTCTTGTTTCTTCTTCCTTAACAAACCCTCTCCATTTCTCTCAAAATCTCTCAAGTTTCTCTACCATCCAAGCTTTCTCTCTTCCTTTCAAGACTAAGGAGACTTCATGGGTGGTGCAAGAAGTTCAATCTCTCCCTCTTCTCCTTATAATCACACGCCCCTCTCTCTTTGAACCCTAGCCCTCTTTATCAAATTTTGCAATTCACACCAATCCAAGCCTCCAATTTCCAATCCAATCAAGGATTTAGCACTTCTTCCTCATGGGATTTAAAAGCCTTATGGTAATTTTCCTCTTCTCCACCTAATTCAAATTTTGGTTAATATTCATTCTCTTATTCAATGTTGTTTTGTAAAATTAATCAGTGAATTCTTTGACTTTGTAGGTAGAAATGGTAGGAAAAGCGATATTAGACCCGTTGGAGCTTGATTAGAACATGGATACTCAAAACCCTCTCCTCCTCCTCTCATGGAAGCCACGATCATCAATGGGTACGGGGGTAAAGGCTAGATTAATTTGAATTTGAGAATGAAAATGGCCTAGGATTGGGTTGTGATATGAATTGTGTATTGCTAATTTCAACTGTATGATTATTGACGACTATAGTAGTGATGTTCTTGTTTGATTGGCCACATAGAGCTTAGTTAGGCCTTGTGTGATTTTCTTGGTGATGAAATTGCTTGAAATATATGTCAGTTGCTTGATTATAATACTTAAAGATTAAATTACAACTTGCTAAATTTTATTATAGTAAAAACAGCCTCTGTTTTTCATGAATAACTTCTTGCGTGGCTGGAATTTTTGCATGATTTTTGGTAGAGAAATGCCTCTGTATGTTTAGAATATACCAGTAAAATTTCGTAATTTAATTTCATGTAATGAATATTTGGGAAATTTTTGATTAACCGTTATTCTGTCAAATCTTGACAGCAACTGGCCATGAAAAAGTGCTCAATTGAACCTTTAAATGATTTTAGAAAAATTTGGAAAAGTTATATTTAGAAACTAGACTTATTGAAGGTTAAGCCTGCAAAAGATAGTTGGAAGAAAAATTCATTTGCTATGCCAAAATGATCAATAAAGACAGGGTATCACAATATGACAGAAAATAGAAAATTGCCTATGATGTAATTGATATTTCTAAAGCTTAGCTTTGTGTTTTATAGTATGGGTAGTGTGAATACCCAATTTTATCCGGGTAGTTAAAATAAATGTAAAGAAAATAATAATAAAACATAATAAAAATAAAAATAAATAATGAGAGAGCCCTGTTTGGGCCATCATATTAACTGTGCCAATTAAAAGCCTGTTTAGCCAAAGACATAAACTTATGGGCCGGACCTATTATTAAAGGAAGATAACAAATCACATAGAATAGGAAACTTGGAGCGGAAGCAAAAAAAAAGAAAAACTTCTGGGAGAAGTTTTTCAGGAAGTGGCTATATATATCCTTAGAGGAACCAACGAAGGGAGGAGGGGGGATTTTTTGGGGAGAGAAAAAAAAACGAAAAGAGAAAGGGAGAAACAGAGAGAGAAGAGAGGAACACACATTTCTTTCACAAACAAACTCTCAATTTCTCTTGAGGAATCACAAGAAAAAAAGGAAAATGGGAGACACAATTATGGATTCGTTCTCGCACTAAGAGGGGACAACTGTTCTGCAAATTGGTGATTCCTTGGATTCATTACTGCATTCACATTACTCTCGTGTCACACTGTTCATCAACTTTCTTTTCATTGGCAAAGCTCGGAGGTATATGCATATGTTTCTGATTCCGTGTGCGAATTGGTGATGACTGCTCTTTCTTTATAATTCTGCGTGCAAATTGGAATGAATGAATGTTTGGCTTGAACTTTGGTTTATATCATCATTGATTCGTTTTCGTTGAAATTGTGTTATCTGTCGGTTCCATGCAGTTTCGTTTGAAACTCATTCTCAGATTGCTTTCTTAAGCTTATTAGACTGATACGCAAGCTTGCACAGTAATACTCTGTACACGCAGATCACCATTCCCTACACTTACAATCACAAATGTGCATTCAATTACACATATCAACACACCAACATACATTCGTAATCCCATTTTCATCCAAAATTTCAAAAAAGTAAGATATGAACATATAGATAACAATGAATCGAAAGTTAAAAATAATAACAACAATAAAACAGCATTCAATTTGTTGTTTCCATAATGCGAACCAGAGATGATGTCCTCGTGCACTCCGTCAGTTCGCCTCGCAGCCTTGTCTCGAACGCGCGTAGGCATCGTGTGGGCTTTCTTCTCCCTCTCACCGCCGACATGACGCGAATCTGTGTTGACGTCTCCGCGTGACTGCCACGCGAATCAATGTTGACTCTTTTGCGCACCTCCGCCATGATACGAAGCGGCATCGGTGTTCTCCTGGATCCCCTGTCTCTCGTCCTCACCGCGGCACCGTTGCGGTGATTAACATGTCAGCATAATCCCAATACAATATTCGCATCTTCACTACGTTTTGGGACCGCAAGAAGGGAGAATCAATGGTGCTTGCGACATACAGTATATCAACAGAGGAGGATGGATTTTGAGAGACAAGTGCGTGAAGGAGACCCGTGTATCCCTTTCCCTTTTGTCCTTTACGCCGAGTTTAGCCCATATGACTTTCTTACCTCTGATTGTTGGGCTAAATCATTTGTGGTTTCTTTTCAGATCCATTTTTTTTTTTAACTGGTGGGGCTAATAAATCCTAAATCCTCAAAAGCAATAATAATAATAATAATAATCACATCCGCTCCTTTCTTCGTTAGCTTAAGTTTATCTTTTATAACTTCTATCATATTAGTAATATAATAATAATAATAATAATAATAATAATAATAATAAACAAAATAATAAAGTATATTTTTATAAAAGGGTTTTTAATAATAGTCATTTTGGATGCACTTCTAATTTGACTATTATAAAAACTTTAAAAGGTATATGGATCACCACTTTGGATGCACTTCCAATTTGGTTATTAAGTATGCCTTTATAATATAAAAATAGAATAAAATTGTTAAATATTTTTACAATATTGAAGGTTTTATGATATAAAACTTTCTTTGTTTAAAAAAAGGATTTTAAATAGTCACTTTGGATGCACTTCTTATTTGACTATTTGAAATCTTTAAAGGTATATCGATAACCACTTTGGATGCACTTCTAATTTGGTTATTGGGTATGTCTTTACCGAACCAAAAATAAAAAATATAATAATAAAAAATAAAATAGTAAAATTAAATAACATAAAAGTCAATCAACAAAACGTTTTCTACAAAGAACTATGTGAGTCTGATTCCTCACTGCACCCGAGGATACGTAGGAGCAGGGGCTCACCCCTGTCGACCTCAAAAAAATAAAAAAATTTATTTCTTTTCAAAATAAATGTTTTCTAGAATTCTTTAGGTAAATAAAGATAATAAAAATTGTAGAAAAATCTAAGGGGTAAAATAAATATTGTTGAAGCTATCCATTTGCACATTTAATTAGGGGTAACCGTCTTTATGATGGACGTTGTAGGGTGCTAACACCTTTCCTACGCGTAACCGACTCCCGAACCCATTTTTGGTTTCACAGACCACATTCTTTTAAGGGTTTTTCCAAGGTTTTCCTTAATAAACTTTGGTGGCGGCTCCTCTGATTTTAAATCTTTTTCGCCGTCCGGTCGTGATCTCGGTTGCAACAGGTAGATAATTAGAATCATCAAATTGGTAACCAAAAGATAATTTGGGATAGAATAAGTGTAAACTAATTAGTGTCTTTTAATTATAATAAGCATTAGTTTGTTAATGAGATGTGAGTTCTTGAACCAAGAAATGAGATACTTTTTTTAATTGACAATTAATAGCATGGATGGTTAATGATCAACAAAAATATGTTTGAGTGAATCGAATTGACTGAATGATTGATTTAGTTTGTAATTGTGGCATTAAAAGTGAAATGCAATTGATTTGATGAAAGATGTGATGTAATGGCCAATTGATTGTGATGACAATTTTAATAAAATGAATGAAATTTGTGGAATAGATATGTTGGCCATGGTTTCTCTCTATTGATTTATTGTCCATGCCTAATGAGAGATGTGATGGAATGTAACAAAACAGAAAAGGTTTTGCTAAATTTTATAGAAAAGTATGAATGTTTATAATCGTATATATTGTTCTTGTGGATGTTCATACATCATATGCATATGTGTTGATGTTGTAAACCATGCACTGATGACATGTGTTATGGATAAGAAAGTCACAGTTTGGTACATTGAGAAATGAAAGACAAGGACCCACTTGCAGAGGTCTTGGGGATAAGGTATCGAGTGGTGAAGGTCTTAATGGCCAGAGTAGCGCCCTTGAGTCGGGATATTTGTCTGATCAAGCTTGATAACCCCAACAACTGCTCAGCATTTTAGAATTGGTATGAGAGTATACCTCAGTTTGAATTGTGAATGTCTTGAGCGAAAAGCAGGGTTGGTCTTGACATTTTACGGGCCCTAGGAAAAATAATAAATAAGGGTCTTTTATGTACAAGTATTCAAAAATGTAAACATATATTACATAAAAAAATAGACATATAATTTAATTAAAAATGATATTTTTATCACATTAACAAATAACATAATTTTAATAAATCTTAAAAAGATGTATAATATTTTTCATTCAATTTACTTCCACACTATCATCTATCATTGACAAAATATTATTATCTTAAATTAAATTTTACATGAATTTTTGCTCTTTATTAATATACTAACTTTTAATTTTATCTAGTACTTTAGCCTATGTATTGTACAAGTTAAAGATTTATTTTTATATAATTATAATTATAATTCATAATAAATAAATATTTTAAAATTTTAAATTATATTATTATTAAATTTTATAATAAATATATATTTTTAAATATATAAATTATATTTATATTTATGATAAATAATTTAAATTTTGATATATGTTATTTTTAAATTAAAACGAATATGTGATGAAGAAAATCGATTAACTGGAGGGTAGTTTGAGATGATTGAGAAAGATATTTTTTGATTAATTGTAGAGAATGTGTATGAAATGCACCTTTCAAGGAAAGGAGAGAAGCGGTTGAAAATATCTAATTGAGAGAGTGAGGGCTATACTGTCCAAGTTAGGATTTTTGAATTAATGTGTAAGAGTAGATTCCTTTATAATTTGAGTTTTTGTTTGTGTTTTTTATAAAAAAAAAAAAACAAAAACTTTAAGTCTACACATTATTATATATCAACTATATGTTTGTCACAATAAGCTAGAAATTCATTTAACATGAACTAATGAATGTAATACATCATAAAAAAATTTAACAGTTAAGATAATAGTATTTCATAATCATATCACATTTTTATTTAGATATTAAAAAAGAGACATAATAAGTGATAGTAATTTCAATTTATTTATAAAAATAACACAAAATAATATAAAATCTTTTTTATTACACAATTATACATTTTTTTTTCTAATTTTTTAGGCCCCTTCCAGTTATGGGCCCTGGGCCATTGCACCTTTGGACAAGGCCCACGATTGGCATTGGCTGAAAAATTGCTCGTTTTCTCCATGATGATGAGGATTGTATCTTAGTGTGAGAGAGGTATATGTACTTTCAATCACTTTCCATGGATGTTGATGAACATTTAGTACATTATGGGCCCACATGCATTGCATTAACGAGTGTTTCAATAAAACACTGAATTGGTGTGGTATAGGACGCATTAATTGCGGATGGTAGTAGCACAGACGGACTTGTAGTGTTACCATTTGGATTTATTGAGTAACTTGATAGAAATGATTGATGGATTGAAAAGAAAAACGATAGGTCATGCATCAAATTTTTGTTTGTATGTAGTATGGGAATGGGATGCATTATGTGTGCGTAATGACTATGATATTTACATATGCTGTGACGATGTGTTATGAATTTGTGAATGTGCTCTCTATTGAATGTTGTAATGTTTAATACATGATTTTATAGTTTATGTATGATATGACTCTATTATTGTTTGTCATACTAATTGTGTGATATGAACTATGGTTTGGGTGGGTCTCTGGATTTATTTGATTTCTTGGTTTCAAATTGTCTGGTACTTGCCCTTGATTAATTTGTCCCTTCCTTCATTTGTAGATGTTTGGAATGAAAATAGGGAGTGGATTGCCTTTTGGTTTGTACGTGAACAAGTACATGGCTTAAAAGTGCATGGTATTGGCAAGGGAAGCACCTTAGTTGAAAGCTTTATTGGGATTAGAAGTTTTACAACTGCTAACCAAGATGGTATCAAAGTGGCATGGTGGAGGCATGTATGAAGATGTAGAATGTAACACCCTTTGTCTATGATTATTTCATTTATTTATCATATTTAGTGATTATTTTGTGAGTAATTTTTTTTATAACACATATTATTGATCTTAATAAAATAGAAACTGTGAACATTTCCATAGGATCATAATAGCATATTAGATGTATTATATGTCATAACCAAATTCAAGGTAGGTTATAAAATTATACAAACAATCTGTAATAAATCAAAGTATCTCAAAATAAAAATTAGATAATTGACTATATATACACCACCACATCACTAATATCTAACCCCCTCCCTATAATACAACAAAATAAAGAACCTAGAATCAGACCAGTGAGTCTATGGGCTAAGTCTTATACTATTCCAATTCCCAACTGCTAAATCCTTCAGAATGTAATCATAATGATCTTCCTCAAAGCCTTGAAGTGTAGACCTCGTCAGTGATGGGATTCTTACCATTTAAGCTAGCTGTCCTCCGACGAGTTGCGAAAACATACATACAAGAAAGAAAAAAAAGGAGTGAGATCACATCACTCTCATATTTGAGGTCACAAACAACGAATCTTTATAGTTCCAATCAAAAAAAAAAAAAATCACTATGAGTGATTATTCAATTATGAAATGCAAGGGAAACTAAAGATTCCATCTTAGTTTGATAGACTCATGCATGTGGGCCCAATGCCTCCTGATTCCCATGATCAGAGGTCTTAACATTTCTTTTGGGTGACGATTGGGAGTACATATTCCTTCCTGGTACTTCATTAAACAAGAGTCTTTATCCACTTTTGAAGGAATACTCTCCACCAATCTCAGTAACACTCAACAGTTGTTGGGGTTATTGGGTCGAATAACGTGAGTTTCCCAGCTTAAGATTGCAAGTCTCGGCTCTTAGTATTTCACAACCCAAATCTTCTCAACCCCTAGACTTCGTGAGTCCTGCCTACATCCCTTAGGTACCATACTATAGTCAACCTCTTAGACACACTTCCTTTATACAATGCACATGATGCATGTTCAAACTTAGTATTGAAACTTAAGTTAAAGACTTATCATTCTCATGAAATTCTGGCAGAGTTTTCTCTATTTTTGTACTCTCCCTCATACCTTTACATGGGTATGGTCAATAAAAAAATAGAGACATAACCTGCCAGACAACAATAATCATGATCCTTATTCTCAATTTCAATCATTTCTCATAGGCTCCTAAGGCCACATCTTTTGGTAGCTCTCTAGCTTACCATTCACATATCATATTACATTACATAGGCACCCATGGTCAATCTCTTAGTAATTCTCAAGATTTTCATGTCTCATGACATAATATTTCAACACTTTAATTCAAGTAAAGTAATTAGAACAAGACAAATTCGCATGTCTTTGACATTCATTGGCCAACTAGCACACATATAGACTACCAAAATCATAACTGCTTCTATCTATGAATCTTGTCTCCTTGCAAGTAACTCCTAGAATTTCCAGTTGATCTGTTCCAGGTATGATGTAATGATAAGCAATATGTCTCATATATCACCGATTGGAAAGAAAGTTTCGCAATTTATTCGATGGTCCATCTAAAACAGCATGCTTCTGCTACAATTATATCTATAATCCATGCATATGTATTGGAGTCATGTGTGTGCTAATGCTAGAGTTTGCCCATCATGATCTCTAAAATCTACTCCAGTTATATATAAATTAGAGCTTACAACTTAAAAAGTGAAATTTTTATATTTTTATTCTTTTAATTAGTTTACTATTTATATTTTCTCTCTTATCTTCTTTAAGTATGACTTTCACTTGCCATCATTGAGAGTAGAAAAGTGTTCTCTCACTCTCCTTATCTTCACGTTCACGTGACCTTTTTATTTAAATTAATTTTAAATTGTAAAAATTATAATAAAAATTATTAATAAATTAGAAAGTTTTTTTATGAATATAAAAAGAGGAATTCAAAAGTGGACTACCATCATAAGTGATCCACCATGCGCCACTATTATTGAATGTTAGATTAATCTATACCAACAGTCTTATCCTGGACCCTCTGCATAAGTACTCCCTCTCTATGTCTCCCTGTCAAACACTATCTCCGCTAGTGGCAGCAACAATGGTAGAGTAATATGACGGTGGTGTTGGTGTTCTCTCTTTGTAAGTCCTTCTTTCCTCTTCTTCTTCTTGTTTCCGATGGGCCACTACACCACTGTCATCATCTTTGGAGAACTGCCATTGCCATCATCTCCGAAGAACTGTCAATTGTAGATTTCGATCCAAAACAAGGAGGCTGTCTTTGATTCAAAAAAGAAGAATTATCTTTGATTTGGACAAACGATTTCATTTCAAATCTAGATCTAGATCCAAAATTCAAACGATCTCAAATTTTCAAAACAATTTCTATTTTGGGGTTTCAAATCTAGATCGTGGAAATAGAGGGTGCTTATTACGACATTGCGAAGAAGCGGTTTTTCCCGAGCATGAGGTGGTGGGTTATGGAGATTGCCAAGGAGGGAGGCCTAGGTGGGCGCCGAGGAGGGAGAATCGGAAAGGAGATCGAAGACAAGGGAAAGGAAGGACTGGAGGCAGAGTGGTGGCTGTTCATAGGATTTGATGTGGGAAAGCTTAAATAAGATTATGTAACCTGATTAATCTAACGATTACAAATTGTGGTGCATGGTGGACCACCTATCCTAATTAGTCATATAAAAATTTAAATTTATCATTATCTAATGTTATCCATGTCATTTTTTATTTATTTAAAATATATTAAAGCAATAAAAAAAAGTTTCTTAACTAACAATACAAAAATTTGAATTTCTTCTCATCTAATATTATTCACTTGAATTTTTTATTTTTTTATAAATTTTAATAATCAAACTAGTAATAAATTGAAATTCTCCTTATTCTTTGAATGCTTTTAGCTTAAATTTTAAAGTGTATATGCCATCTGTTATACTTGATTGTTTTTTAGTTTTCATAAAAGTATAAATGAAAAATAAAAGTTAATCATACATTATGATCGAGTTACCCTTTGTTTAAGACCCTTTTACCCTTGACTTCATTTTATTTGTTAGTGTACAATGCTTTTTCTTCAAAGTAACTACATTGTCATTCAGTTTTTATTCCAGATTGCAAACTGACACACAAGACCACCATTTTCTGCATAATAACTGCACCCTCTTTTTCTCTCTTCTTCCACGTTTTCAATCTATTGCCTAAATAGCCTTTTTCTGTCTACCTGCTGCACGTGGATATCAGGTATAATTCTCCTTTCTCTCTTATTCCATCCATTCACACTCTCCTAATGATATCCACTGGAAACGTAGAATTGTTTTTTTTTTTTTTATATTCGTAATTTTGATGAATTTAATCCTTCTTTCCAAGTAGTTTTCACGATAAACTATGTTACGGATTCTGCTTTGAATGGTTTGTTGAAGTCCTTGAGTTTTTCTTTCTCTAAACTATGTTGCTATGGAAATGGCTCAAATGAGATTATGGCTTCTCGGCTGTATTTGCTTTGATATTGTTTTATGTCAATTGTGATTATTGTTTGCAAATATTTTGAAGATTTTGGATTCTGAATTTCAATTCTGCTCTTTGATCATATAAAATTGAGGGCATCATGTCTGTCAAATTAATAGCGACCTAATAATTAAAAGGCATTAGAGCTTATTGGTTGGGGTTTTTTAATAGTGGTGCCTTCTATAGAGTAACTGCACTCTCTCTTCCTCTTCTACATTTTTGCTCTTCCTCTTCTTCTACTGTTTTACAATTTATTTTCAATCCAATAGATCAAGGTTGTCTATTAATTTGTGGTTATTCTCCTCTCAATTTTTCGCTTCATGCAGGTTTTTAAGGATCCTATTGCCCTCTTGACAGAAACATATTTAATTGTTGTATTCTACAGATTATGTCCTTCGCCTGTCATTTTTTTTTTGCTGTTACAAAACTTTATTTTTCATAGGCTTCATCTTAAAATGTAAGTTGTTTGTTAGTTGAATGATGCCCAATGCAGTAGTTTCTTCAACTCTTAATCTGACTCTGACCTTGTTTTGTTCAGCACTTGCCTAAACTCGATGGTGCAAAGGAGAAGCTGCACACCCGTGACGGTTTCCTCTTAGCTAATAACAGTGTTTATCATTTGTACAACACTGATAACAGTTTCTACCACCATTCTTTCTCTCAAAGGTAATCCCACACTACTCAGTAATCTTATGCTGTTATGTTCTTGTAATTATTTTTTTAATATACCACACTATACAAAACGTGTCCACACTGAAGGAGCTTCTCTAATCCAAGTTCTGCCATCCTATTCTGGTAATGCTGATTTCTTATAGTCTTTTTTTCCTCTTATATTGCATTTGATTTTATGTTAAATTTTTCTTTTCTTTATCTATATTGATAATATATAAAATTTTGTAATTATGTTACACCAATTTTTCTATCATCTTGAGCATTATCATAACATTTTGATGATCGGTCTAATTTATGTCTTTCACAATTTGCATAGTGTAACTTTCTTTTATATAGGTTGCTAATCTATCTACTGTGCATTATCACAGCACATACTAAAATTAAACCAAATTATCTATTATCTTCTTATTTCATTATATATATAGCGTAATGCAATCCTATATCATAGAGGGTGTCGAAAACTTGAAGATGTTGTTGCCAACTTAAAAATCTTAAAATCAATTTCTATTTCTTATATGTTTTAAGTTTAATTTTTATCATTGAGTGTTAGGTTTTAACAATTAACAAACTTAACATGGCTTTTTAAGGATTAATAACGTAAAAAAACTGCAAACTTCTTCAAATTTTAAAATCACTCCCTTCTTGGCTTTTATAACTAAACCACTGTTATTTAATAATAGCTCTCTTCCTCTTCCACGTTTTGCTCTTCCTCTTCCTCTACTATTTTACAATTTATTATCAATCCAATAGATCAAGGTTGGAAATTAAAGAGGAATAGCACTTTTATATCCATGTCAATCCTCCTTTTATATTGCATTTGATTTTATGTTACATTTTGCTTTTGTTTATCTATATTGATAATATATAAAAATTTGTAATTATGTTACACCAATTTTTGTATCATCCAGTGAATGAATCTTATTATTGTTTTCTTATTGAAATTTTTACGGTTTTTTAAACAATTTATAGTTATTTCTTTTTTATTTCTCAATTTTTTTTTGAATTTTAAACAACTACACATGATGATAACAATTGCATTTATCAAATGGGCAGGTGTTTAAATTTTTACACAATTAGACGTGGTGATAACAATTAGTTCTTTTTTTTTTTCAAATCTCTTAACTGCCCATTTTATTTAAATTTTAAAACTCTTAATTTTAAATCTCTTAACTGCCCATTTCATTTAATGTTATAAAAACTATCAATTTGTAAACTCTAGAGAGCTTATACAGTTGACATTTTTGTTCAATTTCCAATGTATCTCTTCTTTTCTTTCTCCTGCATTTAGTTTTTAAACCATCCTATTTGGTTCAAATATTTCTTTTAAATTTTATTTATTTTTATGACTCCATTATTATTTTCTCACCACCACCACCAAAATATTTTTAAAAAGCAATAAATATGCCATGAACAGTATTAGGAATAAATATTTTCCCCCAAAAATTATTCATCTTGTTAAGGTCATATTTCTGAATATATTTAAGTTGTTTATCTCATTAGTTTATTTTATTATGGTTTGAAAATCGATATCAAATAAAATTTGTTAAGACAATTTAATAAATAAATCTTCTCTCCAAAAAGATAAAAATATAAATTTTGTCGTTACAATAAATAAACTTTAACAATTTATTTTAATTAGGTTAACTACCGTATATATCACTTGTTTGATTAAATAATTGAAAAAATAGTAAAAAATTAATTGTTATAATCGACTTTGTATATTAAAATCTCATCTTGATAATTTATGTTTACTCCCAATATATCATGTGACCTTTTCTATACCAATCATTTTTAGGTCAACTTCAATCGAGGGCGAGTTTTAGCGTAATTAAGTCTAACATCTATTTTCTTACCAAGATAACATAGGTTTGAAATCCTACAAACAGCATCTTGGAAATAAGACTATGTATCCATCCTAAAAATTATCTTAGTTAGAGTCTCCAGTTATCCCTTTTTAGTTTACAACCTTTTGAAGACAAATCCAATAATAATAAAATATTACGGAGAGTAAATGAAAAAATGTAGTCTAGTCTCAAGTTATCCAATTGACAGAATAAACCACTGATCTTCATTTCTATGTTTAAAAAAAAAAATAAACCACTAAACTGTCAATTTTTTTGAATTTAAAAATTCTAAGCTACCCCACTACTGCCTTGGCTTTTTTTAAACTGTCCAGTTTTTCTAACAACCTAACAATTAACAAACTACCCCACTACCCCTTTTTTGAAGATTTTACGTTATTATTCTTTCTCACTAATTTTTTCTTTTCTTTTTTCTCTATTGTAACTTCAACTTAGAGTTGGGACATTTTTAACGAATTACACCTCAAATTAAACAAGTACACAAGAGGAAAGGTTGTTAATTTAAAAGTATAAGCCTTTGAGTAATATTCGGAAGCTATATTTGTTTATAAATATTAGTCACTTTGCAATAATTTAAAAATTGATAGAATCACTTTCATGTGTTCCTGAGACACTGTTTGTAATTTAAACTGTGCAACACACACTATATACTCTTTTTTCGGGTAACCATGTACGCACACTTTATACTCTAACTAACGTGTACATATGAAGATCATACTTATTCATCTATCTTTTTGTGGTTTTTGGTAAACATTAATTCTATAAAATTCCTAAAATTATGTCATCATCTCACAAGTGTTCGTTTATAAAAAAAATTTGTCGTTTAGGGAATGTCATTTAAATATTCTATTCTAGAGGGAATGTCATTTAAATACACTAATTTATCATTTTCAAAACTAAATAGTATATTATAATACTATGGAAATCTGTATGTTCCAAAAAAAATTCTTATACGTCGTGTTAACAATATTATCCCATAATAATATTTTTAACATGACAAAGAAATGATAAGGTTATTGAAAGGATTGAATTTTTTTAGTATGATTTTAAAAGTGCTAAGTGTTATTAAAAATTTAGCATTTTAAAATTTTTGTTAATAATAGGTAATTTTTATTTTAGAATGTTAACAAGTAAATAAAACTTGACTTCAAATTTTATTTTATTTAATTTAATGACATATTTAATGACAACCCTGCCTCTCCATCAACAAACCCAATACGTTTCTACCTTTTCATTGTAGCTTTGGGAAAATTTATTTTAATGTAGTTTGTTCATAGTCGGGAATTGAATGGCATGTTCTTTTTATGTATCTTACCACTACATGTGAACATCATACATGTGTGTTTGTGCAATAGAAATGACATATTAATTAATAAAATTTATATTTTACTATTCTTGGAAAAATATATAATACATTATTTCATTATGCATATTTTCATCTTCCACTTAAATAGTATATATCTTAGATAAACATGTATCTTGAAAAACAAAATTTAAAAATAGAATTAATATATGCATCAATGTATAATTATATAATTATATAAATAATTACAAATATGAAATTTAGCTCAATAAAAATACGTTAGCACAATGGAAATGCAGACACACAAGTGTGGCAATGTCTGTGTTTCCACTAGTTTAGTATAATAGGAATGTAGACACACATGCACAACATATAAACTAAGAGTTTAATGACAATAAGCATACATTAATGCAATAGAAAAGTGGACACACAGGCTTGGCAGTGCCTGTGTTTCCGCTAGTTTAGTATAATAGGAATGTGGACACACATACACAACATATAAACTAAGAGTTTAAAGACAATAAGCATGCATTAATGTGATAGAAAAGAAAACACACAGTCATGGCAGTGCCTGCATTTTTGCTAGTATAGATTAAGTCAACATGATATTGTAACATATTTTTTTAAAAAAATGTTACTATGGATACATTATTGTAACGTTTTTTAAACTAAATGTTGCCTATTCATTTTTGAACGCTAATGTTGCCTATTCATAATCCATAATTTCTTTGTAAGCTTTTATAGGTTTATATTTTTGAAAACGCAAGCTTTTTCACGCTTTTGTTTTTATCTTAAGCAAGCATGCTTTCTCTGTCTCTCACAGCAATCAATCTCTCTCTCAACTATCATTCTCACGATGACTCCATTGGAATTCCCTATTAGATAGCAAGCAAAATTCTCAATGTATCAAGTAAAATTTTAGGGTTCATTATCTTAATCTCTTCTCTTTTGCAAACAGCAACCTCTCTCTCATAGCAATCTCAGTTTCAGTGACTCCATTGAAATCCTTTGTTTGGTAATTTTTTCCATTCTTAGGGTTAATATATTTTCCAATCTCATTCTGCAATTTTGAGGTATGCATTGATTCTAAATTCTCATTTTAATGAGACTGGTATGCATTGATTTACATGCAATTTAATTTTAATTTAGGTGCAGTATCACTGCCAAAGACATATCGGTGTTTGACATAGATGAGACTACACTGTCTAATTCCAATATTATGCTAACCATGGATTTGGGTATGATCTCTATTCGGTTTTTGCTATTATTAATAATTTAATTGATTTTTCTATCAAATCTAACATTTTGGAATTTTGCCCATCTATTTCAACATTCTTCCCCCTCATTGACTCATGGTATATCTCTTTACATTTATATGATTTTTATTATTTAATTGTATATAATTTTGTTTTATTTTTAATGTACCTAATTTTTTAATGTTGTGTGACTTAAGTAACACATGTATAAGAAAACATAATGTTCATTTTTAGTTCATCTGAATGAGACTGTTATTTGATATTGGGGGAGAATGAGTTTTGAGGAGCTTGATTTTAGAAAATTAATCTTGGAAGATAGAGTTTTATGTTTGAGGTGGTGGATTTATTATCTGGATGTGTTGTGAATCTTGAGCCTAGACTGAAAAATTCATTGTAGGATTTAGAAGAATTACTTTTGAGATACTGATAAGATGCCCAAAATATATTATAGCATACCTTATATAAGTTGCTCTTACTATGCCTCTTTCTTTTCCTTTGAAGGTTGGTTTACCTTGAACTAGTTCTATTGTATTTATAGGTCCTTCATTCAGTCATAGAACATACTGATTGTACTGGACCAAAATATAAAAATGAAATGGGATTTTTATTTACACAAACTTGCGTTTCTTGACCTGTAATGAAGAGATACAAGGACAAAGATAAGGAAATGTGGATATAAATTCCTCTAGGAGAGGCCTGGACTTATTGTGTGGTGACTGTTATAAATTGATAGAATGCTTAAAGATTAAGCCAGTGAAGAAAAAGAAGAGCGGCCCAGAATGGTGAGTGCTTATGATCTTATGTTTTGTCATAGCTTGTTGAAATTAATATATTACTTCTGATCTGTAATTCTGTATTAACGAATATTACATAATCCACTAATGC
Organism: Spatholobus suberectus; assembly: GCA_004329165.1. Taxonomy (NCBI): domain Eukaryota; kingdom Viridiplantae; phylum Streptophyta; class Magnoliopsida; order Fabales; family Fabaceae; genus Spatholobus; species Spatholobus suberectus. The sequence goes on along the minus strand of CM014729.1, from coordinate 4,342,556 downwards.
TGAGGGATGATAACAACAGAATTTTTATAAACTCTTTTGATATTCTTTATGTCAATGAAATCCCATTCCCCACTAATATAGAGTGGCTATTTGGTAGGCCCAAATGAGATTTCAGCTAGTTATTAAAAGTGTTGAAAAGAGAATGTCAAAAGGGTTCCTTTATAATAATTTCTTTTGATATTCTATTTGAGTTCATTTATAATCATCACACCTATATGGTATTTGTATGACTTTCTTTTACTTTTACACAAAATGGTTAGTCTTCAATTTCGTGAGAATATTAAGAGTTGCCTTTGAAATTACTGTTAAGAATATTAAGAGTTCCTTTACTTGTATGACTTTCGTTAAAACTTCTATATTGGTTTTAAAATAGTTTTAAAATTGTTGCAGGATATGGCAAAATGCCAGAATATGAACACATTTACAGACTTCCTGTTGAGCCTGGGGCAGGGGAAATACAATAAAAAATCAGGCCAAAATGACTCTTTCCACCCTTTGATTTATGTCCTCTCATAACATAAGCATGTTAGCCTCTCATTTAGTTTGAAGCTCAAAATTATGGCTGTAGGCCAGTACTTAAAAAGCATCAGTAGTGTTAATAATTTTTCAGTTTTGCTCTACATGATTGGAAGTGCCAGGGAAAATTATGAAGACTTTTGGGAACTTCAACCTGTACCGAAAAACTTCTTAACAAATGTTGGAAACTTTTGATAATTGTTCATGATGCAGAAACAAGCACCTTGCCCAAGTTTTTAATAATGAAAATCATAGACTTAATCTGTACGGGGATAATGTGGAGGTAAGTTTTTAGGTATGAATTTTTTATAGACTATAGACAAGATCTTTATTGTTTGCTTTGTCTCTGCCTCATGGTTATCATTGCAAATATTAGGATTTTTCCCCCACTCTATTCAGATTAGTAGGTGCTGTTCTAAAGCATGAAATAATTGAATCTACTGTACTGGGCTATCACTGGCCCCAGGAAAGCAAAGTAAAGGTTCTTGTCCAATTGTAGTCTGATTATTGTATCTAAAGAATTATTTCGATCAATAGTTTTTGTGAATTTGATTCTTTTCCAATTGTTTGCCTGATAATTGTATCTAAGGAAAGTAGAGGTTCTTTTCTAATTAGCGCTGACTATTGACTAACAATAAATGATATACACGAGTTTATATAAAACTTTCGGTCTAATTTGTGCTACTTAAGTATTCTGGTGTCTTATCTATAAAGCTTTATTTTGAGCAGGCCTCCAATTAAATGGGTGTATATTAGGAATAAAGAGGCAATAGTAGAAGGTCGGGGCCCTAGTCTGTGCAGCTGCTCTAAAACCAGCACTCTTTGCATTCGTGTTCCCACAGGATACACCATTCCCAGGTTCAGTGGTCCGATTGTAGAACCTCCTGCTCTCATATCTCATCACACCTGTCGAGCATAAAGTGACTCTAGCTCCATAGCCACTTAGGAATTAATATAATGACATGACATATATTGTAGATATAACATTTTACCTATTATGACAATCAATATTCTAACACCTTATATGGATTATGCTATTAGGACAATTCTTGGAGAGGCTAACTAAGATCCACACTTGAAAAATGGTGTTGATGTGTATCACATTGTGCAGTAGGGAGTGGATAAGGAGGATTGCAATGTTCATATCAAGGTATGACATTCTTCGCTCTTATTTAAGGTTGATTATATATATTATTATATATAGGTTTTGAATCTTGTGACCTAAGTTATGTGGCGTAGTTGGTGTAAGTTCTTTACTCAGGTAATATTTTTTTAAATTTTTTTATATTGAAAACAAAAAGTAATGAGGAATTAGGCTCAACACTCTACTGGCAGGCTATGACTTTCTGTCAAAATGATAAAGGTGCAAATACCTTCCATTCTCTCCCCTCCCCCTCCTGTAACACTCCTTTAATTTTAAATATAATTCATATTAATTTAATTATTATTTTAAGTTGATGAAAATGTGAGTAAAATTTTTTTTTTCTTTGATACTAGCAATAGAAAAACAGAATTTAGAAATAGAAGTGAAATGATAAAAACTGCTTATGTATATATATATATATCCAACTGTACATCATGGTTTGAGTAGTACATAATAGTCGAAGAGAAAACAAAAATACATCAAAAGACGTATACTACCTAACCCAATATATACATAAAAAAAAGGATCCTATACAGAGCAGTATTTATCTACCCTATCCCTTAAGAAAATATTATAAACTAGGTCTTCAAATTTGGAGAAGTATCCTCTGGCTCTTCCTTAGCATCATCAGGCATTGTTATCATCTTCAATAATCACGATTCAACATGCATAACAAAAATAATGGAGTGAGGTGATTTGTTCTAAATCACTTTCACATGTATGGTAGGAATTTAAATACAATCAATGAAGAGAACCTAGGGTTTATTCTAAGTTATACTACACTACCCTTGACTTGGTATGGATCCATACTTCCCATCAGTGAGTAATAATTCTTAACAGAACCTGGGAAGTGACTGGGAGTACATATACCTCATCAACATCATCACATGGTACAGTCCTCATCATCAATGAGGAACAAATATCAGTCAGGACGTCCATTTATAGAGATATACTCTCGAACCAATCCCGGAATGCTGAGCAGTTGTCGGGGTTATCGAGCTTGGTCAGGTGAATATCCCAGCTCACGGGCGCTACCCTGGCTATTAGGACTTTCACCACTCGATGCCTACCCCCGAGACCTCCCAAATGGGTCCCTGCCTTTCATTCCTCAGCGTACCAAACTGTAGCTTCCCTAACAGGGTGTCATGCCACTGCATGTCCCTTGCTTTACATTACTCACTAATATATTAATTTCTAAAGGTTCATTCTGGTCTCAAGTATTTGAGCACCAGTATAATTTCTACTAATATCTCTGCCTTATATTACAGAGATTTGATCCATACATATCATTCACATAAGTCATAATTCAAATTAAAGCACATAAGCAATAATTCAATAAAAATAAAGATATACAAATTAAAATAAAGACTGATAATTAAGAAATAAATCATAGAATGGTCAAAAAATTCCATAAAAATAATTTTTAAACTTAGAAAAATAATTAGAATTTTATCATGAATTTTTAGAATTTTTCGAAAATTTTTGAAATTCAGTATTTCTAAGAAAAATGTGTCCACAGGCACTTATAGAGCACAATTAGAAGTACTAAATAAGCTTTAAAATTTATGAAATTTTTACAGATGGTCTATTAGCGTGTCTAGACCTTACCTGAATGATAAGAACTTAAACTGAAATTTCTATAGTAGTTTTCTAAAAATAAATTCATAAATAGCTTATAAAATAATTTCTATCTTTAGTTTCATATTATGAGATTTATGGTTTATTTCTTCTACTATTTTGCTAAACTAATTGAGTATTACTAAAATTTGATAATTTAATAATTTAATTATTTATCATAATAGCTAAAAATATTTTTCTAAATTTGGGCAGTATAACAGCTTAGTAATTCTACTGTAATTGTTTAAATTCGAGCATTATAACAACTTAATAATTATACTATGGTTGTCTAAATTTGAGCAGCATAACTACTTAATAAGAGTATTTTAATTATCTAAAATTGAGCAGAGTAACATCTTAGTAAATGCATTTTAATTTTCTAAAAATGAGCAGAGTAACAGCTTAGCAAGTGCATTTTAATTTTCTAAAATTGAGCAGAAGTAACAGCTTGGTATAATTTAATAATTTAAATTTGAGCAAAATAATAACTTAGCAAAATTTAAAGTTTAACATCAAATAATATAACAATAATGTAATAGTAAAACTAAAGCCTAAACGGTTTAGGGGAAAACCCTTCCTACCAACATGCAAAGTAATGAAAATTAGAACCAACCCCACTCCCCCCATTACCTCAAAGAGTTGGTGAAGTTGTTGGTACAGAGCTCCTAGGAAGAGGATTTTTACTAGTTATCGGAAAACTAGTAGAATTTTAGCATAAAAACAAAGTAAAAGAAAATTTTCTAAAGAGAGAAAATTTCTCTATGGAAGCTTACGGTGGTGAAAGGAGGAATGGGATGAAAAATTCAGTTATAAGTGATGGTATTTATAGGAAAAAAATGAACCTAGGTGTCCATGGAGTTATGTCATCCATGATGTCAAAAATGCAATTTTTATTTTTTTTATTAGGACACATATTCATATAGGGGATGAATCACCCTTGCTAGAGCTGGTACGTGGGATAGCAGCTGTCCAAATATTTGCAGTATAAATTTTGACTGTTAATTAATTAGCCGGGTACCGATAAAAATCGCCTAAACTTGAAAAAAATAACTTTTAATACCAAAATAATTAATTTAGATATAAATCTGAACAAATGTAATATTTTTCATCAAAATAATTTCTAAAATAAATTTTAATTTTTTCGAATTATAAATATATATATTATATATTTTAAGCTTAGAAATTCATATTAAATTCATTTTAATTCAATAAATGCTCAAATTTTTATGAAAATTCTAAAATTACATATTTTACCTAGAAATGTATTAAAAATATCATTTTCATCATTTTTGTATGTCAAACCAATACTGAGTTGGTTATTTGACAACTAGGGGTATTTTGGTCATGTTGTACAGGAATTTCAGAAAATTCCCAAAAAATTCCCAAAATTATATTTTAATACATATGACATGATTTTAAACTCAATTTGACATTTTAATATCAATTGAATATTTTTTTCATGTCAGCCCTTAATATTGACAAATAAGGACAAAATCGTCATTTTCGAATTTCTCCGGGCTTCAACTTGGAAAAATTATTGAAATCACAATTAGATAGTTTTCAATATTCTGAGTTTAACTGTGGGGATCAGAATTTTTAGATTCCTTCCCGATTTTTCAGAATTAAATATAGAATAAATAAATAAATAAAACAATTAATTAACTAAAAGTGAGGGTGTTACACCCCCCCCCCCCCAACAAAGATCCCCACCAAGAAAAAGGCTTAGTTCCATGGCTAATGAAACTGGCTCTAATTCTTTCTTTCTTTTTTTCTTTGTTTTGAAAAACAGTTGATTGTCTGCTCAAAAATCTTATTAATTCTTGCAAAAGCTCAGAAAGTGCTTGCTTAAAGCAGGAGCCTGCCAATCTTTTCCACCAGGGCTAAGCTTCTCTATCTAAACTTGATGTTCATGCTTTTACTGAAGTTACAAGTTGTATGCTGGTGATATTTTCACTTTTTAGTATGATGAATAGCATCCATGTGTCTTTATGTTACAATATAATTAACTAGTAACATTTTATAAATGTTACATTAACTTAGCAACATTTTTAAAATGTCACAAAATGCTAGATTGGTAGCATTTTTAAAATGTTGTCCTTAATATGTACAAATGTTGCTAAAAGCCTTTAGCAACATAGGCTTGATACAACATTTGATAAAATGTCACAAAAGTATATTTGTGACATTTATATATAATTTGGTAACATTTTTCAAATGTTCCTAAAAGCAACCATTTGTTGTAGATCTTGAAACATTTAATATATGCTGATGCTTCCTTACCACAACCCCATTTTCTTGGGGGATTTCAATGCAATATAGCTTATAAGTGATCCCCTTAGATAAGTAGTAAGATAGCATGGAAAATTCAAAACCATTATTTCATCAAATAGTTTTATTTCTTAAGCCAAATTGAGTTTGTGTAAAAGTTATGACACGCATTAAGCGTTGCCTAGTCTCAATTTTGTGTTCATCAATCTAATCCATGTCTATCTAGATTTGTCACCTAAGATAGTCAAAAAATATCTATGGCCTTGAATAGATGAAGTAGAATATGGACACCATATATCAACATGAATTAAATCGAATCTACATGAAGAAACAAAATGGCTAATAAGAAAAGCAAGTTTTCTTTGTTTAGGAAGGTGGCAAATGTCACATGCCTTATCTACAATTGGAGGTATGTTACGATGCTGTTTTCAGATACTAGAAAACAAGTGTTAGAAGGATGCCCCAATTTACAATGCCAAATGTAACATCCTCAAAATATTACTTAAATAATTATCAAATAATTTTTATTTGTTTAATTGTCTTGTGATATTAATCAAAAATCTAGATAGAGATTTATAAATTTTAAAAGCTTTGATTTAGCTTCAATGAATAAATAATATCTAGACTTAATAATAATAATAATAATAAAGGTAATAATTGGAATTATATAGAAATGTCTAAATAATTAGCAGAGACATTTCTAAAGTTGAGAAAAATATATTCTTGCCTTAGAATAATATTAGAAAGTATCTAAGAAATAATTTTTTTTTTTGGTAATTTTATAAATAAAATTAGATTTATTGCAATTAATAAATTAGAAGAAAGAAAGATAATTAAGAGATAAATTGTAGAATAGTCAAAAATTTAAGAAAAACAATTTTTAAGCTTAGAAAAGTGATTAGAAATTTATCATGAATTTTTAGAAATTTTTCTAGAATTTTTATAATTTAGCATATATGAGTAAAAGTGTTCACAGGCACTTATAGAGTACAATTAGAAAGACTAAATGAGCTTTAAAAATTAGAAAAAAACTTCAGGAGGTTCCTTAGTGTGTTTAGACCCTACCTGAACAAGGAGAACTCAAACTGAGATCTCTATAATAGTTTTCTAAAATAAGTTCATAAATAGCTCATAAAATGACTTATAAAATAAACTATTTATTTTTAATTTTGTTTGCAGAGATACCTCACATGTTAGACCGGAGAGAGACTAGATTAAGCCTAATGCCATTAACTTCAACTCTTTGTAAGCCCATTGAGTCAAAATTAAAACCAACACTAGACATTTTAGTGACGCATGTCAACACTTAGTGGTCCAAGAATTATATTTTTCTCCTCCTTAGCTAACTACAACTGTGACCACCACTTCTCTCCCACAAGGTCTCATTCTTTTCTCTTCCTCCTCAATAAACCCTCTCCATTTCTCTCAAAATCTCTCAAGTTTCTCTACCATCCAAGCTTTCTCTCTTCCTTTCAAGACTAAGGAAACTCCATGGGTGGTGCAAGAAACTCAATCTCTCCCTCTTCTCCTTACAAGCACACACCCCTCTCTCTTTGAACCCTAGCTCTCTTTATCAAATTTTGCAATTTACACCGATCCAAGCCTCCAATTTCCAATCCAATCAAGGATTTAACACTTCTGCCTCATGGGATTTAAAAGCCCTATGGTAATGTTCCTCTTCTCCACCTAATTCAAATTTTGGTTAATATTCATTCTCGTACTCAATGTTGTTTTGTAAAATTAATCGGTGAATTCTTTGACTTTGCTGGTGGAATGGTAGGAAAGACGATATTAGACCCAGTAGGAGCTTGATTAGAACATGGATAAGCAAAACCTTCTCTTCTCCTCTTATAGACAGCCATAGTCATCAATGGGTAAGGGGGTAAAAACTAGATTAATTTGATTTCAAGAATGATAATGGTCTAGATGGTGGTTTTGATAAATTATGTGTTGTCAATTTCATTTGTATGACCCTTGAGGATTCTAACTGTGATGTGCTTGCATGATTGGCCACATAGAGCTTAGTTAGGCCTTCTATGATGTTCTTGATGATGGAATTGCTTGAAATATATGTCAATTGCTTGATTACAATGCTTAAAGATTAAATTGCAAGTTGCTGAATTTTTACTGCAGTAGAACAGTCTCTGTTTTTCGTGTATAACTTCCTGTGTAGTTGAAATTTTTGCATGATTTTTGGTAGAGAGATGTCTCTGTATGTCTAAACTATCCCTGTAAAATTTCGTAATCTAATTCCATGTGATGAATATTTGGCGAATTTTTGATTGACTGCTGTTCTGTCAAATTCTGACAGTAACCAGCCACGAAAAAAGTGATCAATTGGACTCCTAAATGATTTTATAAAAATTAGGAAAAAATATATTTAGAAACCAGACATATTGAAGGTTAAAACTGAAAAATATGGTTGAAATAAAAATTCATTTGCTATGCCAAAACAATCAACAAAAACAGGGTATCACTATATGGTAGAAAACAAAAAAATGCTTATGATGTAATTGGTTTGTTAATTGGTGGTGAGCTTAAGATGAATTACATGATTTGTAACCAATTAAATGGAATGCATGATTAGGACTCTTGAGTCGGTCGACATAATGTAGTTGCTTTAACCTTAAAGTGTTAGACATGAAATTGTGTTTTGCTAGAGTTAGCTAAAATTATAATTAACATTTTATAATGATAGCATATGTGAGAGCTTATTTGGATTGAATAGTGAATGATAATGACTTTGGTTATGAAAAGTGAAGGAAAGATGAATAATGTGATATATTATGGTGAACTGAGTTAATTGAATGATTGAATTGTCGAAAGTAACATTGAAAGTGAAAGTGCAATTGAATCGACGAAATGTGCGATAGGAATGCTATCTATGAATGTTTATAATTGAATATATTATTCTTGTGGATGTTCATACATCATATGCATATGTATTGATGTTGTAAACCATGCATTGATGGCATGTGTTTTGGATGGGGAAGTCACAATTTGGTACACTGAGGAATGAAAGGCAGGGACCCACTTGCGGAGGTCTTGGGGGTAAGGTATCGAGTGGTGAAGGTCCCAATGGTTAGGGTAGCGCCCTTGAGCCGGGATATTCACCTTACCAAGCTTGATAACCTCGACAACTGCTCAGTATTCCAGGATTGGTGTGAGAGTATACCTCTGTTTGGACTATGAATGTCTTGAGTTGAAAGATTGCTCGTTCCCTCGATGACGAGGAGGATTGTACCTTGGTGTGAGAGAGGTGTATGTACTCCCAATCACTTCCCATGGATATTGATGAACACTTAGTAGATTATAGGCCCACATGCATTGCATTAACGAATGTCTCAATAAAACCCTGAATTGGTGTGGTATGGGACGCATCAATTGTGGATGGTAGTAGTACAGACGGACTTGTAGTGCTACCATTTGGATTTATTGAATAACTTGATAGAAATAATTGATGGATTGAAAAGAAAGACGATAGGTCATACATCAAATCTTTGTTTGTGTGTAGCATGGGAATGGGATGCATTATGTGTGCATAATGACTATGATATTTACATATGTTGTGATAATTTATTATGAATTGTGAATGTGCTTTTTACTAAATGCTGTAATGTTTAATACATGGTTTTATAATTTATTGTATGATATGGCTCTGTTAATGTTTGTCATACTAATTTTGTGATATGAACTATGGTTTGGGTGGGTCTTTGGGTTTATTTGATTTCTTGGTTTCAAATTGTTTGGTTCTTGCCCTTGATTAATTTGTCCCTTCCTTCATCTGTGGATATTTGGAACAGAAATAGGGGGCGGATTGCCTTTTGGTTTGTACGTGAACATGTACATGGCTTAGGAATGAGTGGTATTGACAAAAGAGTCACATTGGCTTGAGGCACTACATGGATCATAAGGCTTACAACCCCTAACTAAGATGGTATCAGAATGGCGTGGCGGAAGCGTAGTTGAAGATGTAAAAGACCTGTTCTTATGGAATGGCGAGTTCATGGTTTGATTCTATAATACCAGATGTTGAAATAATCTGGTGTGGGTCAAAATTGGTATTCCCTTGGGATTAGAATGGTAATACTCTAATCTGAAGGAGTATCCAGTTGTGTAATTGACCATGCCATAATGTCATTAGAATGTAATGTAAACTCTTTTTGTGTCAAGAATATGTGGCTGCATTTTTGTAGAGTTTTAAATTGTATTTCATTTTTATTGGTATTTGTTATCATAGTATTTATTAATGGTTTGGTAGTAAAACTCTTATTTCGTTTTACATAGAAAAATATTTCACATTTTATATTATGCTACAATTTCGGTTTTAAAGGATTTAAAAACAAAATCTATCTTAATTTCTACTACCGAGCTATTAGAGCTCGAATTTGAGTTACAAAAATGTTGACAGTTAAGGGTGTTCACCAAATATCAATTGAGGAAGCATCATTAGTATAAGTCTAACTTTGTGGAGAGTAGCACCTTGTTTTGGGCCATCCAAGAAAGATGACACCATTGCATATAGTGCTCCATAATATTTAGTAATGTCAATCATCCTCATAGACCGAGTCTCTTGGATATAACAAAATTTGTCAGTAAAAATGGCTTGATATGATTACTATTTGGTTAATTTACAAATGGACACAATGTTAACTGATTGAGAGCATTATAAAGAACCAAGGAAGCTGTAAGATATATGATGCCACTACATCTTGCTGTAATAGTCTAACCATTAGGCAATGAAACAGGTACAGATTTGATGACCTTATATGAAGTAAAAAAATGATAAAGATGAAGCAATATATCTGTAGCTCCTGAGTCCAAGATCCAAGTAGTAGATGAATTACCTTGGCTTGGAGATGTGGTTGTTATATTATGAAAACTGACCAAGTTGGAAGCATGTGAGGCACCAGTAGGTGTGGATGTGGGAAGTAAGGCCAAAAGACTTTGAATCTACTATTTACTAAGACCAAATGAAGGAGAATCATCTTTGAATTAGTGGCTTATGGTTGCTCTAAGAAAATAGCATTTGTTGCTTTCTTTGATTTATATCCACGAGGAAACCTGTGCTTAAGAACAAAGTATCAACTACATGATTTGTATGACCACAGTGAGTGCATTGCCTTGCAGAACCAGATTTTGTAGGGAAAGATGTGGCTCGACCACAGCCTTGAGAAAGGGGTGGTTTTGTTTGTATAGCAAGAGACCAACTTGAAGCTGTCTTTCTTCTTGAATCACCATAGAAAACACCTCATTCAAGGGTGGAAGGGGCTCCATCAAGAGAATATGAGATTTAACATGTGTTAAATTTTCATTGAGGCCTTGGAGAAAAAAAGGGACACAATTGTTCACTACAACATTTTTGGTTTTAGGCCGCAATAAAAAATCGTGGTTAGATGTGTAAAAACTGTGGCCCAAAGTTTAGGCCACGAATTGGCCATGGTTTTTCAATTGCGCTTTGAGTGGCCGTGGTATTTGCTAATAGACCATAGTTTTTTACTTTCGACCATAGTGCAAAACAACCGTAGCCTAAAATACTGAAAAAGACCACGTTTTTATAAGTGTTGTCATATATTTTAGACCACAAGTTTTTCAATGTGGACAAATAGAAGAGACATTTAAGCAACGTTACATAACCGTTGACAAAACGTTTAGGCCATGGTTTTTAAATGTTGTCATACATGTTATATGTTTAAGTCATAGTTATAAAAGTGTGGCCATGTATTTTAGACAACACATTTTCCAGTGTGGGTAATTGAATAGGCAATGTTTAGGCCATGGTTTTTTAAATGTTGTCATATATGTTATATGTTTAAGCAACAATTACAAAAGTGTGATCATATATATTAGACAATGCATTTTAGACAAGCACAAATTTTGTTGCATTTAATTTATTTTTACATTTGGCATTCTTTTATATTTATAAAACTTGCTTATTGATTAAACTTTTAGTACAAAATTAAATTAAAATAAATAAACAATAAATTAACACAAGTAAATTAATATTAAAATTAACTCATAAATAAATTAATGAGTTAAAAAAGTGTAAATACATATAGTGCAAATTGGTTCAACTAGGTACAAAGATAATAAAGCATAACTAAAGTTCTTAAATTTCATAACATAAATATGACGATGCTCCATGATATTTAGTCATATAGGCACATGACCAGCCTTGAAAGAACATCTTAAATCTTTTGGAAACTCTAAGTTAATCACCTGAAATAAAAAAAAAATCATAAATTAAATACGCATCACTAATTGAAAAATAAATTACCAATGCAATTCATGATAACTTAGAATAGTCAAGGAAATATTCTATGTAGATTTATTTTATTGTAACTAGTTCTACAATAAGTATATGTTAAAAGAATTATATATATATATATATATATATATATATATATATATATATATGAAACAGAATCCGTTGACACCAAGTATAAGAGTTAGTTAAATTACACATTCAATAACTTTTTATATAATGCATATTTAACCAATCCGATCGTTGAATTCAATGTTCTTATTAATTAGATTAAGTATACAAAATTTTATATAATTCTAAAATTATTTAATAGTTTATTAAATTACTTTATTTTAACGTACAATATGATATGAAAATATATGTAAATATTCAATATTAGATAATATATTTAGAAAAGTCCAAATGATGTAAAATTTGATATACATAATCATAAAGATAATATCATCAAATTCAATGATTAGATTGGTTAAATTTGTATTATACAAAAGTTATTGAAGGTGTAATTTGACTAACTCTTACATCTGGTGTCAACGGATCCTGCCCCTATATATATATATATATTATCACTAGGTAAGAAATTTTATGAGCAACAACTTCCAAACATTATTATTAGGAAATGGTATCCATAGTTTAACGAACACGAAGGTGCTTATTTGCTAAATAATCAAAAGGTATTGATTATAATTTAAAAGGGAAATATATATAGTTTTCTTTAGGCTTTCCTTTTGGCTCCTTTTTTTTAAAATAATTTTTTAATCCACCAAAATTAACATTGTGTTTTCGAGAGTATTAATTAATACGTACACAATGTTGTAAAATGCATTATTCGGAAAATGCTCAGTGATTTTATTGTCTCATAACTACTAACAATTTCGATGCTGACAACTTTACTGTTTAATGACTACTAGTACTTTGCTGAAAGTTTAGCTTATATTTTAGGCTATCTATTTACATGGCTTCAGATTAGCAAAGATAAAAAGCTACTAGATACGACAATTAACAATCAACATTCCACCACGATGCAGCATCTTGAATGGTACACCTTATAGAATAAGCCCTTCCAACCGTTAAGATTGGTTAATAAAATGTATAATAGCCACTAAGTAAGTCACATGCTGTGAATCACGAAAAAAAAAAGTTGTATAACAACGGGCAATCAATATGAACATCCACAATAATAATTTTAACGACCAATGAGAGTTTCACTTAGCAAAATCAGACTTATTGATAGAGAAAAAGTTAATGAAAAATTGCACCGTCAATGGAAATGTGACATCTAAAAGGATGGAAGATATCAGCAAGGGTATTAGTGATAATCAGAGGAAAACACATTTGTGGAAGTGAATGGCATAACAAAAAGGGACAACTAATATGGAGTAGCAGGTGGTTGTTTCAGAATACTTTGCAAACACAATTTCATTTATTTTTTTCTAGTGCAATCTAGTTTTTTTATGACATCTATTATGCAATGGGTAAATGAAACATGTTATCAATTATGTTCACAAATTCAACATGTAAAGAGCAGCAAGCAGGTAAGTTCAGGGGTAGTTGAGATTGAGTTCTTCCTGCCACCTGAAATACAGGAAATCATTTGCCTATGTTGATTGTTTTTTCTACTAACTCTATATCTACTCATCATTTTTAGTCGTCTGGAAAACTTGAAGCATTTGTCGAGAAAAGGAGGAGGAGGAATGCTGCAAAGGACCATAGATACATGCCATAGAACAGAAAAATTACTGCAGCTGGACATCAGCCAGGAGGGTCAAGGCTCCTACAAATCTAATCATATCTAGATTATAGGCTGCATATCTAAACATCAGTGTAGCCTACATTATAAACTAGAATAACGTATCAAGAATAAAAACCTAAGCATGTCATAAGATGAGGAAAGTAAACCAAAGCAAAATTACCCAATATAACAAAAACACTAAAAATAGAAAAACTAAAGAATAACCAAAAAAAAAAAAAGAATATTTGATTTTTTTTTCAAAGTCAATAATAAACAAGAGTAAAGAGGTCAAAGGCAAAGAAGAGATGACCTACTACACTGTTGGCAAAACCTTTGCTCCAGACCAGCAACAATGATAGTAGGGGACTTGGAGGCTAACACCTAGAATAGTGAGCCTTAGCTCCATTCAGTGCTAACACCTGGGAGGCTGAGAATCTTGCACAGACCCAAGCCCTTATTGAAACAATGTCCTAATGCAATAAATAAAGTAAAATTGTATAATGATTATGAATTACGGATTAATTGGAGTTACAAAATAACGAGGTCGTAAATACCTGTCAATTTAGGAAGCAAAAGGTAAGCTGGACATAGAGATAGAGTAATAAATTATGTACACCAAAAATGACTACAACTATGCCTATCAAAATGGGTTTGTAATATATTGATGTAAGCTGTGTTTGGATTTAACTTGTGAGAATGAAAATGGGAAAAAGAACTTATCCTTTTCTTCTTAATTGAGACCAAAAGTCCAAACAGTACATTACAACACACCTATTCTCTCTGATTTTGGACAAGACACCAATCCATTCAATCAAAAGAAGGACCACATCTTCCTCGAATATTCTGTATCCATTATTCTATTACAAATAAATAAAGGAAGGAAGGAGTAAAGCATCCAAAATTGCCCGACTTGTCCATACTCCAAACCAACCATTCATTTTCACCGCTAACAGATACAGATAATAGAGCTATATTCTAATTCTATTTTGTTCCCAAAAAAATCAGTGCATGTAGATCAAAACAAACCAACTCTTTCGCATAACACCGTATCAAAATCTCCAAAACCTCACCCAATTTCTTCTTCTTTTTAAAGAAAGAAATTGAGATTCACGAAATGCACGAATTAAGTAACCCTAGTCTCTTATAGCATTACTCAAAGAACGAAATAGAAAAGGAATACAATATCTTGGTTGAGCCAGGAGAAAGACGCACCTGAGTCCCAATTGGTGTCGATGGCGTCGCCGATGGGTAAGAAAGGTGACAGGGGCTGGATACCATCACCGAAGAGGAAGTACTCGAGGAAGGCATGGACGTCGTGGACAGCGAGGGAGGCAGTGGAGAAGAGGTCTGGTAGGTGAGAGGCGTAGCTTCGATGGAGAAGCTGGGGGCATGAACAACGTGGTTGTCGGTGACGCCGTGAACGAGAAGGGTAAGGGTTAGATGGGAATGAGTTTGAGAACTTTAGGAAGGCAAAAGTAGTTAAGTATCATACGTTTGTGGGGGAAGAGTTAAAGAGTGCTTTTTAATTTTTAAAATTTTGATCCAGCTATAAGTTTCGCGGGCTTAATGATTAACCTGACCATGGTTTTCTATTGAATTTTATAAGCCATGATTTTTTAATTGTGGTCTAATATATCTACATTTTGATACATGTGGCCTATTCTAAATTAACGGATTCAAAAATTTTGCTTAATATAAATAGACCACTAATTTTATAAGCTACGGTAATTTAGTTGTGGTTTGATATATCCACAGTCAGAAAAATGTGGTCTATTCTAAATCAACACTTTTAAAACTGTAGTCTAATATAAATAGGCCACACTCATTGTCTACAGGTAAAAACCGTGGCACATTTCATGTTTCAACCACGGTTTTTTGACCATGGGAAAGAAAGTGTGGTCTAAAATAAAAAATATAGTAGTGGTTGTCTCTATATTGCTGCATGGTCGTAGAGGCATGACCGCAACACTAGGATGGAGAAGCCCATGCAAAAATACAGGATGGCAATTGCATAATTCATCCCAATGAATTTTCAGCTTCATAAAACTGCTAGTCACAGACATTTCAGCTTGCTAAAGAGAGCAAATATCATTGCAAAGTTGGAAGATTCTATCATAGTCTCCTTGGGAAATATCATTGCGAAGAGTGAGACATTAATTTGGTTTCTCAAATTGGTAATACTAGTAAATTAATGTTTATATTATAAGAAGGAAAATTTAACATTATCTTCAAATAACTATAAGTTAATTTGATATCTTTGTTAGTGCGTAATGTCTCACAGAACATGTCAAGTACAAGTGTACGTGTCCATGTGACAAGCCACTTAATGTGTCACATGAAGTATTCTAAAGACTAAATTGGTGCACAGTAATGAAAAGATTAGATTGATGATTATAAAGGTTAAGGATTAAATTTTATTTTGTATTGTTGTGATGTTCCGTTCCTATGTAAAAATAATTTCAGGTGCACAAATAATCGGAACCACAGCGTGCTTCTTTATGACGAAAAGACTGTACAACTTTTTTCAAGTGGTGGAGGATCAAACCCATCTATGAGTCCAAACTACCTCCTACAGCTAAAGGCAGGGTGCCTTTGGAATGGAGATGTTAATGCTCCCCTGGCCACTGACGAAGGCTTGATTTGAATAAATAGCTTAATTGAGTACTTACTAAATAAATATTTATCATGTAAGTGTTAATATATAAGTTGGAGAACTTATGTTGGCCACATTGATATTTAATATGATAAATAATTGGATTGTTAAAAATTTAATTAAAAAGTGGGAAATTTAAGCATTCACTCATGCATGATTATAAAGCTTTTGTTGGCCACCATTGAAAAGGTGAAAGGGTGATGAGAATCTATGAGCTAAACATTTCTCCTATCAAATATAGCAAAGCCAAGTTTGTCAACATGAGAATCAAAAGGCTTTTTAATAGATAATGCGTATATTAATATCGTTACATCACATTTGGTTTCCATGATTTTATGCAATGAAAACAGCAATGCTTACTCAATTTGAGCTTAGGTTGTAATGCTTGCCCAAGAGAGGGGAAGAGAATAAAAGGAGGAAGAATCAAAAGATAGATAAAAACAACTATCTATCTTATCATTCTTTAGCCTGCTTTTTTTGTTTCACTTTGAACATCTGCCATTAAAGGTATCAAGAAATACGTTTTTTATATGCAGAGAAATCCACAAACATTTGTGATTATATAACAATAATTATATGTTCAGAAATCTTAATTGCTGTCCACTAGTGCTCTCCAAGCAGGTACAATTTCATTATTCCTTATATACAATTTTCTATTTAGAATTTTTTTATGTTTCTTGTAAGTATTTTCATAGATTTAAAGCATCGATACTTTTTCCCCTCGATGATTACTAATTTTTTTGCTATATCTGATCACATATTGGTAGGATCTTTTAAATCTTCATTGAAATTAATGTACAATAGTCCTGGTGTGAAACCTTGAACAAATTAAAAACTTTGAATGCACTTAACGCTCTTATTTTATTCCTTGAAGTAAAATATAATTCATCTTTTTTTAAATCTGTCATTTATACTTGTATTCTTTGCATAATAAAACTACTTCATTGAAGTCTAAAAATTTTGGTCCATGTGTATATTAAAATCATATAAATTTTGAAAAAAAAAAGTTAAAAGGAATGTCTTTAAGGAATTTTTGAGGTCCATATGAGTCATCAAGCTTTTTTTGATTTAGGGTCCTAGCAAAGCACCAAAGATGCTTTGAATGGAGTCTTAAAGCCATTTTAGCAGTAATCATGGGGGAAAAAGTATTGATGCTTTAAATCTATGAAAATACTTTCAAGAAACATAAAATAATTCCGAATAGAAAATTGTATATAAGGAATAATGAAATCGTATCTACTTGGAGAACACTAGAGGATAGTAATTAAGGCTTTTGAATGTATAATTATTGTGGTATAATCGCAAATGTTTATGGATTTCTCTACATATAAAAAGTGTATTTCTTGATACCTTTAATGCTAGATGTTCAGAGGGAAACAAAAAATGAAGGGTGAAGAATGATAAGATAGATAGTTGTTTCTATCTATCTTTTCATTCCTCTTGCTTTTATTCTGTTCCTCTCTCTTGGCAAGCGTTACAACATAAGGTCAAATTGACTGAGCATTGTTGTTTTCATTGCATAAAATCATAGGAACCAAATGAGATGTAATGATATTAATATACATATCACCTATGAAAAAGCCTTTTGACTTTTATGTTGGCAAACTTGGCCTTGCTATCTTTGGTAGGAGAAATGTTTAGCTGGTAGACTCTCATCACCTGATGACCTTTTAAACGATGACCAACAAAAGCTTTATAATCATGCATGAGTGAATGCTTAAATTGCCTACTCTTCAATTAAATTTTTAACAATCCAATTATTTATCATATTAAATATCAATGTGGCCAACATAGGTTTTCCATCTTATACATTAACATTTACATGACAAATATTTATTTAGTAAGTACTCAATTAAGCTATTTATTCAAATCACCCCTTTGTCAAGGGCCAAGGGAGCATTAACATCTCCATTCTAAAGGCACCCTGCCTTTAGCTATCGGAGGAAGTTTGGACTAATAGATGGGTTTTATCCTCCACCACCTGAAAAAAGTTGTACAGTCTTCTCGTCATAAAGAAGCACGCTGTGGTTTCGATTGTTTGTGCACCTGAAATTATTTTTACATAGGAATGGAACATCGCAACAATACAAAATAAAATTTAATCCTTAACCTTTATAATCATCAATCTAATCTTTTCATTACTGTGCACCAGTTTAGTCTTTAGAATACTTCATGTGACACATTAAGTGGGTTGTCATGTAGACACGATACACTTGTACTTGACATGTTATGTGAGAAATTATGCACTTACAAAGAAATCAAATTAACTTATTGTTATTTGAAGATAATGATTAAATTTTCCTTCTTACAATATAATGACTAATTTACTAGTATTACCAATTTGAGAAACCAAATTAATGTCTCACTCTTCGCAAATGATATTTCCCAAGGAGACTATGTAAGAATCTCGCAACTTTGCAATGAACTGAAATGTTTGTGACTAGCTATTTTACAAGGCCAAAAACTCTTTGGGATGAATTAAGTGATTTCCATCCCATATTCTTGCATGTGCTTCTCCATCCTAGTGTTGCAGTCGTGCCTTCAAGACCATGCAGCAATATAGAGACAACAATTGTGTCCTTTGTTTTGTCCAAGGTGTCGATGAAAATTTCACACACATTAAATCTCAAGTTCTCTTAATGGAGCCCCTTCCACCTTTGAATAAGGTGTTTTCCATGGTGATTCAAAAAGAAAGGCAGGTTCAAGTTGGTCTTTCATCTGATCCACAAATTCTTGCTGTGCAAACAAAACCACCCACTTCTCAAGGCCATGGTCAGGCTAAGTAAGAAATGTTGTTTTCTCAAAGCAACCATAAGCCACTGATTGAAAGATGATTCTCCTTCATTTGGTCTTAGTAAGGAGCAGATTCAAAATCTTTTGGCCTTACTTCCCACATCCACACTTACTATTTACCTTACATGCTTCGAACTTGGTCAATTCTCATAATATAACAACCACATCTCCAAGCCAAGGTAATTCATCTACTACTTGGATCTAGGGCTTAAGGGCTACAGATCATATTGCTTCATCTTTATCATTTTTTACTTCATATAAGGCTATCAAACCAGTACCTGTTTCATTGCCTAATGGTTGGACAGTGCCACCATATATCTTGTAGTTTCCTTTGTTCTTTATAATGCCCTCAACATACCTAGGTTTTTAGTTAACAGTGTGTCCATTTGCAAATTAACCAAACAGCTATCATGTCAAGCCATTTTCATTGACAAACTCTATTATATCTAGGAGACTCAATCTATGAGGATGATTGGCATTACTAAGTAATATGGAGCACTATATGAAATGGTGTCGCTGTTCTTGGATGGCCCAAAACAAGTTGATGCTCTCCACTATGTTTAGAATTCTACTAATGATGCTTCCTTAATTGATATTTGTCACTATATATTGGGGCATCCTTCTAATTAATGCTTGTTTTTCTAGTATCTGAAAATAACATTGTAACATACCTCCAATTGTACATAAGGCATGTGACATTTTCCATGTTCCTAAACAAAGAAAACTTGCTTTTCCTGTTAGCCATTCTATTTCTTCATCTATATTAGATTTAATTCATGTTGATATATGAGGTCTATTTTCTACTCCATTTGTTCAAGGCCATAGATATTTTTTGACTATCTTAGATGACAAATCTAGTTACACATGGATTAGATTGATGAACACAAAACTTGAGACTAGGCAATGCTTAATGCGTTTCATAACTTTTACACAAACTCAATTTAGCTTAACAAATAAAACTATTTGATGAAATAATGGTTTTAAATTTTCCATGCTATCTTATTACTTATCTAAGGGGATCACTTATCAGCTATCTTGCATTGAAATCCCCTAACAAAATGGGGTTGTAGAAAGGAAGCATCAGCATATATTAAATGTTTAAAGATCTATCATGTTTCAATTGGGTTTATCATTCAATTGTGGAACTATGCCATATCACAAGTTGTACACATCATAAATCTTCAACCATTTGCCAAATTACAATCTCATTCCCCTCACTTTCTATCACACAACACAAAACCTAATTCGTCCCACATTAAAATTTTTGGTTGCTTCTACTTTGCCTCCACCATTATAACACACAACTAAATTCTAGAGTAGAACCAAAAAATGCATATATCTTGATCACATCAATGGCACGAAAGAATACTTTTCACTTGACCTGCATACCAGTGAAACATTCACATCGAGACATGTCATTTTCTATGAAAACATTTTCCTTTTTCTAAATAGAAATAACCAACACTAAGTATCTATAAACTGAGTAAAATCAAATCGATTTTATATTTGTCACACTTTGTGTTTATTATATTATTAATATTTTTCTTTATTTACTTATTAAATGATTTTACTATTTTTCCACTTTGTGGGAAAATAGCTAGGTAATGCTTGCGACAGTGACAAATATAAGCCAGCGTAATAAGCAAGTAAAGAAAACATTTAATAATATTAATGTTTTCTTTATTTGCTTATTACGCTGGCTTATATTTGTCACTATTGTAAGCTTGTCCTAACTATTTTCCCAGAGTGTGAAAATAGTAAAATCATTTAATATGTAAATAAAAAAATATTAATATTATAATAAACACAGAGTGTGATAAACATAAAATTGGTTTGATTTTAATTAGTTTACAGTTACTTAGTGTTGGTTATTTCTATTTAGAAAAAGGAAAATGCTTTCATAGAAAATGACATGTCTCGATGTGAATGTTTCATAGGTATGCAGGTCAAGTGAAAGGTATTCTTTCGTGCCATTGATGTGAGTGAGATATATGCATTTTTGGCTCTAGGCTAGAATTTAGTTGTGTGTTATAATGGTGGAGGCAAAGTAGAAGCAACCAAAAATTTTAATGTGGGACGAATTAGGTTTTGTGTTATGTAATAGAAAGTGAGGGGAATGAGATTGTAATTTGGCAAATGGTTGAAGATTTATGATGTGTACAACTTGTGATATGGCATAGTTCCACAATTGAATGATAAACCCAATTGAAACATGATAGATCTTTAAACATTTAATATATACTGGTGCTTCTTTTCTACAATCCCATTTTGTTAGGGGATTTCAATGCAAGATAGCTGATGAGTGATCCCCTTAGATAAGTAGTAAGATAGCATGGAAAATTCAAAACCATTGTTTCATCAAATAGTTTTATTTGTTAAGCCAAATTGAGTTTGCGTAAAAGTTATGAAACACATTAAACATTGCCTAATCTCAGGCTTTGTGTTCATCAATCTAATCCATGTGTAACTAGATTTGTCATCTCATATAGTCAAAAAATATCTATGGCCTTGAACAAATGGAGTAGAAAATGGACCTCTTATATCAACATGAATTAAATCTAATATAGATGAAGAAACAGAATGGCTAACAGGAAAAGCAAGTTTTCTTTGTTTAGGAACGTGGAAAATGTCACATGCCTTATGTACAATTGGAGGTATGTTACAATGTTGTTTTCGAATACTAGAAAAACAAGCATTAATTAGAAGGATGCCCCAATATATAGTGACAAATATCAATTAAGGAAGCATCATTAGTAGAATTCTAAACATAATGGAGAGCATCAACTTGTTTTGGGCCATCCAAGAATGGTGACACCATTGCATATAGTGCTCCATATTACTTAGTAATGCCAATCATCCTCATAGATTGAGTCTCCTAGATATAATAGAACTTGTCAATGAAAATGGCTTGACATGATAGCTGTTTGGTTAATTTGCAAATGGACACACTGTTAACTAAAAACCTAGGTATGTTGAGGGCATTATAAAGAACAAAGGAAACTACAAGATATATGGTGGCACTATATCTTGATGTAATAGTCTAACAATTAGGCAATGAAACAGGTACTAGTTTGAAAGCCTTATATGAAGTAAAAAATGATAAAGATGAAGCAATATCATTTGTAGCCCCTGAGTCCAAGATCCAAGTAGTAGATGAATTACCTTGGCTTGGAGATGTGGTTGTTATATTATGAGAATTGACCAAGTTGGAAGCATGTAAGGTAATAGTAAGTATAGATGTGGGAAGTAAGGGCAAAAGACTTTGAATCTGCTCCTTACTAAGACCAAATGAAGGAGAATCATCTTTCAATCAGTGGTTTATGGTTGCTTTGAGAAAACAACATTTCTTACTTGGCTTGACCATGACCTTGAGAAATGGGTGGTTTTGTTTGCACAGCAAGAATTTGTGGATCAGATGAAAGACCAACTTGAACCTGCCTTTCTTGTTGAATCACCATGGAAAACACCTTATTCAAAGGTGGAAGGGGCTCCATTAAGAGAATTTGAGATTTAACATGTGCGAAATTTTCATCGAGGCCTTGGAGAAAAGAAAGGACACAATTGTTGTCTCTATACTGCTGCATGGTCTTGGAGGCATGACTGCAACAGTAGGATGGAGAAGCACATGCAAGAATATGGGATGGAAATTGCTTAATTCATCCCAAAGAATTTTTGGCTTTGTAAAATAGCTAGTCATAGACATTTTGTCAAATAGCTAGTCACAGACATTTCAGCTCATTGCAAAGTTAGGAGATTCTTACATAATCTCCTTGGGAAATATCATTTGCGAAGAGTGAGACATTAATTTGGTTTCTCAAACTGGTAATACTAGTAAATTAGTCTTTATATTGTAAGAAGGAAAATTTAAACATTATCTTCAAATAACAATAAGTTAATTTGATTCTTTGTTTGTGCATAATTTCTCACATAACATGTCAAGTACAAGTCTATCGTGTCTACGTGACAACCTACTTAATGTGTGACATGAAGTATTCTAAAGATTAAACTGGTGCACAGTAATGAAAAGATTATATTGATGATTATAAAGGTTAAGGATTAAATTTTATTATGTATTGTTGCAATGTTCCATTCCTATGTAAAAATAATTTCAGGTGCACAAACAATCGAAACCACAACATGCTTTTTTATGACGAAAAGATTGTACAACTTTTTTCAGGTGGTGGAGGATAAAACCCATCTATTAGTCTAAACTTCCTCCCATAGCTAAAGGCAGGGTGCCTTTAGAATGGAGATGTTAATGCTCCCTTGGCCCTTGACAAAGGGTTGATTTGAATAAATAGCTTAATTGAGTACTTACTAAATAAATATTTGTCTTGTAAATGTTAATGTTTAAGATGGAAAACCTATGTTGGCCACGTTGATATTTAATATGGTAAATAATTGGATTGTTAAAAATTTAATTGAAGAGTAGGCAATTAAAGCATTCACTTATGCATGATTATAAAGCTTTTGTTGGTCATCGTTTAAAAGGTTAACAGGTGATGAGAGTCTACTAGCTAAGCATTTCTCCTACCAAACATAGCAAGGCCATGTTTGCCAACATAAAAGTCAAAAGGCTTTTTCATAGGTGATATGTATATTAATATCATTACATCTCATTTGGTTCCTATGATTTTATGCAATGAAAACAACAATGCTTAGTCAATTTGAGCTTATGTTGTAATGCTTGCCCAAGAGAGAGGAACAGAATAAAAGCAAGAGGAATGAAAAGATAGATAGAAACAACTATCTATCTTATCATTCTTCACCCTTCTTTTTTCGTTTCCCTCTGAACATCTAGCATTAAAGATATCAAGAAATACACTTTTTATATGTAGAGAAATCCATAAACATTTGCGATTATACCACAATAATTATACATTCAGAAGCCTTAATTACTATCCTCTAGTGTTCTCCAAGTAGATACGATTTCATTATTCCTTATATACAATTTTCTATGCAGAATTATTTTATGTTTCTTGAAAGTATTTTCATAGATTTAAAGCATCAATACTTTTTCCTCCATGATTACTGCTAAAATGGCTTTAAGACTCCATTCAAAGCATCTTTGGTGCTTTGCTAGGACCCTAAATAAAAAAATCCTTGATGACTCATATGGACCTCAAAAATTCCTTAAAGACATTCCTTTTAACTTTTTTTTTTCAAAATTTATATGATTTTAATATACACATGGACCAACATTTTTAGACTTCAATGAAGTAGTTTTATTATGCAACGAATACAAGTATAAATGACAGATTTAAAAAAGATTAATTATATTTTACTTCAAGGAATAAAATAAGAGTGTTAAGTGCATTCAAAGTTTTTAATTTGTTCAAGGTTTCACACTAGGACTATTGTACATTAATTTCAATGAAGATTTAAAAGATCTTACCAATATGTGATTAGATATAGCAAAAAAATTAGTAATCATCAGGGGGAAAAAGTATCGATGCTTTAAATCTATGAAAATACTTACAAGAAACATAAAAAAATTCTAAATAGAAAATTGTATATAAGGAATAATGAAATTGTACCTACTTGGAGAGCACCAGTGGACAACAATTAAGATTTCTGAACATATAATTATTGTTATATAATCACAATGTTTGTGGATTTCTCTGCATATAAAAAGTGTATTTCTTGATACCTTTAATGGCAGATGTTCAAAGTGAAACGAAAAAAGTAGGCTAAAGAATGATAAGATAGATAGTTGTTTTTATCTATCTTTTGATTCTTCCTCCTTTTATTCTCTTCCTCTCTCTTGGGCAAGCATTACAACCTAAGCTCAAATTGAGTAAGCATTGCCGTTTTCATTGCATAAAATCATGGAAACCAAATGAGATGTAACGATATTAATATACGCATTACCTATTAAAAAGCCTTTTGATTCTAATGTTGACAAACTTGGCTTTGCTATATTTGGTAGGAGAAATGTTTAGCTCATAGATTCTCATCACCCTTTCACCTTTTCAATGGTGACCAACAAAAGCTTTATAATCATGCATGAGTGAATGCTTAAATTTCCCACTTTTTAATTAAATTTTTAACAATCCAATTATTTATCATATTAAATATCAATGTGGCCAACATAAGTTCTACAACTTATACATTAACACTTACATGATAAATATTTATTTAGTAAGTACTCAATTAAGCTATTTATTCAAATCAAGCCTTCGTCAGTGGCCAGGGGAGGATTAACATCTCCATTCTAAAGGCACCCTGCCTTTAGTTATGGGAGGAAGTTTGGACTAATAGATGGGTTTGATCCTCCACCACTTGAAAAAAGTTGTACAGTCTTTTCGTCATAAAGAAGCACGTTGTGGTTCCGATTGTTTGTGCACCTAAAATTATTTTTACATCGGAACGGAACATCGCAACAATACAAAATAAAATTTATCCTTAACCTTTATAATCATCAATCTAATCTTTTCATTACTGACACATTAAGTGGGTTGTCAGGTGGACATGTACACTTGTACTTGACATGTTCTGTGAGACATTATGCATTAAAAAGAAATCAAATTAACTTATGGTTATTTGAAGATAATGTTTAAATTTTCCTTTTTACAATATAAACACTAATTTACTAGTATTACTAATTTGAGAAACCAAATTAATTTCTCACTCTTCGCAATGATGTTTCCCAAGGAGACAATGAAAGTATGTTCCAACTTTGCAATGATATTTGCTCTCTTTAGCAAGATGAAATGTCTGTGACTAGCTGTTTTACGAAGCTGAAAATTCATTGGGATGAATTATGCAATTGCCATCCTGTATTCTTGCATGGGCTTCTCCATCCTAGTGTTGCAGTCATGCCTCTAAGACCATGCAGCATTATAGAGACAACAATTGTGTCCTTTCTTTTCTCCAAGGCCTCAATGAAAATTTCACACATGTTAAATCTCATATTCTCTTGATGGAGCCCCTTCCACCCTTGAATGAGGTGTTTTCCATGGTGATTCAAGAAGAAAGACAGCTTCAAGTTGGTCTTTCATCTGATCCACAAATTTTTGCTGTATAAACAAAACCACCCCCTTCTTAAGGTCGTGGTCGAGCCACATCTTTGCCTACAAAATCTAGTTTTGCAAGGCAGTGCACTCACTATGGTCATACAAATCATATAGTTGATACTTTGTTTCTTAAGCACGGGTTTCCTCGTGGATATAAATCAAAGAAAGCAATAAATGCTGTTTTCTTAGAGCAACCATAAGCCACTGATTCAAAGATGATTCTCCTTCATTTAGTCTTAGTAAAGAGTAGATTCACAGTCTTTTTGGCCTTACTTCCCACATCCACACCTACTGGTACCTCACACACTTCCAACCTGGTCAGTTTTCATAATATAACAACCACATCTCCAAGCCAAGGTAATTCATCTACTACTTGGATCTTGGACTCAAGAGCTACAGATATATTGCTTCATCTTTATCAATTTTTACTTTATATAAGGTTATCAAACCTGTACCTATTTCATTGCCTAATGGTTAGACTGTTACAGCAAGATGTAGTGGCATCATATATCTTACAGCTTCCTTGGTTCTTTATAATGCTCTCAATCAGTTAATGCTGTGTCCATTTGCAAATTAACCAAACAGTAATCATATCAAGCCATTTTTACTGACAAATTTTGTTATATCCAAGAGACTTGGTCTATGAGGATGATTGACATTACTAAATATTATGGAGCACTATATGCAATGGTGTCACCTTTCTTGGATGGCCCAAAACAAGTTGCTACTCTCCACAATGTTTAGACTTATACTAATGATGCTTCCTCAATTGATATTTGGCACTATAGATTGGGGCATCGTTCTAACGCTTGTTTTTCTAGTATCCAAAAATAGCATTGTAACATACCTCCTATTGTAGATAAGACATGTGACATTTGCCACCTTCCTAAACAAAGAAAACTTGCTTTTCCTATTAGCCATTTTATTTCTTCATGTAGATTCAATTTAATTCATGCTGATATATGGTGTCCATATTCTACTCCATCTGTTCAAGGCCATAGATATTTTTTGACTATATTGCATTGAAATCCCCCAAGAAAATGGGGTTGTGGTAAGGAAGCATCAGCATATATTAAATGTTTCAAGATCTATCACTACAACAAATGGTGCTTTTAGTAACATTTGAAAAATGTTACCAAATTATATATAAATGTTACAAATATACTTTTGTGACATTTTATCAAATGTTGTATCAAGCCTATGTTGCTAAAGGCTTTTAGCAACATTTGTACATATTAATGAGAACATTTTTAAAATGTTACCAATCTAGCATTTTGTGACATTTTAAAAATGTTGCTAAGTTAATGTAACATTTACAAAAATGTTACTAGTTAATTATATTGTAACATAAAGACACATGGATGCTATTCATCATACTAAAAAGTGAAAATATCACCAGCATACAACTTGTAACTTCAGTAAAAACATGAACATCAAGTTAGACAGAGAAGCATAGATAGTATTGTCAATAAAATTACATGTACAACATCTATCATAGAATAGAGATAAACATGTGCTCGTGATGGGTTCCAAACCAATGACAACTATGTGACAAGATGTTAAATATGGTCTTGAAGGGCTTCACTTAGAAATTGGTTTTCCATTTAAGAATAGCCCTGGTGGAAAAGATTGGCAGGCCTCCTACTTTAAGCAAACAACTTTCTGAGCTTTTTGCAAGAATATAATAAGATTTTTGAGCAGACAATCAACTGTTTCTCAAAAAGAAAGAAAAAAAGAAAGAAAGAATTATAGCCAGTTTCATTAACATGGAAGTAAGCCTTTTTCTTGGTGGGGATCTTTTTTCGGGGGGGGGGGGGGGGGGGGGGGGAAGGGGAATGGAAGGTATTTCCACCTTTATTCTTTAGACAGAAAGTCATAGCCTGCCAGTAGAGTGTTGAGCCGAATTCCTCATTATTATTTTTTTCAATATAAACAATTTTAAAAAATATTACCTGAGTAAAGAACTTACAACATCCACGCCACATAACTTAGGTCACAAGATTCAAAACCTATATATAATAATATATATAATCAACCTTAAATAGGAGCGAAGAATGTCATACCTTGATATGCACATTGCAATCCTCCTTATCCACTCCCTACTGCACAATGTGATACACATCAACACCATTTTTCAAGTGTGGATCTTAGTTAGCCTCTCCAAGAATTGTCCTAATAGCATAATCCATATAAGGTGTTGGAATATAGATTGTCATAATAGATAAAATATTATATCTACAATATATGTCATGTCATTATATTAATTCCTAAGTGGCTATGGAGCTAGAGTCACTTTATGCTCGACAGGTGTGATGAGGTATGAGAGCAGGAGGTTCTACAATCGGACCAGTGAACCTGGGAATGGTGTATCGTGTGGGAACACGAGTGCAAAGAGTGCTGGTTTTAGAGCAGCTGCACAGACAAGGGCCCCCACCTTCTACTATTGCCTCTTTATTCCTAATATACACCCTTTTAATTGGAGGCCTGCTAAAAATAAAGCTTTATAGATAAGACACCAAAATACTTAATTGGCACAAAGTAGACCCAAAGTTTTATATCATTTATTGTTAGTCAATAGTCAGCGCTAATTAGAAAAGAACCTTTACTTTCCTTAGATACAATTATCAGGCAAACAATTGGAAAAGAATCAAATTTGTGAAAACTATTGCTCTGGAAATAATTCTTTAGATACAATAGTCAATTGGAAAAGAACCTTTACTTTGTTTTCCTGGGGCGGTGATAGCCCAGTACAGTAGATTCAATTATTTCATGCTTTAGATCAGCACCAACTAATCTGAATAGAGTGGGGGGAAAATCCTAATGTTTGCAATGATGACCACGAGGCAGAGATAAAGCAAACAATAAAGATCTTGTCTATAGTCTATAAAAAATTCATACCTAAAAACTTACCTCCACATTATACCCGTACAGATTAAGTCTATGATTTTCATTATTAAAAACTTGGGCAAGGTACTTGTTTCTGCGTCATGAACAATTATCAAAAGTTTCCAACATTCGTTAAGAAGTTGTTCTGTACAAGTTGAAGTTCCCAAAAGTCTTCATAATTTTCCCTGGCACTTCCTATCATGTAGAGCAAAACTGAAAAATTATTAACACTACTGATGCTTTTTAAGTACTGGTCTACAGCCATAATTTTGAGCTTCAAACTAAATGAGAGGCTAACATGCTTATGTTATGTGAGGACATAAATCAAAGGGTGGAAAGAGTCATTTTGGCCTGATTTTTTATTGTACTTCCCCTGCCCCAGGCTCAACAGGAAGTCTGTAAATGTGTTCATATTCTGGCATTTTGCCATATCCTGCAACTATTTTAAAACTATTTTAAAACCAACACAGAAGTTTTAACGAAAGTCATACAAGTAAAGAAACTGTTAATATTCTTAATAGTAATTTCAAAGGCAACTCTTAATATTCTCACGAAATTGAAGACTAACCATTTTGTATAAAAATAAAAGAAAGTCATACAAATACCAGATAGGAAGTGCGATGATTATAAATGAACTCAAAATAGAATATCAAAAGAAATTATTATAAAGGAATTCTTTTGACATTCTCTTTTTAACACTTTTTAATAACTAGATGAAATCTCATTTGGGCCTATCAAATAGCCACTCTATATTAGTGGGGAATGGGATTTCATTAACATAAAGAATATCAAAAGAGTTTATAAAAACTCTGTTGTTATCATCCCTCAGCATTAGTGGATTATGTAATATTTGTTAATACAGAATTACAGATCAGAAGTAGTATATTAATTTCAACAAGCTATGACAAAACATAAGATCATAAGCACCTCACCATTCTGGGCCGCTCTTCTTTTTCTTCACTGGCTTAATCTTTAAGCATTCTATCAATTTATAACATTCACCACACAATAAGTCCAGGCCTCTCCTAGAGGAATTTATATCCACATTTCCTTATCTTTGTCCTTGTATCTCTTCATTACAGGTCAAGAGACACAAGTTTGTGTAAATAAAAATCCCATTTCATTTTTATAATTTGGTCCAGTACGATCAGTATGTTCTATGACTAAATGAAGGACCTATAAATACAATAGAACTAGTTAAAGGTAAACCAACCTTCAAAGGAAAAGAAAGAGGCATAGTAAGAGCAACTTATATAAGGTATCCTGTAATATATTTTGGGCATCTTATTAGTATCTCAAAAGTAATTCTTCTAAATCCTACAATGAATTTTTCAGTCTAGGCTCAAGATTCACAACACATCCAGATAATAAATCCACCACCTCAAACATAAAACTCTATCTTCCAGGATTAATTTTCTAAAATCAAATCTCCTCAAAACTCATTCTCCACCCAATATCAAATAACAGTCTCATTCAGATGAACTAAAAATGAACATTATGTTTTCTTATACGTGTGTTACTTAAGTCACACAACATTAAAAAATTAGGTACATTAAAAATAAAGAAAAATTATATACAATTAAATAATAAAAATCATATAAATGTAAAGAGATATACCATGAATCAATGAGGGAGAAGAATGTTGAAATAGATGGGCAAAATTCCAAAATGTTAGATTTGATAGAAAAATCAATTAAATTACTAATAATAGCAAAAACTGAAACAGAGAACATACCCAAATCCATGGTTAGTATAATATTGGAATTAGACAGTGTAGTCTCATCTACGTCAAACACCGATATGTCTTTGGCAGTGATACTGCACCTAAATAAAATTAAATTGCACTTAAATCAATGCATACCAGTCTCATTAAAATGAGAATTTAGAATCAATGCATACCTCAAAATTGCAGAATGAGATTGGAAAATATATTAACCCTAAGAATGGAAAAAATTACCAAACAAAGGATTTCAATGGAGTCCTGAAACTGAGATTGCTATGAGAGAGAGGGGTTGCTGCTTGTGAAAGAGAAAGAGATAAAGATAATAAACCCTAAAATTTTACTTGATACATTGAGAATTTTGCTTGCTATCTAATAGGGAATTCCAATGGAGTCATCGTGAGAATGATAGTTGAGAGAGAGATTGATTGCTGTGAGAGACAGAAAGCATGCTTGCTTATGATAAAAACAAAAGCATGAAAAAGCTTGTGTTTTCAAAAATATAAACCTATAAAAGCTTACAAAGAAATTATGGATTATGAATAGGCAACATTAGCGTTCAAAAATGAATAGGCAACATTTAGTTTAAAAAACGTTACAATAATGTATCCATAGTAACATGGTTTTTTAAAAATGTTACAATATCATGTTGACTTAATCTATACTAGCAGAAACGCAGGCACTGCTGCAACTGTGTGTCTGCTTTTCTATCACATTAATGTATGCTTATTGTCTTTAAACACTTAGTTTATATGTTGTGCATGTAGTGGGGTAGTTTGTTAATTGTTAGGTTGTTAGGAAAACTGGACAGTTTAAAAAAAGCCAAGTAGTGGGGTAGTTTACAATTTTTAAATTCAAAAAAATTGACAGTTTAGTGGTGTTTTTTTTTTTTAAAAACATAGAAATGAAGATCAGTGGTTTATTCTGTCAATTGGATAACTCGAGACTGGACTACATTTTTTCATTTACTCTCCGTAATATTTTATTATTATTGGGTTTGTCTTCAAAAGGTTTTAAACTAAAAAGGGATAGCTGGAGACTCTAACTAAGATAATTTTTAGGATGGATACATAGTCTTATTTCCAAGATGCTGTTTGTAGGATTTCAAACCTATGTTGTCTTGGTAAGAAATTAGATGTTAGACTTAATTACGCTAAAACTCGCCCTCGATTGAAGTTGACCTAAAAATGATTGGTATAGAAAAGGTCACATGATATATTGGGAGTAAAAATAAATTATCAAGATGAGATTTTAATATACAAAGTCGATTATAACAATTAATTTTTTAATATTTTTTCAATTATTTAATCAAATAAGTGATATATAAGGTAGTTAACCTAATTAAAATAAATTGTTAAAGTTTATTTATTGTACCGACAAATTTTATATTTTTATCTTTTTGGAGAGAAGATTTATTTATTAAATTGTCATAAGAAATTTTATTTGATATCGATTTTTCAAATCATAATAAAATAAACTTATGAGATAAACAACGTAAATTATTTCAGAAATATGACCTTGACAAGATGAATAATTTTTGGGGGAAAATATTTATTCCTAATACTGTTCATGGCCTGTTTATTGCTTTTTTATAATATTTTGGTGGTGGTGGTGAGAAAATAATAATGGAGTAATAAAAATAAATAAAATTTAAAAGAAAATATGTGAACCAAATAGGATGGTTTAAAAACTAAATACAGGAAAAAAAAAAAAAGAGATACATTGGAAATTGAACAAAAATGTCACTGTATAAGCTCTGTAAAGTTTACAAATTGATAGTTTTTTTAACATTAAATGAAATGGGCAGTTGAGAGATTTAAAATTAAGAGTTTTAAAATTTAAATAAAATGGGCAGTTAAGAGATTTGAAAAAAAAAAAAGAACTAATTGTCATCATCACGTGTAATTGTGTAAAAAATTAAACACCTGCCATTTGATAAATGCAATTGTTATTATCATGTGCAGTTGTTTGAAATTCGAAAAAAAAGTGAGAAATAAAAAAGAAATAACTATAAATTGTTTAAAAAAATGTAAAAATTTCAATAAGAAAACAATAATAAGATTCATTGACTAGATGATAGAAAAATTGGTGTAACTTAATTACAAATTTTTATATATTATCAATATAGATAAACAAAAGAAAAATGTAACATAAAATCAAATGCAATATAAAAGGAGGATTGACATGTATATAAAAGTGCTATTCCTCTTTAATTTCCCACCTTGATCTATTGGATTGATAATAAATTGTAAAATAGTAGAGGAAGAGGAAGAGCAAAACGTGGAAGAGGAACAGAGCTATTATTAAATAACAGTGGTTTAGTCATAAAAGCCAAGAAGGGAGTATTTTAAAATTTGAAGAAGTTTGCAGTTTTTTTACGTTATTAATCGTTAAAAAGCCATGTTAAGTTTGTTAATTGTTAAAACCTAACACTCAATGATAAAAATTAGAAATAGACATTGATTTTAAGATTGGAAAAGTTCGCAACAACATTTTCAAATTTTCGACACCCTCTATGATATAGGATTGCATTACACTATATATATAATGAAATAAGAAGATAATAGATAATTTGGTTTAATTTTAGTATGTGCTGTGATAATGCACAGTAGATAGATTAGCAACCTATATAAAAGAAAGTTACACTATGCAAATTGTGAAAGATATAAATTAGACCGATCATCAAAATGTTACGATAATGCTCAAGATGATAGAAAAATTGGTGTAACATAATTACAAAATTTTATATATTATCAATATAGATAAAGAAAAGAAAAAATTAACATAAAATCAAATGCAATATAAAAGGAGGGAAAAAAAAGACTATAAGAAATCAGCATTACCAGAATAGGATGGCAGAACTTGGATTAGAGAAGCTCCTTCAGTGTGGACACATTTTGTATAGTGTGGTCTATTAAAAAAATAATTACAAGAACATAACTGCATAAGATTACTGAGTAGTGTGAGATTACCTTTGAGAGAAAGTATGGTGGTCGAAACTGTTATCAGTGCTGTACAAATGATAAACACTGTTATTAGCTAAGAGGAAACAGTCACGGGTGTGCAGCTTCTCCTTTGCACCATCGAGTTTAGGCAAGTGCTGAACAAAACAAGGTCAGAGTCAGATTAAGACTTGAAGAAACTACTGCATTGGGTATCATTCAACTAACAAACAACTTGCATTTCAAGATGAAGCCTATGAAAAACTAAAGTTTTGTAACAGCAAAAAAAAAAAAAATGACAGGCAAAGGACATAATCTGCAGAATACAACAATTAAATATGTAACTGTCAAGAGGGCAATAGGATCCTTAAAAACCTGCATGAAGCGAAAAATTGAGAGGAGAATAACCACAAATTAATAGACAACCTTGATCTATTGGACTGAAAATAAATTGTAAAATAGTAGAGGAAGAGTGCAGTTACTCTGTAGAAGGCGCTGCTATTAAGAAACCCCAACCAATAAGCCCTAATGCCTTTTAATTAGTAGGTCGCTATTAATTTGACAGACATGATGCCCTCAATTTTATATGATTGAAGAGCAGAATTGAAATTCAGAATCGAAAATCCAAAATCTTCAAAATATTTGCAAACAATAATCACAATTGACATAAAACAATATCAAATCAAATACAGTCGAGAAGCCATAATCTCATTTGAGCCATTCCCATAGCAACATGGTTTAGAGAAAAAAAAACTCAAGGACTTCAACAAAAAATTCAAAGCAGAAGCCGTAACATAGTTTATCGTGAAAAGTACTTGGAAAGAAGGATTAAATTCATCAAAATTATGAATATAAAAAAAAAGAAGCAATTCTACGTTTCCAGTGGATATCATTAGGAGAGTGCGAATGGATAGAATAAGAGAGAAAGAGGAGAATTATACCTGATATTCACGTGCAGCGGGTAGAGAGAAAAAGGCAATTTAGGTAACAGATTGAAAACGTAGAAGAAGAGAGAAAAAGAGGGTGCAGTTATTATGCAGAAAATGGTGGTCTTGTGTGTCAGTTTGCAATCCGGAATAAAAACTGAATGACAATGCAGTTACTTTGAAGAAAAAGCACCGTACACTAACAAATAAAATGAAGTAAAAGGTAAAAGGTCTTAAACAAATGTATACACCAAAAAGTTGTATTCCTTTTATCTATTGTTATAGATTATAGATGTATTCCTTTTATCTCGTACACTAACAAATAAAATGAAGTCAAGGGTAAAAGGGTCTTAAACAAATGTGTGCACCAAAAAGTTGTATTCCTTTTATCTATTGTTATAGATTATAGATTATAGATTAACTCATAAATCAATTTTAGTTTAACACACACACACACACATATATATATGTGTTTGTGAATACACATTTATCAAATTATTACGCTTTGATGTTTGCATAGTAAAAAAGACATGTTTTGTTAAACTGGATGAGATCTTTAATAAAACATATTTTATTATAAAGTAAAAGTTTTATAAAATCAATGGTAGGATTATCACACTTCACAATCTCATGTTTTTTTTCCCACATGAAAGCATCCTTTCCTAGTTTGAGCAGACATAAACATGAAAGTTTAAAATAAAAAGATAGTAAAAAAGAAAAAATAAATAAGAAGCCTGGGAACTTAAGTAACAAATTGATAGATTTTTAAATTTTAAAAATGAGCAGCTTCAGCTAACAAATTGGTAAATTTTTAAAATTAAAAAACTGGGCAGTTTTAATTAACAAGTTGGTAGATTTTTAAAATTCAAAAAATGAGCAATTTTAATGAATAAAGTGGTTGAATTTTAAAATTAAAAAGTGAGCAGTTTTAATTAACAAATTGATAGATTTTTAAAATTAAAAAAAGGCAGTTTTAATTAACAAATTGGTATATTTTTAAAATTCAAAAAATGGGCAATTTTAATTAACAAATTGGTATATTTTTAAAATTCAAAAAATAGGCAGTTTTAAATTTCAGTAAATAAAAACAATAAGTAAAATGAAGTAAAATTGAAATTAGTTATTTTTGTTACTCTTTATTTTTTGAAAATGCAGTCAAATAATTAAATAAAAATTATTTAAAAATCTAAAAAAAAATCAACAAGGTGTTCTTAATAATACATTTAATTTGTCTGTTTGTAATGTGCCAATGTTTGTAATGTTTGCATTTACTTATGTTCAATATTTTATTTACATATATATCGACAAACATCAATGTTGGATATCCTATAAGTCATATTTTCTAATATATGTCGTCCAACTCAAAAAATCTGTAATGTTTGTATTATTTAATCAGAATATATTAATAATACATTTCTGCATTCTATATATTCTTCTTCACATATATTATAAGCCATAATTTTTGATTATAAACATCCTTGTGTGTTCTAATAAGAACATAAATATAAACTTATCTTTGCAATAAATTTGGCACTAATTGTCAATCTGCAGGCATGACTATTGCGCACGCCACTCAAGGTCTGGTTAAATTTAATGTGCTTAATATACGAACTTGATAACTAATGTGGGCCAAATAGTCTGTTTAAAGATAGGGTGTGGAGGCTCAATGCTATTTTAAAAAACTATTATTTGTTTACACTTTAATTTGGAGATAATGGGGTAGTTTTGTGTATGATTTAATGATAAAGGAGATTTGAAAAAGTGGAGACCAAATAGAAGTATGTATTGTACTCTATAGATATATGAGTTATTTTATTCTCAGTTTCTATTTCCGTAAGGTTGTATTTGGATGAGGAATTTTAAATTTTCAAAAAATTTGAAATGTTTGAAATTTGAATTGCTTTAATTTAAATTTCTTTCATTTACTAAATACCCTGTTTGGATAAATTAATTCAAATTCTTTAAATAAAAAATTCTAAGTTTGGATATGACATTTTAATTTCCACCATATACAAAATTTAATTTTTAAATATATATTTAAAAATTGAAAATTTATTATTAAACTTTTCTGAAAATAAACATTAGTTAATTTTTAAATATTTAATAATTCACAAATAATGTTACTACTAAATAATATTTAATAATTCAAAAATATAAATATTGATGCTTTTTGTGTCAATATTGATGAAGGGAAGAGAAAGAAGAAAGAGGAGAAGAAGAGAGAGATGAGACAGAGAGGAGAGGGAGATGAGACGGAGGGGAGAGAGAAAAGGGAGAGGAGAGAAAAAGGAGAGTGAAGAGAAGGAGATGAGAGAGAGGAGAGAAATAAAAGAGAGAGGCCATAGAGAACAAAAAGAGAGGAGAGAGAAAAAAGAGATGAGAGAAAGGGTGAGAAAAGAGGGGATAGATAGAAGAAAGAAAGGGGAGAGAAAGGGGGAGAAGAGAAAGAAAATAAACATAGAGGTGAGAGAGAGTGAATATGAAGAATTTCAAATTTTTACTTTTTTAGTAAAATTTGAAATTTTACAATTTTAGGTAATTATAATACCTTCATAAATTGCTAAAATTTCAATTTTTTATTAAATTCTCTATCCAAACAATATATTTCATCACAAAAGTATTTTAAATTCCCTATAAAAATGAATTACCCTCTTAAAATTCCTCATCCAAACACAAGGTAAGACATTTTGCTGCAATTAAACAATACTTAAATTATGCTTCAGAAAAGGTTGTGCTTTGATATATTGTCAACTTAAGTCTGCACTCTATCCACAAATACACTTGTCTATAACGTTTCTAGATTAGGGGTGAACACTGAAAATCCAGTTTGACATTTTCATCCCTCTCCAATGTCGCACACACCACTCAAGGTCTGGTTAATTCTTTCTACTTTTCTGCATTTTATGATGTACCTAGTTAAAAAAACAAACAAATCATCTCATCTGTACAATCACATATGAGTATGACCAAACTAATAATCGGTTTACAACAAATTCATATTCCAATATGTAAGTAATAAGTGGGGCAGCAGAAACCTTTGAAGAGGTATTGATGCGTATATCTCTACAACTTCTCATCTCCCATGGCTTTGGGGTAGTGAATTGAGTTATAACACAAAAACTATCTGTATACTTGTTAAAAATTATGGAAGTAGTAGAACTTATGTAAACTATTGTGTGCTTAATAGTGAAAATGACTTCACTTTGATTATATTATCAACACTTTCTCACAATCTTTCTACTAACCATTCAAGCACCTATTTTCCTTCCTTGTATTTCTGGCCCTTTTCATTCCTGAAAACTACACAAAAACAGGTAAAAAAAACCATGAAAACTACATAAGAAAATAATAAATTACTCTTAAAATTCTATATTATTATTATCCTTTTGCAAAATGAAATGAGTAATCATTAAATTTAATTCCATTTCAAAGTATTCCATCCGAACGCCAGATTACCAGAATTGCCATGAGAAGTGAGGTAATAATATTTGGTAACGTTAGCCTCTGAATCTGCCTCGAACTGAAACCGTCTAATCTACCTCTCTCTGTGGAGGAATTCCAACTTCCTCTTCTTCCTTCACTTGTCTTCCTCTCTCTGTCTCCCTCTCCCTCCTTTAAAAAATGTGGACAGACAATATACTCTCTGTCTCGATTAGGAAAATAAAGGCGGTTCGTATTTGCTTTCTATCTTGATTAATTCGATCAAGAGACGCAAGTCAGATGCATTCCCTGTCTTGTATCAAATTGGACAGGCATCTGTAAAAATATTTTCCAGAACCGTGTAAATTGATATGAGAGACTGTAATTGTAAATATTTTTTTAGACATCTATAAAACATAAATATTTTAGAAGGTAGTTGTTAAATTTTCATCAGCAACCATTGATTAATTCAAGAAGCAGGACCTAAAAACCAAAACGGTTCAAACCCAAAATCTTAGAAATTAAGCAGAAGCAACATGCCAAAAAAGGGAAATGAAAAAGAGGAGGAAAAAATGAAAGGAGGTAAAATGGGAAAGTAAGATCCACACGTATGATGGGAAAGTAGTGCAGTTATAGCAGTTCAATGGTATTGTTATGGGGCAAATAGGGTGTAGTTATAATAGGATTGTCACAGTTTTTTTTAAACAGCGTAAAGTGGTGAGAAGGGTTGTATTATCAGTTGAGGGCAAATAGAATAGTGATTAGTGGGTAGTTTCGCTAATTAATTAGGGGCAAAAGAGTAAAAAAAAAAAGTGGAGACGAAAGGGGATGTCTCCTTTATATATTTTATAGATAGTAATGTTTTTAATAAATGTAAGTAAGAAAATGTTACTAAAGAGGCTAAATGTAGTAGTGGATCATGTTTCAACCAGGTTTACCATTCAATTTTGGGACTATGCCATATCACAAGTTGTACACATAATAAATCTTCTACCATTTGCCAAATTAAAATCTCATTCCCCTCACTTTCTATTACATGAAACAGAACCTAATTTGTCCCACATTAAAATTTTTGGTTCCTTGTGCTTTGCGTCCACCATCTTTACACACACAACTAAATTCCAGTGTATAGCCAAAAAATGCATATATCTCAGTCACATCAGTGGCACAAAAGAATACCTTTTACTTGACCTGCATACCCGTGAAATATTCACATTGAGACATGTCATCTTCTATGAAAACATTTTCCTTTTTTCTAAACAGAAATAACCAACACTAAGTAACTGTAAACTGATTAAAATCAAACTGATTTTATATCTGTCACACTCTGTGTTTATTATGTTTTCTTTACTTGCTTATAAGCATTACCAGACCATTTTCCCACAGATCCAGTAAATAGATTCTTCTCAGCTGAAAGTAAAATAAATCAGAGAAACAGACAAAAGAGCAAAGATCTCAATCAATGTCAATCAATATGGATTACAACTTTAACGCTGCATGTGATATTAAAAGAGTACCGATACTTTTCATCTTAAATCAATAAAAAATAATAATCTATATATTAAAATTATACCATAAATGAGTTAGAATTTAATTTTAATATTTTAAATTTTATAATTACAAAAAATTCCATCGAGATTTATTTCAATTTTTTGAAAATTCAATACTAAATATTAAAAATATACAAATGTAAATGGTAGGCAACAAAAATAATCTTAAGTATCATTTAGTACTTAAAAAAGAACAAAATCCTAAATAATAAGTTATATTATTAATTCCATGTTACCCATAAGATAAATAGTACAAGTGCATATATTTATTATTTATTGATTTAGTCAAAAAAAAATACTAGTACCCTTTTAAATAAGAAGGTACGTAGAATTTGCCTTGTAATATATGAACTGCCACCAACTACGATTTTGTGTTAGGTTTGATATACAATTCTAGGGTGGGGGAGCTGAAGATATTCCCCACTGTGGGAAATGAATTTGGTTCGTCAGATAAAATAATTTAAAAAATAATGGATCAAATTGTAGGTAGCAAACTGGTTTGTAAAGTTAAAGTGTGTTTTATTTGTTTTTTTTTTTAAAAAAAATCCACGATGCTGAAATTACTTTTATGGTCATATGTGGATCGACTTTTCCCACCTCTCATCAAACTTGTTGTTGGATTTGCTTTATTCGCCCCCTTCCTTTCATTGCGTTTGACTGGAATGAGCATTTGAATAAAAATTGAATTTTTCGTTGTGAGTGCAATTTATGACGTCGAGTTTGCGTTTGGGGCTCATGAGTGCTCATCGATGGGGATATTCGAACGAGAACCAAAGAGGTGCGAATGGTTGACGTTCAGGAAGACCATTCCCAGAGAATTGAAATCTCATATCAGTGCATTTCCTTTTTCCTTTTCTTTTGCAGGTTCAAGCAGAGACCTCCATTACCTTGGACAGCAATCAATGCAGCAGTGGGGGTGCTTGTTATTACTTTGCTTTGGGGTCATATTTTTTATGCAGCAATAAATAGAATACCAAAAGTTGGGGATGACTAGTCAAATAAGAGAATGGAAAGTTCGTGCTAAAGCTGCAGATGTGGCAAAATCTCAGGTTTGATTACCTAAAACACCATTTGTTGGAGTCCTAATCTCATGTGAAAATGTCACAAAAAACTACAAAAAGAGAAAGAAATCCTTGGAGGTCAGGGCCAAAATATTAATTTTGATTAAGTAATTTTTTTTATAAATTATAAGAAATAGTTCTGATGTTGAATGATGACCATCATATGATGCAATAAACATATGAAATGTGTGTGAGAATCACAATACTCTTGCCATCACACTAACAATTGTGCTGCATAATAGAAAGTCGTAAGGTGATAAGGAATTCAATGGACATGATAAAATTTCAAGACCAAGTTGTTTGAAATGATATAGTAGATACGTGATATCGTTAATACCACATTGTTTGACCTAGGGATATTGTAAGGTTTAATTTTGCTATTCTTGTTTATTGATTTGGTATTTGCTGGAAAGTTACTAGAGATTATGGTGTTAGTAAGCAATTTTCCTTCTATACTTCCATTCTTGCTATCACACTTTTTTGAGTCATGTATAGATTTTAAAATATTCATACAGGGTGGCAATCATTGGTGTAATCTGCATGGCCTTTTTTTTTTTTGAGATATAATTTTTTCTACTATGTATTTTGCATTTCTAGATTTCTTAGTCTATTTTGTGAGGTTTGGTTACACTTTGAGGCCAGTGTTCAAAATTGTTGCTTTACTAGATTTTATATATAAAAGTTTATTGATGAATGATATAGGTATTGTATTAATAATATATTTTTCTTAACATTAATAAGAAAATAAATAGAAATTACTGTTAGAAGCAATTTGATGTTAAATTGAAGATCTCAACATTGTGTATGGTATAGATATTGTCAACATTGTGTAAGTTCAAAGTATAAATTTTATAATAATTCATACGCTAGTATACTTTCTTGTAAATTGTTTATCCTCTTGTGTTATATATGTTTTATGCAATTTTTTTAAACTAATCAGTTTACATATAGACTTTAATGTATAAAAATAAAAAAGAATTAATAATGATTTGTCCACAATTTTTTAAGATTATAAAATTTAAATATCATGTGAAAAAAATTGCAAGAAAATTTTTAATTGAATTTTTGTTTTTTCATTTAATTAAATGTAAACTAATTAGTTGAGAGAAAATTAAAATTTGATTAGATAAAAAAAATCATTAAATTAGTTAAATCAAAAAATAGTAAGCAATAGAAAAATAAATTTATATTGTAATTAATATAACAATAGTTACAAATTTTTAAAATTATAATAGAGCATTATTTCTTTCAATTAATTCAAATTTTAAGGTGATTTAAGGTATATTTTTTATCCTATGAGTTAAATATAAATTTCTTCTTACTTTCATGGAAAATATTCATCCCTGTTTATTATATTTTCTTCATACTTTCTATGTTAGAAAAAATAAAACATTCAATAAATAAATTAAGTCATAAGATAGTAAGCAAAAAAATATATATTTATATTAATTGACATACACATATCAATGTTTAAAAGAAAATTAGAAATTGTCGAGGTAAAAAAGTATTGAATAATTTATTTAAGTGATAAGATAATAAATCCGAAATGAATATTAATTTGCCTAAAATTGCTAAAATTGATTTAGACATTAATTTTGCATGGAGAAGATAATAATAATTACATGAATTTAATTTGATTTTTAGTATGTAATTAAATATATATTAATTAGGTAAAAGAAATTTTAATTTTGATTGGGCAAAAATCTTTAATAAAAAAGCTCATCCCTGTGAATCAAGTATAAATTTTCCTACTTGCTTTAATATATGGAAACAAAATAAAAAATCCCCGTGTTATATTGTATATATAATTTCTATTTTAATAAATTTACATAAGCATGTCAATGTATAAAACAAAATTAAAATTTACCTAGATAAAAGAAAATCTTCAAAAATTTATTA
Source organism: Spatholobus suberectus (assembly GCA_004329165.1). Lineage (NCBI taxonomy): Eukaryota > Viridiplantae > Streptophyta > Magnoliopsida > Fabales > Fabaceae > Spatholobus > Spatholobus suberectus. The sequence goes on along the minus strand of CM014729.1, from coordinate 4,300,151 downwards.
AGTGAGCAGATAATAAATAAGAAAGGAATAGTGATTTGCTGAAAAATATATTTTAGATACTAATTTTGCATGGAGAACATAATAACAATTACATGTATTATATTTGATTTTTGCTATGTAATTAAATACATATTAATTAGGTAAAAGAAATTTTAATTTTGATTAGATTAAAAACTTTAGTAAAAAAATTCATCCCCATGTATTAAGTATAAATTTCCTTACTTGCTTTAATAAAAAAGTTCTCTTGTATTAAGTGTAAAGCAAGAGACTTGAATCCTACCTGTTACTATTAGAATACAATCACTGAACACAACTCTTTTATCCTCTCCTCATAATCACCACATGATTTTGTTTTCTAGTAATATTTCAAAAATGTCTCTTTAAATTTTATTATTATAATCAAGTCCTATGACTTAAATTTTTATTATACAAATCTGGTATCACCTACCTAAAACAATCGTATGATCTAATTCTTATTTAAACCATCATTCTAGTTTGAAAGAAATATTTTTTTTGGGAAGGCAAAAAAAAGAATTTATTCATGATGAGGAGGATTAGGATTGGAGCACAAGCTATGCCCACCGACCTGCTCCAACCGCAAAATACAATAGCCAAACAAAGCCCATGTTGCATTAATCATAACAATTCCCCCAAACTATACTAACATACAGTACACCCATCCTACAAAGCAATCCGCTACTTGATTACAGCCTAATCACCACATCATTTTGTCTATATATAAATGTAAGAACTACATCGATCCCCTACTACCAATCATCATGGCTTTTAAAGTAGCAGCCACCAAACACCCTCGTCTTGACACACAGGACAGAAAATGCCAGCAGTGGGGCCACTAGCATCTGAGAAATGATTCGCGAGATAGTTATTTGTACTTAGCCCAAGATATTTTACCTGTGCACCCAACAATGGTCCACATAACATTCCACAACACAAATTCACACCCGCACCTTCAATGAAAGTAGTTCATATTGCACCTCATAAATTAATGGTGTAATTTTCATCCTATTCTCTCCAAACTCGTAAACCAAACAATTATATATGAATTAAAAAAAAAGGCAAATTATATGAACCAAACAATTTTTTTTTTATCAAAATCTGTCCAATGAAACAGTACATAACACTTGAACCAACATCAGGGACTCAGAATGAGCATATATAATAATGATACACATGCTGCAAAACTACTTCTCCATTGCAGTGGCATAATTTCATGATTCCATCAGCTGTTTTACGTGTTAGTGCTAACTTTGGGCAAAGTGTTGTTTAATAAGAGAAGCATACCCATTAAACCTTGCATTTTGGAATAAGCTTCCTTCTTCTCATTTTTACCAAATAAATTCTTCATTCCATGAACACCCACCTCGATCTCGACTTCAAATATGGTTGTTTGAACAAATTAAACATTTAGATGTTACAATTTTGTAATGAAAACCATTTCAAACTTGAATGCTACAACAATACTATGCAAGTATTGGATAATTCTCGCCTTCCAAATTTGGCCACTCCTTATAGAAATAGGTTTTTAAAAGCAATTTTTCACCAACATTAGTTGAAAATCAAAACAACACTCCTGCTCTATTTTCACTGTCTAACGACTATAGCCTTGAATAAACACACTAACAAACACAGTCCCAAAACAAACCAAAGTTCTCTATTTCTTAACGTTTTGTGCCATCACAATCAAATCCAAACCATTTGCTCTCATTAGAACCAAAGTAATTTTTATCCAATAAAAAATAAAATTAGCTTAAGATAGACAAAAACAGATGGATTTTCCATTAAAAAATACATTCAAAATCAATACATGGTATGCATATAAAAGAGAAAGACATCAATCAATACACATCCAAAAGATCTTGTTAATAGACATGTGCTTAAGACCCAAACTATGCTTGCCATAGACACACCCGGGCCTCACAAATAGATAAGGAGACCTCTTAGAATGTGCATTTTTGAAAATTCCCTTTCACCCAATTTCCTCATCCTTTACCAATATTTTCATGTATAGAGGTAGGTTATAAAAAAATTGTGATAAGTCGATCCCTTTTTTTTTAATATCATCCTCAAAAATAATGGTCCAAGAGGGGTTTTATTCTTGAGCTCATGTTAAAATCAAATAATTCAGGTATTTGGCTTTAACCATAGTGCATCATGAAAATGTTAAATTATTATAACTCAATAATCTTCAATGCTCTCTCTCTCTATACGTGCATGTGTGTGAAATTACAATGAACTTATACTATATCTAATCATTCTTCCAAAATCTGTTACATAATTGTATAAGTGATTCAGCATGGAAAAAAAATGAATACCTTATTATGGTCACCCAATCTCGTCACGAGTCTCCACCAATAGTTAAGCATTAGACCAAAGTGATAATGTTTTAGAATTGTATATTTATGTCATATTTAAAGATAGAAAAAGTTTAAATATGCATAATTCACTTATAAATGTTGAATGCTCCACCTCTATTCCTGACTCATTACCATCATAAGAATGGTCAGCATCCAAGAAAAACATGTGTTTTGAGTTTGAATTCCTATTATTTGTAGGTTCAGTATCAACTAAATAATTCCATCTATGAATCATTCAAAAATTTTCCAGTTGACATTCATATCAACTTAAAACCCATCTTTCACCCTCACTCTTTTTCACAGACACCTCTAGTCTTAGAAAAGAGAAAGGAGAAGAGAAAAGAATAGAGAAAGAAGAAGAAAAAGAAGGAGAAGGAGCAAGGGATACCTATACATTTAATCCTTCTTGGAACTCATAAATGAGTGCTTCCTTTTCATTTTCTTCCCTTTTTCCTTTGTTTTTTCTACATTTTTGTGGTTTGACTTATGGGTTTAAATCTTAAACCCTTACATGAGAAATATTTGGGGATTTGGGTGTTTTACATGGATTAAGTATTGAAAAGGGGGGTTTTTTGACATTTACTAGCTTAAGGGATCACTTATGTTGCATTTATAGTGGATAGCACTTTGGAAAGCCATTAATGGCCAAGGAGTTGCAAAATTGTAACTCCCTGTGCTCTACTCAAGTTGCAGTCCATGCTAAGCATAGGGATTTCTGCTCTAAGTATGATACTCGTAGTCAGGAAGGTAAAAGTTTAGCATCTCGTGCTAAGAGTGGATCTTTCTGTGCTAAGTGTGGAACCTTTAGAACCCAACCTTAGAGTCTAGTGGTTTGGTGCTAAGCGCCAAGTTTAGTGCTAAGCATGGGGATTTTTGCACTAAGCATGAGACCCTTGGAACCATTGTTGGAGTTTGGTGGTTTAGCACTAGGTGTTAGGGATCGGTGTTAAGTAAGACTATTACTTCGCTAAGCGAGACACCTAGAATTGCATATTATTAATTCACATCATTTTATGATGTGTTATTAACATTGATGAATATTGAAATGTTGTTTAAGGACATGATGTGAACATGTGAGAATATTGAAGAGTCTCCATTGGGAAAAGGAGGTTACCAAATGCTTATGTAAAGAAAAATAAAATGCATGCTAAGATTAAGATGTCTTCTTTAGGTGAATTTTTTTAGTAATGGCATAACATATTGTGATATCCATATGTATATGTTCCTATTATCTGCGCTTTAATGATTAAAATATATAAGCTTAAGATAATACCTCTCAAGGTGTTACATTTTAGTATCGAAGTAGTTTAATCCTTTAGATTGTGGAAAATGTGTGCTAGTTTGAGTAGTTTGTTAGTCTTGTTTGTAATTGCCATGAATTTTGCCTTACTTGATTACTATGTATTGAGCTTGATCAAATCAATATGTGGTACAGTAAAGGTAGAGAACATGGTAGGAAGAGGAAGACCACCTAGGAATCCATGCACTCTCGAGGTAGCAACTATGGAAATGATGGTTAATGCCATAAGAGAGCAAACTGCATCAACCAACAACCTACTCAACTAGGTTTTAAGGGAACTTCAAGAAGCTCCACAGAGGTTAACAACCAAGGGAGCGGGGCTTGGAATGCCAGATTCTCTGAATTTCAAAAGAATCTCCCACCATCCTTTAAGAGGGAGTATGACCAATCAGTAACTGAATCTTGGCTCCAAGAGATAGATGTGTCAAAACAGGCTGTCCAACCTAGTGCGGCTTGATGAGACAAAGGGTAGGAAATGGGCCGACCTAACCTAACCTATATTCCTAATGGGCTACACTTTATTTGGCCTACCAGGCCAAGCCAAAATTGACCCTTTTATTGCTCCCTAATTTTATTTAATTTTTATAAAGGAAAAAATAATATTAGGTTAGCCAAACTGATCTGGTTCATTTTAGTCCACATATTTCTCAAGTCAGCTCGATAGGCCATCAAGTTGGCCCAACAGGTTGGGGCATTTTTGACAACTCTACCAAGAGATGGCGAATATCTTTGAGGTGGTGCCTAGACATGGCAAAATTATCCATTTATCAGTAGTCCATCTAGTTTATCTGTGTAAAATTCAATCCAATCCAATCCATCCAGTTGTTAAAATAAAAAAGATTTGGATTTGATTAGATGGATCATATAATTAAATGGATGGATAACAATATATCCTCTTTTATTTTCAAATCCAATGGATTGTTTAATTAATACTTAATGGATTAAAATTAATCCAACACAATTTTTTTTCATATTTTTTTAATACTCTCCTTCTCCTTTCTCTCTCTCCTCTCCTCACTCCCCTTCTCTCTCTTCTTTCTCCCTCTCTCTCTCTTTCTTCTCTCCCACTCCTTTATTTGAACTGAAAAATAGGGAAATTCCAAAATAGAAATATTCATTTCACTCACATTAAACTATCAATTGAGCACATTAATTAACTTAACATCAAAATGACAATAAAATAAAGAATTAAAACACATGGTTCAGTTTTCAAAATAAAAAATTAAATATCCGAACGTAAAAAAAAAGTTAGCCCCTAGTTGATAACACACGACAAAGATGCATAAGGCAAATAAATGATAAACATATAATGAAACTAAAAGAAGATACACATCAATTGTCGTTGACTGTAATACCCTCAATTTTAGGGAATATTAATATTAATATTTATTATCAATAGACGCTTATATATTATTGTTTTCTATTATTACTATTGTTCCGATATACAAGAACATGGCGTGAAAGTCTAAATTCAATTCTTTATCATGAGAAATTAACATTTTCCCAAAACAAAGGGTGGTTTTTAGACTTATATAAGTTAGAAATCTATAGAATTAACTAGGGACTCTAACCGTTAGAAATATAGGTACATTAGGATAGAAAAATACTAAATAAATATAAAAATATGATAAAATGATATTTTGAATATGGAAATATGCTTAGAATATTGTTTTATATTATTGTAAATTTTTTCGTAATTTTTGGACATTCTTCAATTTTGACTCAAAGTGCTCATGGTTAACTTTGTGAGCTTAACTGTAGATACTTAGAGAACTCCAAAAATTATAAAAAAATTTAGGAAACTAATTTAATGTGTTTAGAAAAGTTTTGTAAAGAAAAGTTATAGATTTCTACTCTCTAAATTATTAATGAATTATAACGTTTTAAGAAGAATACCAACACGTTTTATACAAAGGGAAGAGAGGAGCTACCATAACCTTTCTTTTTCTACAAATCTAGGTCAGATTTCAGCATCCCTCTCTTAAACCCAACCCTAATTTCGTTTCTCTTGAGGCACACAGACATCCAAGGGCTTGTTTCTCTCTTGATCAAGCTTGTAGGAGTCTTGAGACTTGGCATCTTCACACCTTTCTGCTGTCATCTTCATGTGGCAGTACATAAGGTAAGGGGAGGAGGTTTAGTTACCTTTATATAGTCTGAGATTGAATGATAATGGTAATTCGCTTGATCTTCTTGATTGTATATATGTATTAAAGCTAATCCATGAGTGTTGTGTGTATGTTTTTTTGATATCAACTCTGTTTTTTTTTTTAAACCAGTAGCTTGCTCACCCTTTCTTGCTAATTAAATCTCTTTTAAGATCATATTCTTCTTGTAATTCATACCCTAAATGGTTGTAGATTGAAGCTCTAACTAGTATGCATGTGTATGAAGCTCAATAATTTGATCTTGTCACTTGAAAAGCATAGAATCTGTCAAAAACGTGATTACTTCTTTGGGTCTGAATTGGTGTGATTACTTAGGAAATTAACTTAATTTTGATCATAATATTAAGCTACAAAAGTTGTTATGTCATCATCAAACTTGAAGAGAGTGAAATTATGCTCAAACTATGTGTTAGAAGCATGAAATTAATAAGTTTTCTGCATAATTTTATTGCTGCTGTCCTGCTGTGTTTAAGGCTAATAAAATCACATTTTTGTGAGCTATATGCTTCCTATTAATTGTATTTTGAGTTGTATATGATCCATCTAAAATTTGGCAAGCATTAGAAGCCATTTGAACATGATTTACTACTTTAAATCACCATGTGACAGCAAAAAACGAAAATCTGTTATGCTATAGTTTAAGCATGAAAAACTGCACTTAAATGATATTTAAAGTGTGCTAATTGTAGAAATTAGGTGCCTTATAGTTAGTATATGGTACCTGTAAAGTTTGGTGAACGTTGATAGTCTTTTTGACATGTGTTGACACTTGAAATTAGCTATTATACAGCATATACGGGTTGCTGTCCTGCAATTATGTAACAGTAAAAAATTTATATTTCTTAGTGTTTAAATCATATATAATTGACTAATAATGGATGTCACCACATTAAAAAATATAAAGGAAGAGGATTGAGTGAACTAGGATGCATTTTGAGCCATAGAGAGCATGTTTATGTATATGGGTTGCATGCTGTCCTGTTTTTAAATATGACAACAAAAATCAGCTTTGAGATAGAGTTTTAGTATATTGGAAGGTTAGAGATCTAGTTAATAAGGTCATGGATTTGAATTAGTAAAAGAAACTCATTATATGTTGTAGAGGGAGATCAAGCCAACAAGAAGAAGCTTTTTAGAACACTAACTTTAGTTAATTAAATTTGATTCCTATTTTGAGAAAGAATATTAATATTTAGACTAAATAAAGACAATGAGCAAAAGGCGTATTGATTGAATATTAGTAGAGGATCTTCAACTAAAGAATCATGTGTGGGAATTAAAATTAATCTTGCTAAGTATATAAGTGGAATATGGCTATTGTGTAGTATTGGATGGAATGATGACTTTGTTTTGATTATTTTACTCGAGTTAAAGTGTTCAGATGCTATGTTTTTGTAGTTTTAGAATTGAGACTAAGATATGACGTTTGTGGTAAGCTTGAAAGCTACCAAATGATAAGGCCATGAGAGCCTATGTGAAAATGAATTGAGTTTTGATATTGAAATGGAATTGAGATTGAGAGTGGTTGGAAATTGTGGATTGTATTGTTTAGCAGGTGATGTCTCTTTTGTTAATTGACCACACCCTTGTTGTGGTATGTGGGATAGTACCAATAAACAGAGGAGACTCTTTTAGATTTCTAGGAGAAATTTAATAACCTTTAGTTAAGTATTGGTGTTGAGATATAAAGCATACATCATATGCATTAGGTAAAGCAAAATGTGAGATAGGTGGACCACAGTATGGTACCTGAGGGATGTATGCAGGACTCTCAGAGTCTTAGGGGTGTAAGGACTTAGGTTGTGAAATCCCAAGAGCCAGGACTTACAATCCTAAGCTGGGAGTATGCGCCTTATCCGACTCAATAACCCCAACAACTACTGAGCATATCCATGATTGGTCAGAGTATTCCTTCAAAAGAAAAGACTCGTTTCTGTTTATAAAAAGAAGTGCCATAAAGGAATATGTACTCCTGATCGTCACCCAAATGAAAAGTAAAGTCCTCTAATCATGGGAATTGGAGGCATGGGCCCATATGCATGAGTCTGTCAAACTTAGATGAAACTTTAATACCCTCTGCATTGTATACTCAGGTGATCACTCATAGTGATTATTCTATTTGGTTAGAACCATTAAGGTTCATTGTTCTTGACCTTAAATATAAGGGTGATGTGACCTCACTCCTTTTTCTTCTTTTTCCATGTTTTGTATGTGTTGTTGATTTATCGGAGAATAGCTGACATTGATGGAGGCCTTCACCTTGTTCCTGAGGATGGCTGTGCATTGCATTAGCGTGGGTCATTAGACCTATGACCCCTGGTACTTCGAGGATACTGTTCAAGGGGTTGTTACTATCACGTATATGCCCGTTTTTATGACTATGCCAATATAGACTACTTCGATTAGCTTGCCCATGATTTATACTCAGTCATCTACCCTTAGATATGTGCGAGTGACTTCACCCTCGTCTTCATCACCTTCGTTTGATTCACTGATGCCAGATTTTTAGCCTGTATTAGTGGTATAGTATTATGAGTCTCCATCACCTAGGAGTGTATTGCCTCCACTACCTGTGTCATTACCTATATATGATTCTACTCTTCAATATGGATTTTTGTTTCCTAGACAGACTGTTGACCTTATTCCTAGACCATTGAGGTCCAATGGATGGTTGACTGACGATGACCATGTTGCTGAGGACGAGGAGGAGGAGGATCCTGACGAGGACTGTCAGTAAGGATTCCATGGATGGGTAGATTGAGGACGTAGATAATTGACTGCTCTGATCTATAGGCTTTTACCCTTTTGATGTATTATATATGGGTAGGCTAGGATCCTTATCTTTTGATGTTATGTATATACTAGTCAGCTAGGCTAATCCCTTTCTTTTTGAGATACTATGAATTTCATGATGCTGGTCTATACACCCTTATCACCACATACTTCTAGTGGTTGTCACTTATAATGTGTGTATATATATATATATATATATATATATATATATATGCATGGATAGGCATGTGTTGATATTAGTTTATGTTTTATATGTGTGAGATTATGAATTCACTAATTATTTCCATCATGATTACACTAAAAAAAAAGTAAAAATTACCTATAAAATGATTATTAAAGGCTAGCATTTAAATAAAATACTAGAGGACATAAGTGTTGTGACAAAGGGTGTCACACTGACCATTGTAGTTTTAGAAACATTGCTAAAAACACCTTTTATATATAGTTCACAATTTATTTCATATGCACCCACCAAAAATCATTTCTTTTAAAAAATTAAAAAAATGATTCAATTAAACATTGTTGGCAAATATAGATCCCAAGCATATACTAGCGTATGATTGGGAATTTCATTCTTTTAGTTCTTTTATTCTTTAATTATTTTCATTTTCTGTAAATTCTAAACTTAAATTTAAATAATTTTAAATTTTGATTGTCGATTAAATTTGAAAGAAGAGAGAGACATGAGAGAATATTTTAAAAATAAAAACTATTTAGTTTTTAAAATATATTATTTTGTGAATGGATTGAATATCCATCCACAAAAAAAAGTAGTTAATGGATGGATTGGATGGACATTATTAGGTGGATCATAAATGGATTTGATTTTTTAAATGAATTTTTAATGGATCAAAATAGATTAATGAATTATTTTTATCTAATCCATTATAATTTTAAATGAATTTTTAATGGATCAAAATGGATTAATAAATTATTTTTATCTATTCCATTATAATCCAACTAAAAATTTATCTAATCCATCTGTTTGCCACCCCTAGTGGTGCCATGCACTAAAGAACAAAAAGTTATCTAAGCCACCTTTATGTTGAAGGATGAAGCAAAGAATTGGTGGAGAGTTGACAAGGAGAGGATATTGAACTTGGAAACTCCTATTACTTAGGAGAACTTCAAGGCCACACTCTTGGACAAGTATCTTCCCTACAGCGTCAGGAATCAAAAGAAGGTTGAGTTTTTACAACTTAAGCAACGAAGCTTGTCAGTGGACCAATATGTGGCCAAATTTGAGGAGTTGGCTAGGTTCTTAAGGCACCTTCATAACCAATCGGATGAAAAGTGGAAGTCTAGCAAATTTAAGTAAGGCTTAAGGTTTGACATTCTAAGTCAAGTTGGAATCTTGGAAATTAAGGACATTTCTATCCTGGTCAACAAATGTCTTATAGCAGAAGAGAATTTGAGCAAAGTGGAGGTAGATCAACAACAAGCAATCAAAAGGAAAGGAGAAGAGGGGAAGTTTACTCCCATTACAAAGTTCAAGAAAGAAGGATTTAAAGGTAAGAAGGTGGCAACCCAAAGGTCTCGAAAAGTAAAGTCATGCCGCAAGTGTGGGAGAACTCATAGAGGGGTGTGCATGTTTGGCAAAAACATCTACAATAGGTGTCAACAACTTAGGCTATGGAGTGTCTACTGTCAAAGAAGGGAGGAGCCCTTGACTAAGCATCTCCAACCAAAGGAAAAGTCTTCACCCTAAAAAAAAGGCCAAAGCAGTCGACAACTTGATTCAAGGTATATGTTTCTTAAACCAAATATCCTTAAGTGTCCTATATGACTTTGGGATAACACATTCCTTTGTGTCCTATAATTGTATGCTCCGTTTAAAATTGTGTGTTACATCCTTACCCATTTTTTTGGATATCACCACTCCTACTAAGGGTTGTATTTTTGCTTCTTGTATTTGTATAGATTGCCTTCTTATTATTCAAGATAGACTTTTTCATGTCAATTTGATATGTTTGCCTTTGATTGGACTTGATGTTAACCTCGGTATGGATTGGCTTTGTATCAACCAAGTTATGTTAAACTGTTTCAATCGCAGAATAGAATTTTGTTCTGATATTTCTTTTACTCCCAAATCCAATTCTTTCCTTTTTCCTAGCATTTCCTGAATCTCCCAAAGCGTAGTGGAAGGGGGCCTAATTTTTCTTTTGTTACTATCCTAAATGGTAGAGGCTAAGTTAGAACTTGCATCTATCCCATTTGTTAGAGAGTTTGAGGATGTATTTCTTGATGAAGTCACCACCCTACCTTTAGAAAGAGGAGTGAAAATTTCCAGAGAGTTGGTTCCTAGGGTGAGGCCAATTTACAAAGCACCTTATAGGATGACACCTTTAGAGCTTAGTGACCTAAAGAGCAAATGGAAAAAAATGATATCCCATCAGTTCATTAGACCTAGTGTTTCTCCTTAAGATGAGTCTGTTCTTCTGGTAAAGAAGAAAGATAGGAGCATAAGGTTATGTGTATACTATAGACAACTCAACTAAGTGATAGTTAAGGACAGATACCTAACTCCCTAGGATAGATGACTTATTGGATCAACTTAGAGAAGCTTCAATTTTCTCTAAGATCGACCTTAGGTTAGGATACCATTAGATTAGGATTAAGCTAGAAGACATTCCCAAGATAGTTTTTAGAACTTGATACAGGCACTATGAGTATTTGGTTATGTCATTTGGACTAACCAATGCTCTTACGGTATTCATGGACTACATGAAAGGATCTTCCAGCCTTTCTTAGATAAGTTTGTTGTCGTTTTCATAGATGACATCTTAGTGTACTCCCATACCTTAGAAAAGGATGAGGAGCACCTTAGAATTGTTCTATAAGTCCGTAAAGAGAAGAGATTATTTGCAAACCAGAGAAGTATGATTTTTGATTAAGAGAAATGAACTTCCTAGGGCATATGATATCCCAAGAGGGGGTAGCTATAGATCTTAGTAAGGTTGAGGTAGTGTTGAGTTGGGGGAGACCAAAGATCATAACCTAAATTTGGAGTTCTTTGGGATTTGTAGGTTATTATAGGAGGTTTATTAAGGGGTTTTCTCAAATAGCTTTGCCCTTGACTAGATTGACTAGGAAGGGATAACCTTTCATTTAGGATGATAAGTGCAAGAATAGGTTTTAGGAACTCAAAGAGAGGTTAACTTCTACTCTTGTGTAAGTTATCCCTAACCCTCTAGGAAGCTTTAAGGTGTATAATGATGCCTCTAGCAAAGGATTAAGATGTGTTTTGATGCAAGACAAAAGGGTAGTGACTTGTGCCTCTTGTAACACCTTAAGGGGTATTATCGTAATTAAGCCTAGATTTCTAAGAACAAAAAGAAAAGACTTAAAAACATAGAAACAACATAGTGAAGCAACTCATAAATGTACTTATATTTATATAAGAATAATACTATAAAATAACATACATGCCTAATACACCTCATCTATCACCCAAAGGTGTCGTGCAAAACATAAAGAGGAATACAAGAAAACAATATAAACTAGACTATGTCTTCTTGTACGTGACTCCAAGCTCCATCTATACTTGTCTTTATATGTATCCTGAAAAAGGGGAAACTTAAAGAGTGAGACATAATGTCTTAGTGAGTGCTTTAAGGATTCTACAACTGGGTTAGACTCTTTTACTCGGACAACCTTCATCACTTATCTCTCATGGCTTTAGCCTTACTAGGTCTCTTATAATTATCCATACCAATGGTCAGGTCTATACCTTTCAATAGTTAGTGCTTTCTGTTAACTCCTCTTTCATTCTCACAACTGTTATACAAGCTTACTATTTCATTTTTAACCTAAAAACTCTTTCTTACCCAATACCCACTCTAGTATTTAAACCTTTTGTGTTTAGATTTTACTCTTCTTCCTTTTGATAATTAAAATTATCCTCTAGGGGTCAAGTCTAAGGTCACAAACATTGTAAAATACTTTTGATGCTCCCTTAACACTCACCTTAATACCCTTATTTTGTTTTCTCTTACTTGTCTTATACCTTTTTATTACGCTATGTGGAGATTCATTCTTTCTCTATCTCATTCACAACTATTATTATCCAACTAGAACCCTCATAACACTACCCTAGGGCCTAGCTTCTCACTTATCCTTAACGTAGCAAACACAATTCTAATTACAAGCATCATTTATTTCACATCTTTTGCCTAGTAACTAGACATATGCATCGTTTTGTTTCATCAAACAAGCATAACACACATGCATAACATGAGCACATATACATAATCTTAACACTTTATCATAATACACAATTACATTTTCACACATGTACACATTACATTAATCGCTCATGAACAAGGTCAAATATATTTCACATAGTTACCATGTAGCACACTTCAAAATATCACACTACAATAGAATACGTATGTATGTTATGTTCCTAAATCACTACTCATGCACATGTAGTACCAACTTAAGCTTGTCAGAAAGTAGACTAGGAGTAAATGCATGGTCATAAGTGTCATCGGTACCGATTCCTTTGGCTTTCACACCCTTAACTAGCATGATATCTCCCAGTGAGTAGTCAGGGTTACCCAGTTTTGTTAGTACGCCTTGGCTCCATGGGATCAACATGGACCATTGGAGTTTTTCCTACCGGATAACCCTAAGGCTAGGGTTAGACAAACCCATCTCGGCCTCCACCAGCCAAATTCCTACATACTGTCTTCATCACATAACTTAAATGTTATGATGCATGGTTACATATAATGCTTACAACTTTTCATAGGCTTTTATAATGAAACTATGACCACCACTTGTCATCTACAAGGTCTCATTCTTTTCTCTTCTTCCTCAACAAACCCTTTCCATTTCTCTCAAAATCTCTCAAGTTTCTCTACCATCCAAGCTTTCTCTCTTCCTTTCAAGACTAAGGAGACTCCATGGGTGGTGTAAGAAGCTCAATCTCTCCCTCTTCTCCTTATAATCACACACCCTTCTCTCTTTGAACCCTAGCCCTCTTTATCAAATTTTGCAATTCACACCAATCCAAGCCTCCAATTTCCAATCCAATCAAGGATTTAACACTTCTTCCCTATGGGATTCAAAAGCCCTATGGTAATTTTCCTATTCTCCACCTAATTCAAATTTTGGTTAATATTCATTCTCTTATTCAATGTTGTTTTGTAAAATTAATCAGTGAATTCTTTGACTTTGCGGGTAGAAATGGTGGGAAAGGCGATATTAGACCCATTGGAGCTTGATTAGAACATGTATGCTTAAAACCCTCTCCTCCTCCTCTCATGGAAGCCATGATCATCAATGGGTACGGGGGTAGAACCTAGATTAATTTGAATTTGAGAATGAAAATGGCCTAGGATTAGGTTGTGATATGAATTGTGTATTGCTAATTTCAACTGTATGATTCTTGAGGACTATAATAGTGATGTGCTTGTTTGATTGGCCACATAGAGTTTAGTTAGGCCTTATGTGATGTTCTTGGTGATGAAATTGCTTGAAATATATGTCAGTTGCTTGATTATAATGCTTAAAGATTAAATTACAAGTTGCTAAATTTTATTATAGTAAAACAGCCTCTGTTTTTTGTGAATAACTTCTTACGTGGTTGGAATTTTTGTATGATTTTGGGTAGAGAGATGTCTCTACATGTCTAGAATATCCCTGTAAAATTTCGTAATTTAATTCCATGTGATGAATATTTGGAGAATTTTTGATTAACCGTTGTTCTGTCAAATCCTAGCAGCAACCAGCGACGAAAAAGTGCTCAATTGAACCTGTAAATGATTTTATAAAAATTTGGAAAAATTATATTTAGAAACTAGACATATTGAAGGTTAATCCTGCAAAATATGGTTGGAAGAAAAATTCATTTGCTATGCCAAAATGATCAACAAAGACAGGGTATCACAATATGACAGAAAATAGAAAATTGCCGATGATGTAATTGATATTCCTAAAGCTTAGCTTTGTGTTTTATAGTATGGGTAGATAATTAGAATCATCAAATTGCTAACCAAAAGATAATTTGAGATAGAAAAAGTGTAGACTAATTAGTGTTTTTTAATTATAATAAGCATTAGTTTGTTAATGAGATGTGAGTTCTTGAACCAAGAAATGAGATCCTTTTGTTAATTGACAATTAATAGCATGAATGGTTAATGATCAACAAAAATATATTTGAGTGAATCGAATTGATTGAATGATTGACTTAGTTTGTAATGGTGGCATTAAAAATGAAATGCAATTGAGTTTGTAATGGTGGCATTAAAAATGAAATGCAATTGATTTGATGAAGATGTGATGTAATGGCTAATTGATTGTGATGACAATTTTAATAAAATGAATGAAATTTGTGGAATAGATATGTTGGCCATGGTTTCCCTTTGTTGATTTATTGTCCATGCCTAATGAGAGATGTGATGGAATATACCAAAACAGAAGAGGTTTTGCTAAATTTTATAGAAAAGTATGAATGTTTATAATCACGTATATTGTTCTTGTGGATGTTCACATATCATATGCATATGTATTGATGTTGTGAACCATGCACTGATGGCATGTGTTATGGATGGGGAAGTCATAGTTTGGTACATTGAGAAATGAAAGACAAGGACCCACTTGCATAGGTCTTGGGGGTGAGGGTATCGAGTGGTGAAGGTACTAATGGCTAGGGTAGCGCCCTTAAGCCAGGATATTCGCCTGACCAAGCTTGATAACCCTGACAACTGCTCAGCATTCTAGGATTGGTATGAGAGTATACCTCTGTTTAGACTATGAATGTCCTGAGCGAAAAGCAAGCTTGGTCCTAACATTTTACAAGCCCTAGGCAAAATAATAAATAAGGGCATCTTATGTATAAGTATTCAAAAATGTAAACATATATTACATAAAAAAATAGACACATAATTTAATCAAAAATGATATTTTTATCACATCAACAAATAACATAATTTTAATAAATCTCAAAAAGATGTATAATATTTTTCATTCAATTTACTTCCACACTATCATCTATCATCGACAAAATATTATTATCTTAAATTAAATTTTACACGAATTTTTGCTCTTTATTAATATCTAACTTTTAATTTTATCTAGTACTTTAGGTAATGTATTGTACAAGTTAAAGATTTATTTTTATATAATTATAAATTCATAATAAATAAATATTTTTAAAATTTTAAATTATATTATTATTAAATTTTATAATAAATATATATTTTTAAATATATAAATTATATTTTATATTTATGATAAATAATTTAAATTGTGATATATGTTATTTTTAAATTAAAACGAATAGATGATGAAGAAAATCGATTAAATGGAGGGTAGTTTGAGATGATTGAGAAAGATATTTTTGATTAATTGTAGAAAATGTATATGAAATGCACCTTTCAAGGAAAGGAGAGAAGCGGTTTGAAATATCTAATTGAGAGAGTGAGGGCTATACTATCCAAGTTTGGATTTTTGAATTAATGCGTAGGAGTAGATTCCTTTTTAATTTGAGTTTTTGTTTGTGTTTTTAATAATAAAAAAAAAAACTTTAAGTCTACACATTATTATATATCAACTACATGTTTGTCACAATAAGCTAGAAATTCATTTAACATGAACTAATGAATGTAATACATCATAAATAAAAAAATTAACAATTAAGATAATAGTATTTCATAATCATATCAAATTTTTATTTAGATATTAAAAAAGAGACATAATAAGTGACAGTAATTTCAATTTATTTATAAAATAACACAAATAATATAAAATATTTTTTATTACACAACTATACAATTTTTTTTTTCTAATTTTTTGGGCCCTTCCCAATTATGGGCCTTGGGTCATTGCACCTCTGAACAAGGCCCATGGCCAGCATTGGCTGAAAGATTGCTCATTTTCTCCATGACAATGAGGATTGTACCTTAATGTGAGAGAGATATATGTACTTTCAATCACTTCCCATGGATATTGATGAACACTTAGTAGATTATGGGCCCACATGCATTGCATTAACGAGTATTTCAATAAAACCTTGAATTGGTGTGGTATAGGACGCATCAATTGCAGATGGTAGTAGCACAAACAGACTTGTAGTGCTACCATTTGGATTTATTAAGTAACTCGATAGAAATGATTGATGGATTGAAAAAAAGACGATAGGTTATGCATCAAATTTTTATTTGTGTGTAGTATGGGAATGGGATGCATTATGTGTGCGTAATGACTATGATATTTACATATGTTGTGATAATGTGTAATGAATTGTGAATGTGCTTTTTATTGAATGTTGTAATGTTTAATACATGATTTTATAGTTTATGTATGATATGGCTCTATTGTTGTTTGTCATACTAATTGTGTGATATGAACTATGGTTTGGGTGGGTCTCTAGATTTATTTGATTTCTTAGTTTCAAATTGTTTGGTACTTGCCCCTGATTAATCTGTCCCTTCCTTCATCTACAGATGTTTGGAACGAAAATAGGGAGTGGATTGCCTTTTGGTTTGTACGTGAACAGGTACATGGCTTAAAAGTGCATGGTATTGGCAAGGGAAGCACCTTAGTTGAAAGCTCTATTGGGATTAGAAGTTTTACAACCCCTAACTAGGATGGTATCAGAGTGGCGTGGTGGAAGTGTGTATAAAGATGTAGAATGTAACACCCTTTGTGACGACATTTATTTCTATGATTATTTCATTTATTTATCATATTTAGTGATTATTTTGTGAATAATTTTTTTTATAACACATATTATTGATCTAAATAAAATAGAAACTGGGATCATTTCCATATGATCATAATCGCATATTAGATGTATTATATGTCATAACCAAATTCAAGGTAGGATATAAAATTATACAAACAATCTGCAATAAATCAAAGTATCTCAAAATAAAAATTAGATAACTGACTATATATACACCACCACATCACTAATATCTAACCCCCTCTCTATAATACAACAAAATAGAAGAACCTAGAATCAGAGCAGCGAGTCTACGAGCTAAGTCTTATACTATCCCTATAACACTCCTTTAATTTTAGATATAACTCATATTAATTTACTTATTAATTTAAGTTGATGAAAATGTGAGCAATTTTTTTTTAATTCTATAATAGAATATTTCTAAATTTAACAAAATTTGGAAATAGAAGTGAAATGTAAAAACTGCTTATGTATATACATATATCAAACTGTTCATCATGGTTTGATAATACAAAAAACTAAAAAAAAATACATCAAAAGATAGACACTATCTAACCCAATATATACATCAAAAAGGCCCTATATAGAGCAGTGTTCATCCACCCTATCCCTCATACCAAAAAGAAAAATGCTATAGGTCTTCAGGTCCTCTCCCGTTAGGATGTCCTCTAACTCGTACTCAACATCACGAGGCGTTAATGTCATCTTCAATAATTAGGATCAATCATACACAGAAGAAAATAATGGAGTGAGATGTTTTGTTCTAAAATTACTTTTACATGTATGGTAGGAAATCTACCATAAAACAAAGATAAAACACAACTAACAACAAAAGGGATCCTAAGGTTCATTCTAAGTTGTATCAGACTACCCTTGACTAGGTATGGATCCATACTTCCCATTAATGGGTAATAGTTCTCAACAGAACCTGGGAAGTAACTAGGAGTACATATACCTCATTAACATCATCACATGGTACAATCCTCATCATTATTGAGGAAAATAACAGTCAGGATATCCATTTATAGAGGTATACTCTCAAATCAATCCTAGAATGCTGAGTAGTTGTTAAGGTTATCGAGCTTAGTCAGGCGAATATCCCAGCTCAAGGGTGCTACCCTGACCATCGGAACCTTCACCACTCAATGCCTACCCCCAAGACTTTTTCAAGTGGGTCCATGCCTTTCATTCCTCAGCGTACCAAACTGTGCTTCCCTAGCAAGGTGCCATGCCACCACATGTCACTTGCTTTACATTACTCACTAAACTATCGATTCCTAACTTCTCAAGTAGAGGTTTCCCTGGTCTCAATTAATTTGAACACCTGTACAATCAAAATTTTTGCCTTATTTTGTAGAAATTACACAATACCAAAATTTTAACAGAATAACAATTTAGTAATTATATAAAATATTTATCAAAATAACGATATAGTAATTATAATTTAATTACTAAAATTTTGGCAGAATAACAACTAAATAAATATATTTTAATTTTCTAAATTTGAGTAGAGTAACAGCTTAGCAAGTGCATTTTGATTTTCAAAAATTAAGCAGAGTAAGATCTTAGCAATTGTAATTTAATAATCTAAATTTGAGCAGAATAACAACTTAATAAAAATTAAAGTTTAACATCAAACATAATATAATGATAATAATACCTAAACTATGCCTAAACGGGTTTAGGGGAAAATCCTTCCTACCAACATACAAAGTGGCAATAATTTAGAACCAACCCCACTCCCCCCATTATCTCTAAGATAGTTGATGAAGAGGATGGAATTGTTGATGCAAAGCTCTTAGGAAGAGAACTTTACTAGTTGTTGGAAAACTAGTAAAATTTTAGCATAAAATCAAAGTAAAATAAAAAAATTTCTAGAGAGAGAAGCTCTCTAAGAATTTGGCTAGCTTGAGAGAGAGGAGGATGTGTGAAAAATGACCAAGAAGCATGGGTATTTATAGAGGAGAAGGGTGGGTTAGGTGTCCACTTGATAACATCATCCATTATGTCATAATTTCCTTTTTATTTTTCTTTTTAATTAATTTAGGGACACATGACCCAAATAGGTGGTCAATCACCTATTTTAGAGTTGGGTACGTGCTCCACCAGCTGTCCCAAGCTCCCATGTGCCAATTTTTATCTATAGGTGAATTAACCGGTACCGATAAAAATGCTTAAACTTGAAGAATTAGCTTTTAATATCAAAATAATGGATTTTAATGCAAAAATGGACAAATACATTATTTTTAATTAAAAATAAATTTATAATAATAATTTTTTTAATTTTTATTAATTTATTTCAAATTATATGCATTTATTTTGTATTTTTAAGCTAGAAAATTCATAAAAAATCCATTGTAATTCAATAATTACCAAAATTTTTATGAAAATTATAAAATTAAATATTTTACCCATAAATCAACTAAAACTACCATTTTCACCCTTTTTGAATGTCAAACCAGTACTAGTTGGCTTATCAGACACCTACGGGCATTTTGGTCATTTTACACAGAAATTTCAGAAAATTCCAAAATAAATTATAAAATTATATTTTAATATATATGACATAATTCCAAACTTAAATTGACATTTTAATGTCAATTGAATTTTTTTTCTCATGCCAACCTTTAATGTTGAGAAATAGGGACAAAACTGTCATTTTCTAATTTCTTTGGGCTCCAGCTCAAAAAAATTATTAAATATTACGATTTAATAGATCTTGAAATTTTGAGCATAATGGTGCAGATCAGAATGTTGAAATTCCTTCCTAATTTTTCAAATTTACATTGTCAAATATTAGAAAAATGGTTGACAAAATTAAAATATGGTTGTTATATTTTTCACTATTTTCTTTCAATGTAAAATTTTTATAACGAAATATACATAATAGAAAATTTTCAAAACATTTTAAGGTCAAAAGGTCTTTGGTTGGTTCTTATAGTCAATTACGGGTATTATTGTCATTTTGAAAAATTATTTTAATAAATTTACGAAAAATTTCTAAAATTATTATTAATTATTCTAAGTACATTGATGCCTTAAAAAAATATTTTAAACACTTCCAACTATTTTTATTTATTAATTCTGTTATGTAGCATTTTAAGGGCAAAATGGTCATTTTATAAATTTTCAAACTCCGTTTCCCAAAAATTATTAAAAATCTAAATTAAATACTACTTTCTAATATGAAAATAATCATAGGGATCAATCTTTTGAGATCTCCATCTAGTTTTCTAGAAATAAATATAAAATAATTTAATATATAAAAGCAAGGGTGTTACAATCCCAATTCCCAACTTCTAAAGCCTTCAAAGTATAATCACAATGATCTTCCTCAAAGCCTCGAAGTGTGGACCTCATCAGTGATGGGATTCTTACCATCTAAGCTAGCTGTCCTCCGACGAGTCGCGAAAGCATACATACAAGAAAGAAAAAAAAAGGAGTAAGGTCACATCACTCTCATATTTGAGGTCACAAACAACGAATCTTTATAGTTCCAATCAAACAGAATAATCACTATGAGTGATTATTTAATTATGCAAAGCAAGGGAAACTAAAGATTCCATCTTAGTTTGACAGACTCATGCATATGGGCCCAATGCCTCCTGATTCCCATGATCTGAGGTCTTAACATTTCTTTTGGGTGACGATTGGGAGTACATATTCCTTCCTGGTACTTCATTAAACACGAGTCTTTATCCATTTTTGAAGGAATACTCTCCACCAATCCCAGTTGAAATAAGAAAAAGCGCATAAGAAAGGGGGGTTGAATTGTGCGTTTAAAAAAAACTTTTCGAAAAAAAGGTAGATCAGTCTAAACAAAATGTTTTTAAGCGTAGGGATAGAGAGAAGAAAACACAGAAAGCTTTATACTGGTTCACTCAACCTAAGCTACGTCCAATCCCTTCACCCAGAGCGTTTCTACTAACCAATCTTTGGTTACAAGTATTGTTCGTGGCCTCTTCAGGCTTTACAATGCAATCTACCCAGATTGCTTAACCCAAGTATTCTTTTTACACTAAGCCTCTCCAGGCTTCCATAACGCTCAAAATTTTTTTTTGAGGAAAGATCAACTCACGTAGTGAGGATTTTAAAACTTAGACTCAGGATCACTTTGAGAATTATTACAAACAAAATGACTATCGTCCACTGGACGCTCCTGACAGAATATCACAGAAGAAAGTATATGTTGTTTTAAACAAAAATCCACCTATCGCAGTTCTCTAGTTTTGCTTTTTGTTGATGCGCGTATATATACGATCTTCAGGAAAGAGATCCGTTACAGATATCTTGTCTCTTCACGTGATGAGGCGCGTGCAGATTATCTTTTCAGAAAAGTCAGGCGTGGCAGTTAAAAACTTGCACAACAATAGAAGTTTCAGGGCTGCGCTGACAGTCTGTTCTTCTGAACTTTCTTCATTTGTCTTGTCGGCTTGATAAGTTGACTTGCTTTACCCATTCTGCTGTGCTTTTGTACTGACTTGATGTTGATGTTTCAAACCATTTTGAACGTTAGCTAATTTGAGTGGTACTGTGTAGGTTTCAAGGTAGATAAACATGATTGATATTCATAATGAAAAACTCAGTCGTTTGAATATATGAATACTGGAGATTTAGACGATCGCCTTCGGTCTGTTCATCTGGATGGTCTTTGATCGTGTCTTACTGGACGGTCTTCAAAGTGTCCACTGGACGGTCATTGTTGCATCAGCTGGACGGTCCTTCTTGGCAAGTCTTCGTCTTTCGCTGTGATAGGGTTAGTTTATACACACAAATATAAACATTAATAAGCTTTGTTATCTTCAAAACATTGAGGGTTTAGACGCTTCTACGTCTTTGGTTCCAACAATCTCCCCATTTTTGATGATGACAAACCTTATTAATGTTTTTTTAAGTAAAGAAGCGTAAAACGAAGTTTTCGAAAGACTTACTATGCTCCTCCTGAGTTGGATATGCCAAGTATTAAGCATATTATATAACAGATGCAGCAATATGTGAAGTAAATCATATCAACTTTTTATTTAACTATTCGGAGCATAAAATCTGACAAGAATATATGCACACAAAAAAATAAAAACTATATATATATAAAAAAAACTTCCATAATGCTTTCTCCCTCTTTGTTATTATCAAAAGAAGGAGTCGTCATCACAGTCACTGTGGTGGCGGTGGCGAAGGAGGAGGTTGAGAAGGATGGAGAAGGGCTTGTTGGTTCTAAAGAATTTGGTGCAGAAGAGTGAAGATGGGTTGAAGTTGAGTGGCAACATATTGTTGAATGGCAAGGTCAACAGGTGGGATGGATGAGGGGGCGGGTAGTAGAAACAGGGAGGCTGGCAGAGGTTTGGGAGCCAGGAGTAGGCGGTGGTGGAGGTGTGGGTGAAGCTGGTGGAGAAGGTGGGAGAGTTTTAGAGGGAGAAGGAGGTGCTTCTAGGAACTTGAGGTTTGGCACGTCAAGTTGATAGGGGCGAGGAGGGTTCCAAGGGTAGGGTGGTTGGAAGGTGTTGATATGCGTAAGAGCCGCAATCAATGTATATAAGATGGAAGTTTCCGTACCAAGGAGTGGACGCGCATCTGGTGGACGGACAAAGGCGACAGAAGTGTCCGAAAAGTGAAAGACACGAGCTGGACGCTGCGTGACTACACAATCCGTTGCAGTTGGGATATTAGCCTTGTCGTTTGTGGAGACGCTACTGCTGGACGCTTCTTGTTCGCATTGGAACATATGTTGATGCCAGAAGCATTCAGCATCCGTCTCGTCCATGTCTGTGTGAAGACGCTGAGCTAAAAACCATTCACGGGAATGGGTTGGGTTATGTTGAATTTCAGCTCTGGACGGTAGAGGCAAAGACGGTGCCTTGGTCAGAATCTTCTCCTTCTTGCGATTTTCATCAATGATTGGCAATCTTGGGCATATTCGGTCGGGTTGGATGCGGACGGTTATGGAAGGTCGGATATGTTGGGATGGGGGAATGAAAAGCTGATGTTTTAAAAAGGCCGAACCTTTGAGAAAACCGCAGAAAAGATGCTCAAAGGTGGATGGAAAGAATCCATCTTCTTCCGGATCCAACGGCCGAAACTTCAAATCTGCAGGCCTTAGTTGGATAATCCGTTCGTTCGTTCGTCCCCGTTGTTGTAGAGCTTTTTCTGTGTCTTCGACTGTAAGTACTTTGTGTTGAAGTACTCCAGGAGGATGAGCATTTATGCGCCAAGCTCGTACAACTTTCGGATACCTCTGTCTAATAAATCGCTTCAGTGGCAAGTGTTCAATGGCTCTAGGAGGTAGTGCCAAGTATTGCTCAGACGGCTGATGGACGTAGTCGTCCATGTACTTCTCCATATTAATTGGAGAATAGTCAAAGCCAAAGTCTGGCTCGGGAAGCTCTGGACGTAGAACGATTGCATTGTCATCCAAGAAGTTTTGAGCATTTCCTTTAACAAACAACAGAGGCCAATTCTTTTTGGTTTGTGCTAAGGTTTCTAAGAGAGGGGTAGGGAAGGGGATGATGGTTGAGGAAGGAGATGATTTAGGAGGCTTTATGGAGAGGTAAGTTTTGGAGATGCTGGGAATGGGAATGGTGCAAGTGTAACCTTCATCACCAGGTAACAACATTCCTAGTTCAGGTGTAACTTGTGTTTTGGTTTGTGGTAGGGTGAGAGGTTCATATGGCTCATCAATAATGGATTCTACAAGAACACCTTCAAGTTCATCAGCAACAGTAGGAGAAGAAAGCTTACGTTTCTTAGACTGTGCTTCCCCCGATGGCGTGTCTGCTGGTCGTTTGGGTGAGGTGGATGGATGGGATAGTGGTTGAGCAGGAGCAGCATCAGTGGCAGCTTTCTGTTTCTTGACAAGCTTGCTAATGGGTTCATCGTCTTCGTCATCAGAGGCGACGATCAACTGTCTCTTTGCGGGAAGAATGGTTGGTGCAGCAGATGGAGCAGATGCAACAACAGGAGTAACTGCAAGTGGAGCAGGTGAAGCTGAAGGTTGTTGAGTTTTGGACCTTGTAGCTCTGGCCACCTGCGCTTTGGACGTCCTCCTTCTGGTGGACGGTCTGGCAGCAATAGGATTCTCAAACAGTAGCTCATCGTCCATAGGTGCAACATGCTGGACGCTTGGGGCTACTGTTTGTAAGGGTGCCATCTCCACTGTTTCTTCTTTGACGTCCACGAGTTTGGACGTGGTTTCTAAGGGCTTCAACACGAACCCAGCCTTCATCTGTGCAACGTTGTTGCGTCCAAACGGCAGTTGGGTGAATATATGTCCACCACCCAGAATCCTTATTTTGTTTTGCTCCCCTAAAGACAAAGCAAAGAAGGCATGGAATACCTGCTGTTGCCAGAAGATTCTGTTGAGAAGGGCAGCATAGGTGATCTGGTCGCGCTCTTCGCGTCCTCTCATGGTCCTGAAGATGTTGCTCAGGATGAGGTGCGGTAAGTTGAACTGTTGTCCGGTGATCATGTGGAACAGCGTGAACCTGTGCAGGAAGGTGACGCTGTCCTTGGATCCAGCTTTGTGAAGAATTCCTTTATTCAGAAACTGTTGGAATATCTTCCCTTCTTTCGTCAGCTTGCTGTACTTGACTGGGCTTTGTCCTTTGGGACCCATCAGTGCAGCGTTGACTGTGTCATGCCCTCCAAAGGTATCTTCCTAGCCATTTTTGATGCAGGACCCAGCTCGTTCACATCCAATGGCTTGGGCGACGGAGCCTAGGTCTAGAGTGACCTTGACTCCCAGGGCGATTCCAGTAATATCTGTCTTTGAAAATACAGCAGAGTTCCAGAACTGTCGGATGAGAGCTGGGTAAATGATTTTGTTTAGATGGAAATAGTTGAGGATGCCACAACTGAGTAGATTGTCTTTTATAGACACCCCCATGTCATCGAGAGCTTGTATATTGAAGCGGCTCTCGATGAGAATGACAGCTTTGTCTAGGCTCTCCACACCAGCCATGGCCTTTGCAGCGGGACCAGCTTTTTCGGTTGCAATATCTGAGAGCTTGAAGAGAGGTTTAGGGTTTTGAGAAGATGATAAGTTCAGGTGGATTTTGAAAAGAAGTGAGTATACGGGTTGGGTTTGAGTGTATATGAAGAAACTGAAGGGTTTTGCCTTTTTGGCGGTTCTTTTACTTTCGAAGAGAGAGGTGATGCGTAATAAATGTTGGCTCAGGCGCTTATGTATCTCGAGGTCAGTTATACGGCGCATGAGTGACTCAGACAAAAAAAAAACATTTATTTCAAATCATTTTCAGAGAAAACATGATTAGGTACGGATAAGGATGCACACACGCAAATAAAGGCAGTTAAAAAAAATGTAAGTGGACGATGATGTATTGGACGCTATGAAAACATTTGACGCTGTGAATTTATTGGATGCTACTGATCCTTGGACGATCAAGGCATGTTGAACAAAACTATTCATTTATAAATTCCATACCTAGAAGATCTCGAATATGGATGAGTTTATCTTCAGGAAGGGGTTTTGTAAATATATCTGCCAATTGATTTTCAGTATTAATAAACTGAATATCAACAACTCCCTTTTGAACATAATCTCTTATAAAATGATGTTTTATTTCAATGTGCTTTGCCCTAGAGTGCAAGATAGGATTTTTTGACAGATTTATAACAGCAGTATTGTCACAGAAAATAGGAATTTTACTCTCGTAGATACTGTAGTCTTCTAACTGATGCTTGATCCATAAGAGTTGTGAGCAACAAGACGCAGCTGAGACATATTTTGCTTCTGCTGTTGATAGGGCAATTGTTCCTTGTCTTTTGCTCATCCAGGAGACTAGATTTCCACCAATGAGATGACATCCTCCGCTAGTGCTCTTGCGTTCTACTCTGTCTCCCGCATAGTCAGCATCGCAGAAACCAACTAATCAGTATTCTTTGGTCAACTTAAAACATAAACCAAGATTAGTGGTTTTCTTTAAGTATCTAAAAATTCTTTTAACTGCTGTTAGATGAGTTTCTCTAGGGTCAGACTGAAAACGAGCACATAGACATACACTGAACATAATATCAGGTCTGGACGCTATGAGATATAAAAGAGATCCAATCATACCTCGATATGTAGATTGATCTACCTTTTTAGAAGAGTCGTCCAGGCTAAGTATTGATGACGGATGCATAGGTGTACTTATTTCTTTTGCATCGTCCATCTTATACCTTTTCAGAAGTTCATTGACATACTTTGTCTGATGTATGAATATTCCATTTCCAGTCTGTTTTACTTGCAGCCCTAGGAAGAACTTTAGTTCTCCCATCATACTTATTTCGAATTTCGCTATCATAATCTTAGAAAAATCCTTGCATAACTGGTCAATAGTAGCTCCAAAAATAATGTCATCTACATATATCTGTGCAATAATGAAATGTGTTTTGACGTCTTTGCGAAAAAGAGTGGTATCTACTTTTCCTTTAGAGAACCCATTTTCTAAAAGAAAAGAGCTTAGCTTTTCATACCAAGCTCTTGGGGCTTATTTAAGACCATACAAAGCCTTTTTAAGTTTGAAAACATGTTTGGGAAAAGTATCACACTCAAAACCAGGAGGTTGTTTCACATAGACTTCCTTATTTATTATGCCATTTAAGAATGCACTTTTTACATCCATTTTATAGAGCTTCATATTTTTATGAGCAGCAAACGAAAGTAAGATGCGAATGGCTTCTAGCCTAGCTACTGGTGCAAAGGTTTCAGTAAAGTCTATACCCTCTTGTTGAGAGTAGCCTTGTGCTACAAGTCTTGCTTTATTTATTACCACATTTCCAACTTCATCAAGCTTGTTGCGGAATACCCACTTTGTTCCAATGATAGACTTGTCCTTAGGTGCAGGAACTAGCATCCAGACATCATTCTTTTCGAATTGACTAAGCTCGTCCTTCATGGCACTAATCCAGCCGTCGTCTAGGAAGGCTTCGTCTACTGTCTTTGGTTCCAGTTGAGAAATCAAGGCAGTTTGAGCTTGCTCCTTGAAGGTCGATCTTGTTCTAACATAATCTTGAACGTTTCCAAGAATTTGATTTTCTAGATGATAGGTCTTTATTTGCCAAGAGCGTCCAGTTGGTTCTCTTGCTTCTGTTTTTGGATCGTCCATTTGATCTCTGGACGCTGAAGGTCTGGCATCGTCTAGTTTCATATCTGCAAAAGAGTCGTCTAGCTCTGATATTTCATTATCAGGCTTTTTGTCATTAAATTTAACGTGGATGGCTTCTTCCACTGCCAAGGTTCTGGAATTGTAAACTCTATAAGCCTTAGATGTTTCAGAATAACCTAATAGTATTCCATCATCACACTTTGAATCAAACTTACCAAGGTCGTCCTTAGTGTTTAGAATGAAACATTGACATCTAAAGGGATGAAGATATGATATGTTGGGTTTTCGTCCTTTCCACAGTTCATAGGGAGTCTTTTTCAGAAGAGGTCTTATGAAAATTCTATTTTGTAAGTAACAAGCAGTGTTTACAACTTCAGCCCAGAAATGCTTAGGAGTTGAGTTATCGTTTAGCATGGTTCTAGCCATTTCTTGCAATGACCTGTTCTTTCTCTCTACCACACCATTTTGTTGTGGTGTTCGTGGTATAGAGAGGTTGTGGTGAATTCCATTCTTCTCATAGAACCATTGAAAACTTTCGTTTTCAAACTCCTCCGTGATCACTTCTTATTGAAGCTATACTAACACCCTTTTCGTTTTGTGTCCTTTTGCAGAAAGTAGAAAAGATTTTGTAAGACTCATCCTTGTATTTTAAGAACATCACCCATGTCCATCTAGAGTAGTCATCTACTATGACTAGTCCATATCGTTTTCCTCTTAGGGAGGCTGTTCTAGTTGGACCAAACAAATCAATATGTAATAGTTCAAGAGGTCTAGATGTGGAAATAGTATTTTTTGATTCAAAAGAACTTTTTACTTGTTTCCCTTTTTGACAAGCATCATAGAGAATATCAGACTTGTATGCAAGATTTGGAAGTCCTCTTACGAGGTTATGCTTATATAGCTTTGAGATTAACCTCAAGCTTGCATGTCCAAGCTTCTTGTGCCAAATCCATTGATTTTCTTTGATGAATACTAGACAAGATACATTTTGATTTGTGAGGTCAACTAGATCAATCTTATAAAGATTGCTTTGCCTCTTGGCAGAGAATAATATGGATCCATCTAGATTCTTGACAATGCATTTGTCTTTGTCAAAGGAGACATTGTGTCTGCTGTCACATAATTGACTTATGCTCAGTAGATTGTGTCTGAGACCTTCAACATATAAAACATTTTCAATAGAGGGAAAGCAATGCTTACCCATTGTTCTTATACCTATGATCTTTCCCTTCTGGTTTCCTCCAAAGGTGACCCACCCACCATTCTTGGGTTGTAGGCTTTGGAACATACACCTTTCTCCCGTCATGTGCCGTGAGCAACCACTATCCAGGTACCATGACTAGGGTCTTCTTTCTGTTGTCAAGCAAATCTGCAATAGGTATTATCATAGACTTAGGTACCCAAATGGACTTGGGTCCTTTTCTGTTAGTTCTGAAGGCATTGGACGCCTTCTTTGTTGGACGATATCTACAATGTGTTGATTCATGCCCATTCTTTCCACATATTTTACAAAAGGTTATATTTTTACCAAGATTGTGGTTTTCTTCTTTAACAAAACCAAGTCTAGATTTGTCATGAGGACTTCTTCTATATGATAGGATTTTATCTAGATTTTTAGTACCATTGACAAATTTAGACAAACTTTCTTTTAGATGAGTGACTTCTTTTTGAAGTTCTAGGACTTCATGAGAAGATGTCTCCTCTGAAATATGTTTAGTTTTCAAAACTTCATTTTCTTTCAAAACATTTTTATACTCTTCGTTGAGCAAATTGAAATCTTTTGTTATTTTTGAAAATTTCCTTTTCAGTTCTCTATATCTTACTGAAAGAGTTGAAGAGTTGGCAAGTAGATTATTATAGGCTTCTTGTAGGGAGATTAAGTTGTCGAAGTTTACCTCTTCGTCTTGCTCATTGTTTGAGCTATCAGAGCTTGTTCCTGCCATGAGACATAGGTTGGCTTCTTCTTCTCCTTCTTCATCTAATGAAGATAGGTCCATGTCTTCCCAGGTAGCCATGAGACCCTTTTTCTTGGAGAATGTCCTCTTTTTGTTTTTCTGTAAACTGGGACATTCAGCTCTAAAATGTCCAGGCTTCTTGCATTCATAGCATACTGAAGGAATTTTTTCTTTTGGAGTTTTGTTGAATTTCTTTGTGAAGTTTTGGGCTCTTAATCCTCCTTACTTCCTCCATATAGCCTGAATTTTCATTGAGATGAAGGATATCTCATCCTCATCAGAAACGCCTTTCTCAGATTCTTCCTCAGAGGTTTCTTCTACGTTTAGCGCTTTGGACGCTGATCCTCTGGATGGTCGCTGGACGCTTAAAGCGATGGACTTCTTCTTCTGTCCTTTGTCTTGCTTCAGCTCCAGTTCGTGTACTTTAAGAGTTCCAAGTAACTCTTCTATTGAGAGTGTCGTTAGATCTTTGGAAGCTCTTAAAGCTGTAACCTGCAGTCTCCATTGCCTAGGCAAATTTCTCAAAATTTTGTCAATATGATCATAATTATCATAAGTTTTGCCTAAGGACCTTAGGTTGTTTGTTATGATTTGAAATCTACCAAACATTAGTTCAATAGTTTCATTTTCCTCCATAGTAAATAGTTCATATTGTCTTACGAGTAGGCTTAATTTTGATCTTTTTACTTGTGAGGTGCCCTCGTAAGCAAGAGACAGGGTATCCCACATTTTCTTGGCACTTTTTAAACTGTGTACCTTTTCATATTCATATTCAGATAAGGCACACATCATAACATTTCTAGCTTTTGAGTTTAAAAGATACCTTTGTTTGTGAGATTCTGTCCATTGACTTCTTGGGAGTTCCATTCCATCATGATCAAGGGGTAGGTAGTTTCCAGTTTCTACTACGTCCCACATGTCTATGTGACATGCATCAAAGAATGCTATCATTCTTTGCTTCCAGTAATCATAGTTCTGCCCTTTGAAAAGAGATGGTCTGTTAATAGCTTGTCCTTCGTTTTCCATGAGAGATCAGGATCGTTTTTACCTCTGCAATGTTAGATGCTCAACCCTAAGAGGTCGAGCTCTGATACCAATTGAAATAAGAAAAAGCGCACAAGAAGGGGGGGTTGAATTGTGCGTTTAAAATTTTTTTTCAAAAAAAAGGTAGATCAGTCTAAACAAAACGTTTTTAAGCGTAGGGATAGAGAGAAGAAAACACAGAAAGCTTTATATTGGTTCACTCAACCTGAGCTACGTCCAGTCCCTTCACCCAAAGGGTTTCTACTAACCAATCTTTGGTTACAAGTATTGTTCGTGGCCTCTTCAGGCTTTACAACGCAATCTACCCAGATTGCTTAACCCAAGTATTCTTTTTACACTAAGCCTCTCCAGGCTTTCACAACGCTCAAAAATTTTTTTGAGGAAAGATCGACTCACGTAGTGAGGATTTTAAAACTTAGACTCAGGATCACTTTGAGAATTATTACAAACAAAATGACTATCGTCCACTGGACGCTCTTGACAGAATATCACAGAAGAAAGTATATGTTGTTGTTTTAAACAAATATCCACCTATCTCAGTTCTCTAGTTTTGCTTTTTGTTAATGCGCATATATATACGATCTTCAGGAAAGAGATCCGTGACAGATATCTTGTCTCTTCACGTGATGAGGCGCGTGCAGATTATCTTTTCAGAAAAGTCAGGCGTGGCAATTGAAAACTTGCACAACAATAGAAGTTTCAGGGCTGCGCTGACAGTCTGTTCTTCTGAACTTTCTTCATCTGTCTTGTCAGCTTGATAAGTTGATTTGCTTTACCCATTCTGCTGTGCTTTTGTACTGACTTGATGTTGATGTTTCAAACCATTTTGAACGTTAGCTCATTTGAGTGGTATTGTGTAGGTTTCAAGGCGGATAAACACGATTGATATTCATAATGAAAAACTCAGTCGTTTGAATATATGAATACTGGAGATTTAGACGATCGCCTTCGGTCTGTTCATCTAGATGGTCTTTGATCGCGTCTTACTGGACGGTCTTCAAAGTGTCCACTGGACGGTCATTATTGCATCAGCTGGACGGTCCTTCTTGGCGAGTCTTCGTCTTTCGCTGTGATAGGGTTAGTTTATACACACAAATATAAACATTAATAAGCTTTGTTATCTTCAAAACATTGAGGGTTTAGACGCTTCTACGTCTTTGGTTCCAACACCAGTAACGCTTAACAATTGTTAAGGTTATTGGGCCGGATAACGTGAGTTTCCCAGCTTAAGACTGCAAGTCTTGGCTCTTAGGATTTCACAACCCAAATTCTCTCAGCCCTTAGACTCCATGAGTCTTGCCTACATCCCTCAAGTACTATACTATGGTCAAACCCTTAGACACATTTCCTTTATACAATGCACATGATGAATGTTTCAACTTAGTATTGAAACTTAAGTCAAAGACTTATCATTTTCATGAAATTCTGGCAAAGTTTTCTCTATTTTGTACTCTCCCTCATACCTCTACATAGGTATGGTCAATAAACAAATAGGGACACAACCTGCCAGACAACAATAATCATCATTCTCATTTTCAATTTCAATCATTTTTCATAGGCTCCCAAGGCCACATATTTTGGTAGCTCTCTAGCTTACCATTCACATATCACATTACTTACATACGCACCCATGGCCAATCTCTCAGTAATTCTCAAGATTTTCATATCTCATGACATAATATATCAACACTTTAATTCAAGTAAAATAATTAGAACAAGACAAATTTGCACGTCTTTGCCATTCATTGGCCAACTAACACACACATAGACTACCAAGATCATAATTGCTCCTATCCATGAATCTTGTCTCAAATCTATTTACTAACATTAAATCATTCATTTCAATTATTTCCAACCATTTATGATCTTTATTGTAACACCCCCACTTTAACTTACTCGTTTGTTTTTCTAATTATTCTATGATTAACTATGAAAAATACAATAAAAATACCAAGGGTATGATTCTCCCAGTTATATTCATCTTAGTAAGTTCTATCTAGTTTAGATTTTTAATAAATTATTTGGATTAGGGCCCGGGAGCAATAAAACAATTGACAACTTGCTTAATAAGATAAAATAATAAAAATTAGCTAGAGAGGTTTAAAAATTATTTTTAAATCATTTTTATATTCAAAATATTTAATAATAATTTTAAAAATATTTTCAGATTTTTTTGAGATAATTTTTGTGAAATGACCGGTATACCCTCAGCCGACTGTGGAAACCAACAGGAAACTTTTTAACCTCAAAATATTTTGAAAATTTTATATTGAGTATATTTTAATTGTAAAAATTTTATTTTGAGGGAAAAATAATGATAAAACGAAAATATAATTATTTGATAAAACTTGATTTATTAGCTTAATAAATGTCCTTTTTAGTGAAAAATTTATTATAAATAATATGTATATGAGAAAAATCCGATTTTTTTTCTTAGACTCATAAAAATATATGTGAATGCATGGTGTGGTCAGAATTAATTAAAACTGACCCAATAATTTAATCGAATTATTTATCATAAACTAATATTTTGTCTTTTTTACCATAACTATCACATGGTTGAATTGCAAGTCAACAAAAGCAGCCCTTATTTCTTCCCTTTTGCACCATTCTCACGCTGGTTTTAGGCTGGTAGTTGGGGCAGTTCAGTTTCAATAAAATTTAATAAGATTGGTGGAAAAAAAAATTAAACCAAAATTATACCAATTTTGTCCTATAAATAGAACCCCTTGAAACACCTCAATATTGCTCCCTTTCCTTCACAAATCAGAGCTCCCTCTCTGTGTAACACCCTCACTTTTATTAATTGTTTTATTTATTTATTTATTCTATATTTAATTCTGAAAAATCGGGAAGGAATCTAAAAATTCTAATCCCTACGATTGAACTCAGAATAGTGAAAACTATCTAATCGTGATTTTCAATAATTTTTTCGAGTTGAAGCCCGGAGAGATTAGAAAATGACGATTTTGTCATTATTTGTCAATATTAAGGGCTGACATGAGAAAAAGATTCAATTGATATTAAAATGTCAAATTGAGTTTAAAATCATGTCATATGTATTAAAATATAATTTTGGGAATTTTTTGGGAATTTTCTGAAATTCCTGCACAACATGACCAAAATACCCCTAGTTGTCAAATAACCAACTCAGTATTGGTTTGACATCCAAAAATGATGAAAATGATATTTTTAATACATTTCTAGGTAAAATATGTAATTTTAGAATTTTCATAAAAATTTGAGCATTTATTGAATTAAAATGAATTTAATATGAATTTTCTAAGCTTAAAATATATAATATATATATTTATAATTCGAAAAAAATTAAAATTTATTTTTAGAAATTATTTTTAGAAATTATTTTTGATGAAAAATATTACATTTTTTCAGATTTATATCTAAATTAATTATTTTGGTATTAAAAGTTATTTTTTTCAAGTTTAGGCGATTTTATCGGTACCGGCTAATTAATTAACAGTCAAAATTTATACTGCAAATATTTGGGACAGCTGCTATCCCACGTACCAGCTCTAGCAAGGGGTGATTCATCCCCTATATGAATATGTGTCCCTAATAAAAAAAATAAAAATTGCATTTTTGACATCATGGATGACATAACTCCATGGACACCTAAGGCCATTTTTTTTCCTATAAATAGCCATGAAACTTGAACCAAGCACTTCACTTCTTTTCTCTTCCGTAAGACACCATAGAAAATCTCTCTCTTTTAGAAAATTTTCTTTTACTTTGTTTTTATGCTAAAATTCTACTAGTTTTTCAATAACTAGTAAAAATCCTCTTCCTAGGAGCTCTGCACCAACAACTTCACCAACTCTTTGAGGTAATGGGGGAAGTGGAGTTGGTTCTAATTTTCAATTACTTTGCATGTTGGTAGGAAGGGTTTTCCCCTAAACCCGTTTAGGCTTTAGTTTTACTATTAATATTATTGTTATATTATTTGATGTTAAACTTTAAATTTTGCTAAGTTATTATGTTGCTCAAATTTAAATTATTAAATTATACAAAACTGTTACTCTGCTCAATTTTAGAAAATTAAAATGCACTTGTTAAGCTGTTACTCTGCTCATTTTTAGAAAATTAAAATGCATTTACTAAGATGTTACTCTGCTCAATTTTAGATAATTAAAATACTCTTATTAAGTAGTTATGCTGCTCAAATTTAGACAACCATAGTATAATTATTAAGTTGTTATACTGCTCGAATTTAAACAATTACAGTAGAATTACTAAGCTGTTATACTGCCCAAATTTAGAAAAAATATTTTTAGCTATTATGATAAATAATTAAATTATTAAATTATCAAATTTTAGTAATACTCAATTAGTTTAGCAAAAATAGTAGAAGAAATAAACCATAAATCTCATAATATGAAACTAAAGATAGAAATTATTTTATGAGCTATTTATGAGTTTATTTTTAGAAAAATACTATAGAAATTTCAGTTTAAGTTCTTATCGTTCAGGTAAGGTCTAGACACACTAATAGACCATCTGTAAAAATTTCATAAATTTTAAAGCTTATTTAGTACTTCTAATTGTGTTCTATAAGTGCCTGTGGACACATTTTTCTTAGAAATACTAAATTTCAAAAATTTTCAAAAAAATTCTAAAAATTCATGATAAAATTCTAATTATTTTTCTAAGTTCAAAAATTATTTTTATGGAATTTTTTGACCATTCTATGATTTAATTTTTAATTATCAGTCTTTATTTTAATTTGTATATCTTTATTTTTATTAAATTATTGCTTAAGTGCTTTAATTTGAATTATGACTTATGTGAATGATATGTATGGATCAAATCTCTGTAATATAAGGCAGAGATATTAGTAGAAATTATACTGGTGCTCAAATACTTGAGACCAGAATGAACCTTTAGAAATTAATATATTAGTGAGTAATGTAAAGCAAGGGACATGCAGTGGCATGACACCCTGTTAGGGAAGCTATAGTTTGGTACGCTGAGGAATAAAAGGCAGGGACCCATTTGGGAGGTCTCGGGGGTAGGCATCGAGTGGTGAAAGTCCTAATAGCCAGGGTAGCGCCCGTGAGCTGGGATATTCACCTGACCAAGCTCGATAACCCCGACAACTGCTCAGCATTCCGGGATTGGTTCGAGAGCATACCTCTATAAATGGACGTCCTGACTGATATTTGTTCCTCATTGATGATGAGGACTGTACCATGTGATGATGTTGATGAAGTATATGTACTCCCAGTCACTTCCCAGGTTCTGTTAAGAACTATTACTCACTGATGGGAAGTATGGATCCATACCAAGTCAAGGGTAGTGTAGTATAACTTAGAATAAACCCTAGGTTCTCTTCATTAATTGTATTTAAATTCCTACCATACATGTGAAAGTGATTTAGAACAAATCACCTCACTCCATTATTTTTGTTATGCATGTTGAATCGTGATTATTGAAGATGATAACAATGCCTGATGATGCTGAGGAAGAGCCAGAGGATACTTTTCCAAATTTGAAGACCTAGTTTATAATATTTTCTTAAGGGATAGGATAGATAAATACTGCTCTGTATAGGATCTTTTTTTTATGTATATATTGGATTAGGTAGTATATGTCTTTTGATGTATTTTTGTTTTCTCTTCGACTATTATGTACTACTCAAACCATGATGTACAGTTGGATATATATATATACATAAGCAGTTTTTATCATTTCACTTCTATTTCTAAATTCTGTTTTGCTAGTATCGAAAAAAAAAAATTTACTCACATTTTTATCAACTTAAAGTAACAATTAAATTAATATGAATTATATTTAAAATTAGAGGAGTGTTACACTCTGCCTCCCAACTGCTGGAAAACGTGCAGCTCCTTTCTTCCCCAAGCTCTTGAAAATTTTCCCCACCATTAAAAGCTTTCCACCAAGTTTTAGGGTCCTAAACCTCTAAGCCACCTCTTCTCTTCTAATCTTCCACCAATAAACCTTATTTAGAGGTAAGGGGGAGTGAGGTTTAAGCCTCTAATTTTTGTTTTCTTAATGGGTGTGTGTGTTGGGTTATCCCTTAAACCTATATTATTATATTAATCCTACTACTATCCATATATATATAAGTACTTATTTACTTTCTTGTTCATTTTAAATTCTTGCTTTACTTTAATGATATTTAATTTGATGTTATTTATTTTCTTGCTCTTGTTAGTATTTTTATTTATGTAGATGGTTTTGGAGTGGTTTTCCCCCAAAGCCCTTAGCTTTTACATTTTGTGTCATTTATATTTATGCCATTTACCTTATGTCATTTACCTTACTGTTTAATTTTTGCTATTTAAATTCTTGCCCTTTAATTTCTTGCTTTACTTATTACAAATTATATTTTGCCCATTTAAAATTTTGTCATTTACCTTATTGTAGTTTAAAATTGTTATGTCTATTCTATTGTTATTTACTTAAGCTTTATTTTATTGTCATCTTAATTATTGTTATTTATTTTATGTTAATTTTATTTTTATTGTTGGTATCATATGATAACTTAATATCCTATTATAAATAACCGTCAATGAGCCTATTTTTATGTAAGCTAGCTATTTTCTTAAAAACTAATTTAAAGCCTTAATTAAGATCACTTGGAGTAATAAATTTTTGGAACCCATTTTTCTCTTAGGGGCTCTCGGCCATTTCATAAAGAAAAGAATAAGGAATATTTCTTTTATGTCAATTAACTTATTAGAATGAGTAAGATGGTTGAGAAATAATAATAAATCATAAAATAAATTTTGGACCAGATAGAGAATGAATTCAATTTCTAGAAAGAAAAACAGATAATTTGGGCTTTTTCTAAAAAGGGCATTCGGCCCATTAAACATGAAGAAAAAAAACTAAATTATTTATACAAAAAATTAGATTTTTATAATATAAATCTAAGTGACAAGGTAAAAATTTTATATGAAATAGACTCATGACCTTTTAGAAAAAATAAGGAAGAAAATGAGTTTCTTTTATTAAAATTAAGTATTTTTGATAATTACTTGAATTGGTTCAATTTGGTAAAAATGAATCTTAGGAAAAGTTGAAGAAAAGGTTTTCTTGAAAAAGCAAGTTCTATTAAATTTTTGTAGATTAATTTAAGAAATAAAGTTTGTCAAAATCAACTAAATAAACTTTAGGTCCAAACTAGGAAGAGTTTTTAGAAATAAAGACCTTATTGGATAATTTTTAAATTTGTTACCATTCAACTATTATTTTGAACAAATTATGGCTAGTATGGAAATAAATAAATAATCTTGTTCAAATAAAGTTAACAAATGTTTTGGTAAAATGCATGCAATTACATGATTTTCTTCAAGAAATTAGAAGTCTTGGTTTTGTAAGATGACCACCCTAAATTTTAGTAAAAGGAAACAATTAGAGAGAAACTCTAAGTATGTTCTGTGGTTGCAGCACAGCCTAACCTTCCACATCAGAAAAGAACTTCCCTCAAATTTATTTACCACGTCCTAGTTATAATGGTAGATTGAAAAACTTTCTTTAAAATAGTCTAATTTAAAAAAATTAGAAAAGGATAAGGACAAATCAAAGAAATTAAATTGAAAACTTAATTTAAAAGTATGTATGTGAAAATGAATTTTTGTATGCAACTGTAGATGATGACATTTTTTGCTATATTTCTTAGTTGAATTGTTTCTAAGTTATTATGAATGATGGATGAATATCTCTGTGAAAAGTGATTCTGAAACTCTACTGGATTACCCAGAGAGTATGCCTGGAAACTTAGAAACAAAGTCATAGGAAACCCCCGGTTGAGATGGGACCATGTTGAGAAGCATGAGTTCCGATGTATAGGAAGTAATAGTTGGTACACTGCGGGATAAAAGGCAAGGACCATTGTTGGGGTCTTGAGGGTGAAGGTACTGAGTTATGAACGTCCCAATAGTCAGGATAGCGCCTTGAGCCGGGATAAATCATGTAAACCGACTTGGTAACCCTGATGCCTGCTCAGCATCACCATGATTGGTGTAGTGTATATCCCTAATGGGCATGTGGCCCTTTCCTCGAGGATGATGATTACGACATGGATGTCTGTACCTTGTGAGGGATTATATGAACTCCCAATTGCTTCCCAGTAATTCCTGATGGTTAAAGTAAATCATCAGAGGTGGGTATGGATCTATACGTCTGGTAAAGGTTGAGATCGAGTCATAATAACATAAGTCAGACCTTAGGATTTCCCTTGATTGGTTGTTTAATCTATTGTTTGTAGTCTATTAAGAAAACAAATTAGGCTTTCTCCCTCCTTTCTTATTTATTTCTTTTCCTATACGATCGTGGTACAAGCAGATGGACTCTGAAGACTTCAATGATAGTGACTCTATGTATGACTTTTGTAGATTTTATAGGATGAGGTAGCCTAGTATAGACCTATAGTGCTCTGACATAGGTTATTTTGTTGTATAGCTACGGGCAGGTATTTAGGATGTACTTTTGTTGTAATTGCTTATGTATTTCTATACATATGTACTCTGATTTTGTACGAAGACTTGATGTCTATTTCATAATCATGGTTCTTTATATAATGTCTCTTGGAATTACTAAACGTTTGTGAAAAATAAGTACGTATTAGTTTTAAATCCAGCCGATGTTCTAACAAACAAATTAAGAAATAATAAAATAAAATGAATGTATGTGTTATTATAGTGGGTGTTACATTTATAACTAGTTCTTATACCTTCCAACATGATAGAACTCCTTCCTAATTATAAATTTTGCTGTCAAAAATGAAAAGAGGGCAGCACTCAATTTGAATACAAAAATATGCTTTTCAAGTCTTTAAACACATTCAAATTCATCCATTCTTTTTCCTACATGTTCCTCAATGCTGTAGCATCCAATAATAATCCATCAAACATCATTTAAACATAAAAAATATGAACCAAATCATAGTTATACAGCAGTAGGGTAGCAGTTCGTTTTACTGTTCATGTGACATTTTCAAGTATCAAAACACATCCAATTGGCTTCCGATTCTTACTAAAATTTAGATGTATCATATATGTAACACCCTTAACTATCAACAATTTTGTAACAAAAATTCAAGCTCTAATAGCTCAATTGTAGAAATTAAGGTATATATTTTTTTGTTTAAATCCTTTAAAACCAAAATTGTAGCATAATATAAAATGTGAAATCTTTTTCCATGTAAAACAAAATAAGAGTTTTACTACCAAACCATTAATAAAATACTATGATAACAAATACCAATAAAAATGAAATACAATTTAAAACTCTACAAATATGCAGCTATATTTTCTTGACACAAAAAGAGTTTACATTACATTCTAATGACATTATAGCACGGTCTACTACACAATTGGATACTCCTTCAGATTAGAGTATTATCATTCTAATCCGAAGGGAATACCAGTTTTGACACCACACCAGATTATTTCGACATCTGGTATTATAGAATCAAACCAGGAACTCGTCGTTCCATAAGAATAGGTCTTTTACATCTTCAACTACACTTCCGCCACACCACTCTGATACCATCTTAGTTGGGGGTTGTAAGCCTTATGATCCATGTAGTGCCTCAAACTAGTGTGACTCTTTTTTCAATACCACGCATTCCTAAGCCATTTACATGCTCATGTATAAATCAAAAGGCAATCCGCCCCCCATTTCTGTTCCAAACATCCGCAGATGAAGGAAGGGACGATTAATCAGGAGCAAGAACTAGACAATTTGAAAACAAGAAATCAAATAAACCCAGAGACCCACCCAAACCATAGTTCATATCACATAATTAGTATGACAGACATTAACAGAATCATATCATACAATAAATTATAAAACCATGTATTAAACATTACAACATTTAGTAAAGAGCACATTCACAATTCATAATAAATTATCACAGCATATGTAAATATCATAGTCATTACGCACACATAATGCATCCCATTCCCATGCTACGCACAAACAAAGAGTTGATGTATGACCTATCATCTTTCTTTTCAATCCATTAATCATTTCTATCAAGTTACTCAATAAATCCAAATGGTAGCACTACAAGTCCGTCTGTACTACTACCATCCGCAATTGATGCGTCCCATACCACACCAATTTGGGATTTTATTGGGACACTCATTAATGCAATGCATGTGGGCCCATAATCTACTAAGTGTTCATCAATATCCATGGGAAGTGATTGGGAGTACATATACCCCTCTCACACCAAGGTACAATCCTTCTCATCATCTAGGGAACGAGTAATCCTTTAGCTCAAGACATTCATAATCCAAATGGAGGTATATTCTCACACCAATCCTGGAATGCTAAGCAGTTGTTAGGGTTATCAAACTTGGTCAGGTGAATATCCTAGCTCAAGGGTGTTACCCTAGCCATTGGAACCTTCACCACTCGATACCTTACCCCCAAGACCTCACAAGTGGGTCCTTGCCTTTCATTCCTCAACGTACCAAATTGTGACTTCCCCATCCATAACACATGCCATCAGTGCATGGTTCACAACATCAATATATATGCATATGATGTATGAACATCTACAAGAATAATATATTCAATTATAAACATTCATATTTTTCTATAAAATTTAACAAAACCTCCTCTATTTTGGTACATTCCATCACATCTCTCATTAGGCATGGACAATAAATCAACAGAGGGAAACCATGGCCAACAAATCCATTCCACAATTTCATTCATTTTATTAAAATTGTTGTCACAATCAATTGGCCATTTATAGGTATCATTTACATCACATCTTTCATCAATTCAATTGTATTTCATTTTTAATGCCACCATCACAAACTAAATCAATCATTCAGTCAATTCGATTCACTCAAACATATTTTCATTGATCATCAACCATTCATGCTATTAATTGCCAATTAACAAAAGGATCTCATTTCTTGGTTCAAGAACTCACATCTCATTAACAAACCAATGCTTATTATAATTAAAAGATACTAATTAATCTACACTTGTTCTATCCCAAATTATCTTTTGATTACCAATTTGATGATTCAAATTATCTGTCCATACTGTAAAATACAAAGCTAAGCTTTAGGAATATCAATTACATCATAGGCAATTTTCTGTTTTCTACCATATTGTGATACCTTGTATTTGTTGATCGTTTTGGCATAGCAAATGAATTTTTATTTCAACCATCTTTTGTAGTTTTAACCTTAAATATGTCTGGTTTCTAAATATAATTTTTTCTAATTTTTATAAAATCATTTAAGAGTCTAATTGATCACTTTTTCGTGGCTGGTTGCTGTCAGAATTGACGGAATAGCAGTCAATCAAAAATTCTTCAAATATTCATCACATGGAATTAGAGTACTAAATTTTACAGGGATATTCTAGACATACAGAGGCATCTCTCTACCAAAAATCATGCAAAAATTCCAACCACACAGGAATTTATACACGAAAAACAGAGACCGTTCTACTGCAGTAAAATTCAGCAACTTGTAATTTAATCTTTAAGCATTGTAATCAAGCAATTGACATATATTTCAAGTAATTCTATCATTAAGAACATCATAGAAGGCCCAACTAAGCTCTATGTGGCCAATCATGCAAATACATCACAGTTAGAATCCTCAAGGGTCATACAAATGAAATTGATGACACATAATTCATCAAAACCACCATCTAGGCCATTATCATTCTTGAAATCAAATTAATCTAGTTTCTACCCCCTTACCCATAGTAACCCGCAACTGTCCACAAGAGGGAAGGAGAGGGCTTTGCAAATTCATGCTTTAATCAAGTTCCTAATTGTACAATCAAGACCAAATAAGCTTCAATTAGTGTTCTATAACAAAAGCCCCTTGAGAATTTGAAGAAATTTCAAGAGGAGACAAAGAGGAATTAGTGGAGGGTGGTGGTGGTGTGTGGGCCGCATGAAAGGAGAGAAAAAGTAAGAATAAGAGCTTCTACTCACCTTGCCTTGTTTACAAATAGAAGTGTAGAACCTTGGAAGCTTTTGGTCTTGAGAGATTTTGAGAGAAATTGAGAGGGTTTAGAGAGGAAGAAGAGAAAATGAAGTGTGTTGGTGGTGAGGAGGTGAGGGTCGTGAGCTTATGGAGCCAAGGGTAAGGAAAATCTAATTTTTCACCACTAAGTATT
Organism: Spatholobus suberectus; assembly: GCA_004329165.1. Classification (NCBI taxonomy): domain Eukaryota; kingdom Viridiplantae; phylum Streptophyta; class Magnoliopsida; order Fabales; family Fabaceae; genus Spatholobus; species Spatholobus suberectus. The sequence goes on along the minus strand of CM014729.1, from coordinate 4,257,574 downwards.
GACACATGTCACTAAAGTGTCCAGTTATTAAAATTTTCATTGCATTCTTTTTAATTTTGACACAATGAACTTACTAGGAATTGTGATTAATGAAATTAGACTTAATATAGTCCTTCTTTGGTCACACATATGAGGTTTATTTACAAATAAAGCTAAAAACTATCGGTTTGTTTTATAAGTGATTTTATGAGCTATTTATGAACTTATTTTTAGAAAACTGCTACACAGGTTTTAGTTTGTGTTTTCCTTGTTCAGGTAAGGTCTAGACATACTAAGAAACCTCCTGTAATTTTTTTGTAATTTTTAAAACTTATTTAGTGTTTCTAATTATGTTCTATAAATGCCTGTGAACACTTTTTACTCATATATGTTAAATTATAAAAATTCTCAAAAAATTTAGAAAAATTCATGATAAAATTCTAATCATTTTTCTAAGCTTAAAAATTATTTTTCTTAAATTTTTTGACTATTGTACGATTTATCTCTTAATTATCTTTCTTTATTCTAATTTATTAATTGCAATAAATCTAATTTTATTTATAAAATTACCAAAAATTATTTTTATTTCTTAGATACCTTTCTAATATTATTCTAAGACTAGAATATATTTTTTTCAACTTTAGAAATGTCTTTGCTATTTATTTACACATTTCTATATAATTTCAATTATTACCTTTATTATTATTGTTATTATTAAGTCTAGATATTATTTATTCATTGAAGCTAAATCAAAGTTTTCAAAATTTATAAATCTCTGTCTAGACTTTTGATTAATATCACAAGACAATTAAACAAATGAAAATTATTAGATAATTATTTAAGTAATATTTTGAGAATGTTACAATATACTAATCAATACACTTAAGATGAAACATTTAGCTCACTTTAAATGTGGTTTTACTGTCGTAAAATAAGTCAGACCAGCAAAGTACGACTAAAAGTTTGTCTTTCCTTACTTTTAACATGTTGTTATGCATAGTTAGGTTCCCAGAGTCTAGAAATAATATGGCACTATTTATAACATGAAATCATGACCTCATACATGTAAAATTCATCATTTTTCATCACAGATCCAATCAGAACAGCAGTCACGTTTTTTCTGCCTAACTCACTTTTTCATATGCCAATACACGTCATTTTAGCTTCCTTTGCTCACTAAACCTTAGGGATATCATACAGTAATCACAAGATACTTAATTTCCAATGATTAGCACACTTTAATCATAGATTTATCACTAATGTTTACGGCCATACAGCAGAGCATATTATGCAGTAAATTTCACAATTTTATGCTTCCAACATGTCATTTATGCATGGTTTGAATTACATTGGATCTAGGAATCACATGAAACTACTTGTAACATTAAATCATGATTTGTAGCATATTAAATATATGATTTTTCATCAATAATCAACACAGGACAGCACATATATCGTGCACAAACACAGGCTCTTTATGACTCAATTTACATCCGGATTCACCCAATCTTGTTCCTATATGTTCTTCAATGGTGTGGCATCCATTATCAACTCATTAGACATAATTTAAACATAAAAACAGTACCAAAATCACTGATGAAAAAGGGCTGGATAGTAGCGCGATTGTGCTGTCTATTGGGTAAATTCAAGTAGCAAAACATGCTCAAATAGCGTCTAATGTTTACCAAATTTTAGAGGGATCATATACAAATCAAAATACACTTAATAAACAACTTTTAACTCATTAATAACATGAAATTACTGACCTAAAATGCAGCAGATCAGAACATTAATGTATGTAGCAGAATTCATGGATTACATGTTTCTAGCACTTGATATATGCATAGTTTCACTCCCTTCAAGTTTGGTAATTACCTAACACCTTTTGTAACTTAAAATCTTGATCAAAAGTAGGTTAATTTCTTAATTTATCACACCAATTCAGACCAAGAACAGCAACCACGTTTTTTGGCAGAACAATGGTTTTTCAAGTGCCAAAATCAAACAACCAATCTTCAATATCATGCATACAATTTAGGGCTTCACCCCACCAACGTCTAGGGCACAAAATACACCAATTAAGTGATTATAATTATGGATATAAGTGATAAATCAGTATATGTAACAACAGCTAATGGCAGAGACAGATTCTTGGCAATAACTCACAAGAACACTTGGTTCCTCGAGAATCAAAATCATATACAAAGAGATCAAGGAAAAATCTCCAACACACACATAATTTGACCATATAAGAGTGCAAAACCTCCTCTCCCTTACCTGTGAGTAGCTCGTAATCTTGAGGAGAAGAGTGAAAAATCAAGCTTTGCTTCTTTTTGACCTCCGTCCACCTTCCAAGAAGCTTGTGGTTGGGAAATTAGAGCACCATGGTTATGGTTAGGGTTAGGAAAGAAAGCAACTGACCTAGGGTTTATCAAGAAGAGGCATCAGCAGTTATGGTAGAGAAGAGGTCCGTTCGTTTCTATTCATAGGTCACTTAAACCACTTGAACTCTTAATTTTTGTTTTTAATCCTAGAGAGTATAAATCTATAATTTTTTGTTGTAGAACTTTTCTAGACAGAATAAAATAGCTTTTGTAATTTTTTCATAAGTTTTGGAGCCCTTTAAGTATCTACAGTTGAGCTCTCAAAGTTACCTATGAGCACATTAAGTCAAAATTGAGGAATCTCTAAAAATTACAGAAAAATTCATATAATTATAAAATAATATTCTAAACATATTTCCATGTTCAAAATATTATTTTGTCATGTTTTTATATTTATTTAACATTTACCTATCATCATGTATTTATGTTTCTAACTGTCAAAATTTCTAGTTAATCCTATGAATCTCTAACTTGTAGAAGTCTAAATACAATTTCTTGTTCTGAGAAAGTTTTAATTTCTCCAGGTAAAGAATTTATATTTAGGCTTCCATGCAATGTCTTTGTATATTAGGACGATAGCAATAATAAAAAAATAATAATATAAGCATTTATTAGAAATAAAATATTAAGAATAATACTTCCTAAAATTGAGGGTGTTACATAGAAGACTTGTTCCTTGGGAACGATGATTTTAGAGTTTAGTCCTATTACACGAGATGTCGAAAAAGTCTAGTGTAGTGTCAGGGCTAGTATTCCTCTGAGATTAGAATGGTAATACTCTAATCTAGAGGAGTATCCAGTTATGTAGTAAACCATGCTATAGTGTCATTAGAATGTAATGTAAACTCTTTTTGTGTCAAGAATATGTAGCTACATATTTTTAGAGTTTTAAATTGTATTTCATTTGCATTGGTAATTGTTATCATGGTATTTTATTAATGGTTTGGTGGTAAAACTCTTATTTCATTTTACATGGAAAATGATTTCACATTTTATATTATGCTACAATTTTGGTTTTAAAAAAATCTGCCTTGATTTCTACTACTAAGCTATTAGAGCTCGAATTTGAGTTACAAAAAAGTTGACAGTTAAGGGTGTTACACTATTTATGTTATGGGTAACATGAAATTGATAATATAACTTATTATCTAGGATTTTTTTTCTTTTTTATTTACTAAATGACACTTAAGATTACTTTTGCTGGCTGCCATTTACGTTTGTATATTTTGTATGTTTAATATTGAATTTTAAAAAAATTGAAATAAATTTCGATGGAATTTTTGTAATTATAAAATTAAAAATATTAAAATTAAATTCTAACTCATTTATGGTATAATTTTAGCATACATATTATTTTTTATTGATTCAACATGAAAAAGTATCAGTACCCTTTTAATATTTAAGGTGCAGAAACAATCACCTACGACCGGTGCACATGCAACGTTATAGTTGTAATCCATACTAATTGGCATTGATTGAGATGTTCGCTCTTTTGTTTGTTTCTCTTATTTATTTTTTTACTTTCTACTGAGAAGAATCTATTTATTGGATCTATGGGAAAATAGCTAGGTAATGCTTACAACAATGACAAATATAAGCTAGCGTAATAAGCAAGTAAAGAAAACATAATAAACACAGAGTGTGACAGATATAAAATCATTTAATAAGTAAATAAAGAAAAAATATTCATATTATAATAAACACATAGTGTGACAGATATAAAATTAGTTTGATTTTAATCAGTTTACAGTTGCTTAGTGTTGGTTATTTCTATTTAGAAAAAGGAAAATGTTTTCATAGAAGATGACATGTCTCGATGTGAATGTTTCACAGGTATGCAAGTCAAGTAAAAGGTATTCTTTCGTGCCACTGATGTGATCGAGATATATGCATTTTTTGGCTCTAGGCTAGAATTTAGTTGTGTGTTATAATGGTGGAGGCAAAGTAGAAGGAACCAAAACTTTTAATGTGGGACAAATTAGGTTTTGTGTTATGCAATAGAAAGTGAGGGGAATGAGATTGTAATTTGGCAAATGGTAGAAGATTTATGATGTGTACAACTTGTGATATGGCATAGTTCCAAAATTGAATGATAAACCCGATTGAAACATGATAGATCTCTAAACATTTAATATACGCTGATACTTCCTTTCTACAACCCCATTTTGTTAGGGGATTTCAATGCAAGATAGCTGATGAGTGATCCCCTTAGATAACTAGTAAGATAGCATGGAAAATTCAAAACCATTATTTCATCAAATAGTTTTATTTGTTAAGACAAATTGAGTTTGTGTAAAAGTTATGAAACGCATTAAGCGTTGCCTAGTCCATGTGTAACTAGATTTGTCATCTAAGATAGTCAAAAAATATCTATGGCCTTGAACAAATGGAGTAGAAAATGGACCTCATATATAAACATGAATTAAATCAAATATAGATGAAGAAACAGAACGGCTAATAGTAAAAGCAAGTTTTCTTTGTTTAGGAATATGGAAAATGTCACATGCCATATGTACAATTGGAGGTATGTTACAACGTTGTTTTCGGATACTAGAAAAATAAGCATTAGAAGGATGCCCCAATCTATAGTGACAAATATCAATTAAGGAAGCATCATTAGTAAAATCCTAAACATAGTGGAGAGCATCAACTTGATTTAGGCCATCCAAGAACGGTGACACCATTGCATATAGTGCTCTATATTACTTAGTAATGCCAATAATCCTCATAGATTGAGTCTCCTAGATATAACAGAATTTGTCAATGAAAATGGCTTGACATGATAGCTGTTTGGTTAATTTACAAATGGTTAACTAAAAACCTAGGTATGTTGAGGGCATTATAAAGAACAAAGGAAACTGCAAGATATATGGTGGCACTATATCTTGATGTAATAGTCTAACCATTAGGCAATGAAACAGGTACTGGTTTGATAGCCTTATATGAAGTAAAAAATGATAAAGATGAAGCAATATGATCTGTAGCCCCTGAGTCCAAGATCCAAGTAGTAGATGAATTACCTTGGCTTGGAGATGTGGTTGTTATATTATGAGAATTGACCAAGTTGGAAGCATGTAAGGTAATAGTAAGTGTGGATGTGGGAAGTAAGGCCAAAAGACTTTGAATCTGCTCCTTACTAAGATCAAATGAAGGAGAATCATCTTTGAATCAGTGGCTTATGGTTGCTTTGAGAAAACTACATTTCTTACTTGGCTTGACCATGACCTTGAGAAGTGGGTGGTTTTGTTTGCGCAACAAGAATTTGTGGATTAGATGAAAGACCAACTTGAAGCTGTCTTTCTTGTTGAATCGCCATGGAAAACACCTTATTCAAAGGTGGAAGGGCCTCCATCAAGAGAATTTGAGATTTAGCATGTGTGAAATTTTCATCGAGGCCTTGGACAAAAGAAATGGCACAATTATTGTCTCTATATTACTGCATGGTCTTGGAGGTACGACTGCATCACTAGGATGGAGTAACACATGCAAGAATATGGGATGGAAATTGCTTAATTCATCCCAAAGAATTTTTGGCTTTGTAAAATAGCTAGTCACAGACATTTCAGCTCATTGCAAAGTTGGGAGATTCTTACATAGTCTCCTTGGGAAAAATCATTTGCGAAGAGTGAGACATTAATTTGGTTTCTCAAATTGCTAATACTAGTAAATTAGTCTTTATATTGTAAGAAGGAAAATTTAAACATTATCTTCAAATAACTATAAGTTAATTTGATTTCTTTGTTAGTGCATAATGTCTCACAGAACATGTCAAGTACAAGTGTATGTGTCCACATGACAACCCACTTAATGTGTCACATGAAGTATTCTACAGACTAAACTGGTGCACAGTAATGAAAAGATTAGATTGATGATTATAAAGGTTAAGGATTAAATTTTATTTTGTATTGTTGTGATGTTCTGTTCCTATGTAAAAATAATTTCAGGTGCACAAACAATCGGAACCACAGCGTGCTTCTTTATGACGAAAAGACTGTACAACTTTTTTCAGGTGGTGGAGGATCAAACCCATCTATTAGTCCAAACTTCCTCCCATAGCTAAAGGTAGGATGCATTTAGAATGGAGATGTTAATGCTCCCCTGGCCATTGACAAAGGGCTCATTTGAATAAATAGCTTAATTGAGTACTTACTAAATAAATATTTGTCATGTAAATGTTAATGTATAAGATGGAAAACCTATGTTAGCCACATTGATATTTAATATGATAAATAATTGGATTGTTAAAAATTTAATTGAAGAGTAGGCAATTTAAGCTTTCACTCATGCATAGTTATAAAGCTTTTATTGGCCATCGTTTAAAAGGTCAACAAGTGATGAGAGTCTACGAGCTAAACATTTCTCCTACCAAATATAGCAAGGCCAAGTTTGCCAACATAAAAGTCGAAAGGCTTTTTCATAGGTGATACGTATATTAATATCATTACATCTCATTTGGTTCCCATGATTTTATGCAATGAAAATAGCAATGCTTAGTCAATTTGAGCTTATGTTGTGACGCTTGCCTAAGAGAGAGGAAGAGAATAAAAGCAAGAGGAATCAAAAGATATATAGAAACAACTATCTATCTTATCATTCTTCACCCTTCTTTTTTTGTTTCCCTCTTAACATCTAGCATTAAAGATATCAAGAAATACGCTTTTTATATGTAGAGAAATCCATAAACATTTGTGATTATACCACAATAATTATACATTCAGAAGCCTTAATTACTATCCTCTAGTGTTCTCCAAGTAGATACGATTTCATTATTCCTTATATACAATTTTCTACTCAGAATTATTTTATGTTTCTTGTAAGTATTTTCATAGACTTAAAGCATCAATACTTTTTTCCCCATGATTACTGCTAAAATGGCTTTAAGACTCCATTCAAAGCATCTTTGGTGCTTTGCTAGGACCCTAAATCAAAAAAAGCTTGATGACTTATATGGACCTCAAAAATTCCTTAAAGACATCCCTTTCAACATTTTTTTTTCAAAATTTATATGATTTTAATATACACATGGACCAACTTTTTTAGACTTCAATGAAGTAGTTTTATTATGCAAAGAATACAAGTATAAATGACTGATTTAAAAAAGATAAATTATATTTTACTTCAAGGAATAAAATAAGAGCGTTAAGCGCATTCAAAGTTTTTAATTTGTTCAAGGTTTCACACCAGGACCATTGTACATTAATTTCAATGAAGATTTAAAAGATCCTACCAATATGTGATCAGATATAGTAAAAAAATTAGTAATCATGGGGGGGGAGAAGTATCGATGCTTTAAATCTATGAAAATACTTACAAGAAACATAACAAAATTCTAAATAGAAAAGTGTATATAAGGAATAATGAAATTGTACCTGCTTGGAGAGCACCAGTGGACAGTATTTAAGATTTTTGAACATATAATTATTGTTATATAATCACAAATGTTTGTGGATTTCTTTGCATATAAAAAGTGTATTTCTTGATACCTTTAATGGCAGATGTTCAGAGTGAAACGAAAAAAGCAGGCTAACGAATGATAAAATAGATAGTTGTTTTTATCTATCTTTTGATTCTTCCTCCTTTTATTCTCTTCCTCTCTCTTGGGCAAGCCTTACAACCTAAGCTCAAATTGAGTAAGTATTGCCGTTTTCATTGCATAAAATCATGGAAACCAAATGAGATGTAACAATATTAATATACGCATTACCTATTAAAAAGCCTTTTGATTCTAATGTTGACAAACTTGGCTTTGCTATATTTGGTAGGAGAAATGTTTAGCTCATAGATTCTCATCACCCTTTCACCTTTTCAATGGTGACCAACAAAAGCTTTATAATCATGCATGAGTGAATGCTTAAATTTCCCACTTTTTAATTAAATTTTTAACAATCAAATTATTTATCATATTAAATATCAATGTGGCCAACATAAGTTCTCCAACTTATACATTAACATTTAAATGATAAATATTTAATTAGTAAGTACTCAATTAAGCTATTTATTTAAATCAAGCCTTCGTCAGTGGCCAAGGAAGCATTAACATCTCCATTCTAAAGGCATTCTACCTTTAGCTATGGGAGGAAGTTTGGACTAATAGATGGGTTTGATCCTCCACCACTTGAAAAAAGTTGTACAGTCTTTTCGTCATAAAGAAGCACACTGTGCTTCTGATTGTTTGTGCACCCAAAACTATTTTTACATAGGAACAAACATCACAACTATACAAAATAAATTTTAATCCTTAACCTTTATAATCATCAATCTAATCTTTTCATTATTGTGCACCAATTTAGTCTTTAGAATACTGCATGTGACACATTAAGTGGGTTGTCACGTGGACACGTACACTTGTACTTGACATGTTCTGTGAGACATTATGCACTAACAAAGAAATCAAATTAACTTATAGTTATTTGAAGATAATGTTTAAATTTTCCTTCTTACAATATAAAGACTAATCTACTAGTATTACCAACTTGAGAAACCAAATGAATGTCTCACTTTTCGCAATGATATTTCCCAAGGAGACTATGAAAGAATCTTCCAACTTTGCAATGATATTTGCTCTCTTTAGCAAGCTAAAATGTCTGTGACTAGCTGTTTTATGAAGCTGAAAACTCATTGGGATGAATTATGCAATTGCCATCCTGTATTCTTGCATGTGCTTCTCCATCCTAGTGTTGCAGTCATGCCTCTAAGACCATGCAGCAATTAGAGACAACAATTGTGTCCTTTCTTTTCTCCAACGCCTCGATGAAAATTTCACACATGTTAAATCTTATATTCTCTTGATGGAGCCCCTTCCACCCTTGAATGAGGTGTTTTCCATGGTGATTCAAGAAGAAAGGTAGCTTCAAGTTGGTCTTTCATCTGATCCACAAATTCTCGCTGTACAAAAAAAACCATCCCCTTCTCAAGGTCGTGGTCGAGCCACGTCTTTCCCTACAAGATCTGGTTCTGCAAGGCAGTGCACTCACTGTGGTCATACAACTCATATAGTTGATACTTTGTTTCTTAAGCACAGGTTTCCTCGTGGATATAAATCAAAGAAAGCAACAAATGTTGTTTTCTTAGAGCAACCATAAGCCACTGATTCAAAGATGATTCTCCTTCATTTGGTCTTAGTAATGAGTAGATTCAAAGTCTTTTAGCCTTACTGTAACACTCCTTTAATTTTAAATATAATTCATATTAATTTAATTATTACTTTAAGTTGATGAAAATGTGAGTAAATTTTTTTTTTTTCGATACTAGCAAAACAGAATTTAGAAATAGAAGTGAAATGATAAAAACTGCTTATGTATATATATATATCCAACTGTACATCATGGTTTGAGTAATACATAATAGTCAAAGAGAAAACAAAGTACATCAAAAGACATATACTACCTAACCCAATATATACATAAAAAAAGGATCCTATACAGAGCAGTGTTTATCTACCCTATCCCTTAAGAAAATATTATAAACTAGGTCTTCAAATCTGGAGAAGTATCCTCTGGCTCTTCCTCAGCATCATCAGGCATTGTTATAATCTTCAATAATCACAATTCAACATGCATAACAAAAATAATGGAGTGAGGTGATTTGTTCTAAATCACTTTCACTTGTATGGTAGGAATTTAAATACAATTAATGAAGGGAACCTAGGGTTTATTCTAAGTTATACTACACTACCCTTGACTTGGTATGGATCCATACTTTCCATCAGTGAGTAATAGTTCTTAACAGAACCTGGGAAGTGACTGGGAGTACATATACTTCATCAACATCATCACATGGTACAGTCCTCATCATCAATGAGGAACAAATATCAGTCAGGACGTCCATTTATAGAGGTATACTCTCGAACCAATCCCGGAATGCTGAGCAGTTGTCGGGGTTATCGAGCTTGGTCAGGTGAATATCCCAGCTCCCGGGCGCTACCCTGGCTATTAGGACTTTCACCACTCAATGCCTACCCCCGAGACCTCCCAAATGGGTCCCTGCCTTTCATTTCTCAGCGTACCACACTGTAGCTTCCCTAACAGGGTGTCATGCCACTGCATGTCCCTTGCTTTACATTACTCACTAATATATTAATTTCTAAAGGTTCATTCTGGTCTCAAGTATTTGAGCACCAGTATAATTTCTACTAATATCTCTGCCTTATATTACAGAGATTTGATCCATACATATCATTCACATAAGTCATAATTCAAATTAAAGCACATAAGCAATAATTCAATAAAAATAAAGATATACAAATTAAAATAAAGACTGATAATTAAGAAATAAATCATAGAATGGTCAAAAAATTCCATAAAAATAATTTTTGAACTTAGAAAAATAATTAGAATTTTATCATGAATTTTTAGAATTTTTTTGAAAATTTTTGAAATTTAGTATTTCTAAGAAAAATGTGTCCACAGGCACTTATAGAGCACAATTAGAAGTACTAAATAAGCTTTAAAATTTATGAAATTTTTACAGATGGTCTATTAGTGTGTCTAGACCTTACCTGAACGATAAGAACTTAAACTGAAATTTCTATAGTAGTTTTCTAAAAATAAATTCATAAATAGCTCATAAAATAATTTCTATCTTTAGTTTCATATTATGAGATTTATGGTTTATTTCTTCTACTATTTTTGCTAAACTAATTGAGTATTACTAAAATTTGATAATTTAATAATTTAATTATTTATCATAATAGCTAAAAATATTTTTTCTAAATTTGGGCAGTATAACAGCTTAGTAATTCTACTGTAATTGTTTAAATTCGAGCAGTATAACAACTTAATAATTATACTATGGTTGTCTAAATTTGAGCAACATAACTACTTAATAAGAGTATTTTAATTATCTAAAATTGAGCAGAGTAACATCTTAGTAAATGCATTTTAATTTTCTAAAAATGAGCAGAGTAACAGCTTAGCAAGTGCATTTTAATTTTCTAAAATTGAGCAGAGTAACAGCTTGGTATAATTTAATAATTTAAATTTGAGCAAAATAATAACTTAGCAAAATTTAAAGTTTAACATCAAATAATATAACAATAATATTAATAGTAAAACTAAAGCCTAAACGGGTTTAGGGGAAAACCCTTCCTACCAACATGCAAAGTAATTGAAATTTAGAACCAACCCCACTCCCCCCATTACCTCAAAGAGTTGGTGAAGTTGTTGGTGCAGAGCTCCTAGGAAGAGGATTTTTACTAGTTATTGGAAAACTAGTAGAATTTTAGCATAAAAACAAAGTAAAAGAAAATTTTCTAAAAAGAGAGAGATTTTCTATGGTGTCTTACGGAAGAGAAAAGGAGTGAAGTGCTTGGTTCAAGTTTTATGGCTATTTATAGGAAAAAAATGGCCTTAGGTGTCCATGGAGTTATGTCATCCATGATGTCAAAAATTCAATTTTTTTTTTATTAGGGACACATATTCATATAGGGGATGAATCACCCCTTGCTAGAGCTGGTACGTGGGATAGCAGCTGTCCCAAATATTTGCAATATAAATTTTGACTGTTAATTAATTAGCCGATACCGATAAAATCGCCTAAACTTGAAAAAAAGAACTTTTAATATCAAAATAATTAATTTAAATATAAATCTGAACAAATGTGATATTTTTCATCAAAAATAATTTCTAAAAATAAATTTTAATTTTTTTCGAATTATAAATATATATATTATATATTTTAAGCTTAGAAAATTCATATTAAATTCATTTTAATTCAATAAATGCTCAAATTTTTATGAAAATTCTAAAATTACATATTTTACCCAGAAATGTACTAAAAATATCATTTTCATCATTTTTGGATGTCAAACCAATACTGAGTTGGTTATTTGACAACTAGGGGTATTTTGGTCATGTTGTACAGGAATTTCATAAAATTCCCAAAAAATTCCCAAAATTATATTTTAATACATATGACATGATTTTAAACTCAATTTGACATTTTAATATCAATTGAATCTTTTTCTCATGTCAGCCCTTAATATTGACAAATAAGGACAAAATCGTCATTTTCGAATTTCTCCGGGCTTCAACTTGGAAAAATTATTGAAAATCACGATTAGATAGTTTTCAATATTCTGATTTTAACCGTGGAGATCAGAATTTTTAGATTCCTTCCCGATTTTTCAGAATTAAATATAGAATAAATAAATAAAACAATTAATAAAAGTGAGGGTGTTACACTTACTTCCCATATCCACACCTACTGGTACCTCACACGCTTCCAACCTAGTTAGTTTTCATAATATAACAACCACATCTCCAAGCCAAGGTCATTCATCTACTACTTGGATCTTGGACTCAGGAGCTACAAATATATTGCTTCATCTTTATCATTTTTTACTTCATATAAGGTTATCAAACTTGTACCTGTTTCATTGCCTAATGGTTAGACTATTATAGCAAGATGTAGTGGCACAATATATCTTACAGCTTCCTTGGTTCTTTATAATGCTCTCAATCAGTTAACAATGTGTCCATTTGCAAAGTAATCATATCAAGCCATTTTTACTGACAAATTTTGTTATATCCAAGAGACTCGGTCTATGAGGATGATTAACATTACTAAATATTCTGGAGCACTATATGCAATGGTGCCACCTTTCTTGGATGGCCCAAAACAAGTTGCTACTCTCCACAATGTTTAGACTTATACTAATAATGCTTCCTCAATTGATATTTGGCACTGTAGATTAGGGCATCCTTCTAACGCTTGTTTTTCTAGTATCTGAAAACAGCATCGTAACATACCTCCAATTGTAGATAAGGCATGTAACATTTGCCACCTTCTTAAACAAAGAAAACTTGCTTTTCCTATTAGCCATTTTGTTTTTTCATGTATGGTGTCCATATTCTACTCCATTTGTTTAAGGCCATAGATATTTTTTGACTATCTTAGGTGACAAATCTAGATAGACATGGATTAGATTGATGAACACAAATGCTGAGACTAGGCAACGCTTAATGTGTGTCATAACTTTTACACGAACTCAATTTGGCTTAACAAATAACACTATTCGATGAAATAATGGTTTTGAATTTTCCATGCTATCTTACTACTTATCTAAGGGGATCACTCATAAGCTATATTGCATTGAAATCCCCCAACAAAATGCAGTTGTGGTAAGGAAGCATCAGCATATATTAAATGTTTCAAGATCTATCACTACAACAAATGGTGCTTTTAGTAACATTTGAAAAATATTACCTTTCAAATGTTACCAAATTATATATAAATGTTACTAACATACTTTTGTGACATTTTATCAAATGTTGTATCAAGCCTATGTTGCTAAAGGCTTTTAGCAACATTTGTACATATTAATGATAACATTTTAAAAATGTTAGCAATCTAGCATTTTGTGACATTTTACAAATGTTGCTAAGTTAGCGTAACATTAATAAAAATGTTACCAGTTAATTATATTGTAACATAAAGACACATGAATGCTATTCATCATACTAAAAAGTGAAAATATCACCAGCATACAACTTGTAACTTCAGTAAAAGCATGAACATCAAGTTAGACCGAGAAGCAAAGATAGCATTGTCAATAAAATTACATGTACAACATCTATCATAGAATAGAGATAAACATGTGCTCGTGATGGGTTCCAAACCAGTGACAACTATGTAACAAGACGTTAAATATGGTCTTGAAGGGCTTCACTTAGAAATTGGTTTTCCATTTAAGAATAGCCCTGGTGGAAAAGATTGGCAGCCCTCCTGCTTTAAGCAAGCAAATCTCTGAGCTTTTTGCAGGAATATAGTAAGATTTTTGATCAGACAATCAACTGTTTTTCAAAAACAAAGAAAGAAAGAATTAGAGCCAGTTTCATTAGCATGGAACTAAGCCTTTTTCTTGGTGGGGATCTTTTTCGGGGGGGGGGGAAGAATGGAAGGTATTTCCACCTCTGTCCTTTAGACAGAAAGTCATAGCCTGCCAGTAGAGTGTTAAGCCTAATTCCTCATTATTTTTTGTTTTCAATATAAAATATTTTTAAAAAATATTACCTGAGTAAAGAACTTACAACATCCACGCTACATAACTTAGGTCACAAGATTCAACACCTATATATAATAATATATATAATCAATCTTAAATAAGAGCGAAGAATGTCATACCTTGATATGCACATTGCAATCCTCCTTATCCACTCCCTACTGCACAATGTGATACACATCAACACCATTTTTCAAGTGTGGATCTTAGTTAGCCTCTCCAAGAATTGTCCTAATAGCATAATCCATATAAGGTGTTGGAATATTGATTGTCATAATAGGTAAAATATTATATCTACAATATATGTCATGTGATTATATTAATTCCTAAGTGGCTATGGAGCTAGAGTCACTTTATGCTCGACAGGTGTGATGAGGTATGAGAGCAGGAGGTTCTACAATCGGACCAGTGAACCTGGGAATGGTGTATCGTGTGGGAACACGAGTGCAAAGAGTGCTGGTTTTAGAGCAGTTGCACAGACTAGGGCCCCGACCTTCTACTATTGCCTCTTTATTCCTAATATATACCCTTTTAATTGGAGGCCTTCTAAAAATAAAGCTTTATAGATAAGACACCAGAATACTTAATTAGCACAAATTAGACCCAAAGTTTTATATAAACTCGTGAATATCATTTATTGTTAGTCAATTGTCAACGCTAATTAGAAAAGAACCTTTACTTTCCTTAGATACAATTATCGGGCAAACAATTGCAAAAGAATCAAATTCACGAAAACTATTGATGGAAATAATTCTTTGGATACAATAATCAGAGTACAATTGGAAAAGAACCTTTACTTTGCTTTCCTGGGGCCAGTGATAGCCCAGTACAGTAGATTCAATTATTTCATGCTTTAGATCAGCACCAACTAATTTGAATAAAGTGGGGGGAAAATTCTAATGTTGGCAATGATAACCACGAGGCAGAGACAAAGCAAACAATAAAGATCTTGTCTATAGTCTATAAAAAATTCATACCTAAAAACTTACCTCCACATTATCCCCGTACAGATTAAGTCTATGATTTTCATTATTAAAAACTTGGGCAAGGTACTTGTTTCTGCATCATGAACAATTATCAAAAGTTTCCAACATTCGTTAAGAAGTTGTTCTGTACAGGTTGAAGTTCCCAAAAGTCTTCATAATTTTCCCTGGCGCTTCCTATCATGTAGAGCAAAACTGAAATATTATTAACACTAATGATGCTTTTTAAGTACTGGCCTACAGCCATAATTTTGAGCTTCAAACTAAATGAGAGGCTAACTTGCTTATGTTATGCGAGGACACAAATCAAAGGGTGGAAAGAGTCATTTTGGCCTGATTTTTTATTGTACTTCCCCTGCCCCAGGCTCAACAGGAAGTCTGTAAATTTGTTCATATTCTGGCATTTTGCCATATCCTGCAATAATTTTAAAACTATTTTAAAACCAATACAGAAGTTTTAATGAAAGTCATACAAGTAAAGGAACTCTTAATATTCTTAATAGTAATTTCAAAGGCAACTCTTAATATTCTCACGAAATTGAAGACTAACCATTTTGTGTAAAAGTAAAAGAAAGTCATACAAATACCAGATAGGAAGAGCGATGATTATAAATGAACTCAAAATAGAATATCAAAAGAAATTATTATAAAGGAACTCTTTTGACATTCTCTTTTCAACACTTTTTAATAACTAGATGAAATCTCATTTGGGCCTACCAAATAGCCACTCTATATTAGTGGGGAATGGGATTTCATTGACATAAAGAATATCAAAAGAGTTTATAAAAACTCTGTTGGTATCATCTCTTAGCATTAGTGGATTATGTAATATTTGTTAATATAGAATTACAGATCAGAAGTAGTATATTAATTTCAACAAGCTATGACAAAACATATAATCATAAGCAGCTCACCATTCTGGCCCGCTCTCCTTTTTCTTCGCTGGCTTAATCTTTAAGCATTCTATCAATTTATAACATTCACCACACAATAAGTCCAGGCCTCTCCTGGAGGAATTTATATCCACATTTCCTTATCTTTGTCCTTGCATCTCTTCATTACAGGTCAAGAGACACAAGTTTGTGTAAATAAAAATCCCATTTCATTTTTATATTTTGGTCCAGTACAATCAGAGTATGTTCTATGACTGAATGAAGGACCTATAAATACAATAGAACTAGTTCAAGGTAAACCAACCTTCAAAGGACAAGAAAGAGGCATAGTAAGAGCAACTTATATAAGGTATCCTATAATATATTTTGGGCATCTTATCAGTATCTCAAAACTAATTCTTCTAAATCCTACAATGAACTTTTCAGTCTAGGCTCAAGATTCACAACAAATCCAGATAATAAATCCACCACCTCAAACATAAAACTCTATCTTCCAAGATTAATTTTCTAAAATCAAATCTCCTCAAAAGTCATTCTCCACCCAATATCAAATAACAGTCTCATTCAGATGAACTAAAAATGAACATTATGTTTTCTTATACGTGTGTTACTTAAGTCACACAACATTAAAAAATTAGGTACATTAAAAATAAAGCAAAATTATATACAATTAAATAATAAAAATCATATAAATGTAAAGAGATATACCATGAGTCAACAAGGGGGAAGAATGTTGAAATAGATGGGCAAAATTCCAAAATGTTAGATTTGATAGAAAAATCAATTAAATTACTAATAACAGCAAAAACTGAAATAGAGAACATACCCAAATCCATGGTTAGCATAATATTGGAATTAGACAGTGTAGTCTCATCAATGTCAAACACCGATATGTCTTTGGCAGTGATACTGAACCTAAATTAAAATTAAATTGCACTTAAATCAATGCATACCAGTCTCATTAAAATGAGAATTTAGAATCAATGCATACCTCAAAATTGCAGAATGAGATTGGAAAATATATTAACCCTAAGAATGGAAAAAATTACCGAACAAAGGATTTCAATGGAGTCACTGAAACTGAGATTGCTATGAGAGAGAGAGGTTGCTGCTTGCGAAAAAGAAAGAGATTAAGATTATGAATACTAAAATTTTACTTGATACATTGAGAATTTTGCTTGCTATCTAATAGGGAATTCCAATGGAGTCATCATGAGAATGATAGTTGAGAGAGAGATTGATTGCTGTGAGAGACAGAGAAAGCATGCTTGCTTAAGATAAAAACAAAAGCGTGAAAAAGCTTGCGTTTTCAAAAATATAAACCTATAAAAGCTTACAAAGAAATTATGGTAATGAATAGGCAACATTAGCGTTAAAAAATGAATAGGCAACATTTAGTTTAAAAAACATTACAATAATTTATCCATAGTAACGTTTTTTTTAAGAAAATGTTACAATATCATGTTGACTCAATCTATACTAGCAGAAACGCAGGCACTGCCATGACTGTGTGTCTGCTTTTCTATCACATTAATGTATGCTTATTTTCTTTAAACTCTTAGTTTATATGTTGTGCATGTGTGTCCACATTCCTATTATACTAAACTAGCGGAAACACAAGCACTGCCAAACCTGTGTGTCCACTTTTCTATTGCATTTATGTATGCTTATTGTCATTAAACTCTTAGTTTATATGTTGTGCATGTGTATCTGCATTCCTATTATACTAAACTAGTGGAAACACAAACGTTGCCGCACCTGTGTGTCTGCATTTCCATTGTGCTAACGTATTTTTATTGAGCTAAATTTCATATTTGTAATGATTTATATAATTATATAATTATACATTATGCATATATTAATTCTATTTTTAATTTTTTTTTTCAAGATACATGTTTATCTAAGATATATACTATTTAAGTGGAAGATAAAATATGCATAATGAAATAATGTATTTTATATTTTTCCAATAATAGTAAAATATAAAATTTATTAATTAATATGTCATTTCTATTGCTCAAATACACATTTATGATGTTCACTTGTAGTGGTAAGATACATAAAAAGAACATGCCATTCAATTCCCGACTATGAACAAACTACATTAAAATAAATTTTCCCAAAGCTACAATGAAAAGGTAGAAACGTATTGGGTTTGTTGATGGACAGGCAGGGTTGTCATTAAATATGTAATTAAATTAAATAAAATAAAATTTGAATTCAAGTTTTATTTACTTGTTAACATTCTCTAATAAAAATTACCTATTATTAACAAAAATTTTAAAATGCTAAATTTTTAATAACACTTAGCACTTTTCAAATCATACTAAAAAAATTCAATCCTTTCAATAACCTTATCATTTCTTTGTCAAGTTTAAAACATTATTATGGGATAATATTGTTAACACGATGTATAAGAATTGTTTTTTGGAACATACAGATTTCCATAGTATTATAATATTTAGTTTTTGAAAATGATAAATTAGTGTATTTAAATGACATTCCCTAAACGACAAATTTTTTTTATAAACGAACACTTGTGAGATGATGACATAATTTTAGGAATTTTATATAATTAATGTTTTCCAAAAACCACAAAAAGATAGATGAATAAGTGTGATCTTCATATGTACACGTTAGTTAGAGTATAAAGTGTGTGTACATGGTTACCCAAAAAAAGAGTATATAATGTGTGTTGCATAGTTTAAATTACAAACAGTGTCTCAGGAACACATGAAAGTGATTCTATCAATTTTTAAATTATTGTAAGGTGACTAATAATTATAAACAAATATAGCTTCCGAATCTTACTCAAAGGCTTATACTTCTAAATTAACAACCTTTCCTCTTGTGTACTTGTTTAATTTGCGGTGTAATTCATAAAATATGTTCCAACTCTAAGTTGATGTTACAACTGAGAAAAAAGAAAAGAAAAAAATAGTGAGAAAGAATAATAACGTAAAATCTTCAAAAAAAAGGGGTAGTGGGGTAGTTTGTTAATTGTTTGGTTGTTAGAAAAACTGGACAGTTTGAAAAAAGCCAAGAAAGTAGTGGGGTAGTTTAGAATTTTTAAATTCAAAAAAATTGACAGTTTAGTGGTTTATTATTTTTTTTAAACATAGAAATGAAGATCAGTGGTTTATTCTGTCAATTGGATAACTCGAGACTGGACTACATTTTTTCATTTACTCTCGGTAATATTTTATTGTTATTGGGTTTGTCTTCAAAAGGTGTTAAACTAAAAAGGGATAACTGGAGACTCTAACTAAGATAATTTTAGGATGGATACATAGTCTTATTTCCTAGATGCTGTTTGTAGGATTTCAAACCTATGTTATCTTGGTAAGAAAATAGATGTTAGACTTAATTACCCTAAAGTCACCCTCAATTGAAGATGACCTAAAAATGATTGGTATAGAAAAGGTCACATGATATATTGGGAGTAAAAATAAATTATCAAGATGAGATTTTAATATACAAAGTCGATTATAACAATTAATTTTTTAATATTTTTTCAATTATTTAATCAAATAAGTGATATATAAGGTTGTTAACCTAATTAAAATAAATTGTTAAAGTTTATTTATTGTAACGATAAAATTTATATTTTTATCTTTTTAGAGAGAAGATTTATTTATTAAATTGTCATAACAAATTTTATTTGATATCGATTTTTCAAATCATAATAAAATAAACTAATGAGATAAATAACGTAAATATATTCAGAAATATGACCTTGACAAGATGAATAATTTTTGGGGGAAAATATTTATTCCTAATACTGTTCATGGCCAATTTATTGCTTTTTTAAATATTTTGGTGGTGGTGGTGAGAAAATAATAATGGAGTGATAAAAATAAATAAATTTAAAAGAAAATATTTGAACCAAGTAGGATGGTTTAGAAACTAAATACAGAAGAAAGAAAGAAGAGATACATTGGAAATTGAACAAAAATGTCAACTGTATAAGCTCTCTAAAGTTTACAAATTGATAGTTTTTTAACATTAAAAGAAATGGGCAGCTAAGAGATTTAAAATTAAGAGTTTTAAAAATTAAATTAAATGGGCAGTTAAGAGATTTGAAAAAAAAAAAAAAAACTAATTCTTATCATCACGTGTAATTGTGTAAAAAATTAAACACCTGCCCATTTGATAAATGCAATTGTTATCATCATGTGTAGTTGTTTAAAATTCAAAAAAAAATTGAGAAATAAAAAAGAAATAACTATAAATTGTTTAAAAAACTGTAAAAATTTCAATAAGAAAACAATAATAAGATTCATTCACTGGATGATAGAAAATTTGGTGTAACATAATTACAAATTTTTATATATTATCAATATAGATAAACAAAAGAAAAATGTAACAAAATCAAATGCAATATAAAAGGAGGATATAAAAGTGCTATTCCTCTTTAATTTCCAACCTTGATCTATTGGATTGATAATAAATTGTAAAATAGTAGAGAAAGAGGAAGAGCAAAACGTTGAAGAGGAAGAGAGCTATTATTAAATAACAGTGGTTTAGTTATAAAAGCCAAGATGGGAGTGATTTTAAAATTTGAAGAAGTTTGCAGTTTTTTTACGTTATTAATTCTTAAAAAGCCATGTTAAGTTTGTTAATTGTTAAAACCTAACACTCAATGATAAAAATTAAACTAAAAACATATTAGAAATAGAAATTGATTTTAAGATTGGAAAAGTTGGCAACCACATTTTCAAGTTTTCGACACGCTCTATGATATAGGATTGCATTACACTATATATATAATGAAATAAGAAGATAATAGATAATTTGGTATAATTTTAGTATGTGCTGTGATAATGCACAGTAGATAGATTAGCAACCTATATAAAAGAAAGTTACACTATGCAAATTGTGAAAGATATAAATTAGACCGATCATCAAAATGTTACGATAATGCTCAAGATGATAGAAAAATTGGTGTAACATAATTACAAAATTTTATATACTATCGGTATAGATAAAGAAAAGAAAATTTTAACATAAAATCAAATGCAATATAAAAGGAGGAAAAAAAAAAGACTATAAGAAATCAGCATTACCAGAATAGGATGGCAGAACTTGGATTAGAGAAGCTCCTTCATTGCGGATACGTTTTGTATAGTGTGGTATATTAAAAAATCATTACAAGAACATAACTGCATAAGATAACTGAGTAGTGTGGGATTACCTTTGAGAGAAAGTATGGTGGTAGAAACTGTTATTAGCTAAGAGGAAACCGTCACGGGTGTGCAGCTTCTCCTTTGCACCATCGAGTTTAGGCAAGTGCTGAACAACACAAGGTCAGAGTCAGATTAAGAGTTGAAGAAACTACTGCATTGGGCATCATTCAACTAACAAACAACTTACATTTTAAGATGAAGCCTATGAAAAACTAGAGTTTTGTAACAGAAAGAAAAAATGACAGGCAAAGGACATAATCCACAGAATACAACAATTAAATATGTATCTGTCAAGAGGGAAATAGGATCCTTAAAAACCTGCATGAAGCGAAAAATTGAGAGGAGAATAACCACAAATTAATAGACAACCTTGATCTATTGGATTGAAAATAAATTGTAAAATAGTAGAGGAAGAGGAAGAGCAAAAATGTAGAAGAGGAAGAGAGAGTGCAGTTACTCTATAGAAGGCGCCGCTATTAAAAAACCCCAACCAATAAGCCCTAATGCCTTTTAATTAGTAGGTCGCTATTAATTTGACAGACATGATGCCCTCAATTTTATATGATCGAAGAGCAGAATTGAAATTCAGAATCCAAAATCCAAAATTTTCAAAATATTTGCAAGCAATAGTCACAATGGACATAAAACAATATCAAATCAAATACAGCCGAGAAGCCATAATCTCATTTGAGCCATTACCATAGCAACATAGTTTAGAGAAAAAAAAAACTCAAGGACTTCAACAAAATATTGAAAGCAGAAGCCGTAACATAGTTTATCGTGAAAAGTACTTGGAAAGAAGGATTAAATTCATCAAAATTATGAATATAAAAAAAAAACAATTCTACGTTTCCAGTGGATATCATTAGGAGAGTGCGAATGGATGGAATAAGAGAGAAAGAGGATAATTATACCTGATATTCACGTGCAGCGGGTAGAGAGAAAAAGGCAATTTAGGCAACAGATTGAAAACGTAGAAGAAGAGAGAAAAAGAGGGTGCAGTTATTATGCAGAAAATGGTGGTCTTGTGTGTCAGTTTGCAATCTGGAATAAAAACTGAATGACAATGCAGTTACTTTGAAGAAAAAGCACCGTGCACTAACAAATAAAATGAAGTAATGAGTAAAAGGGTCTTAAACAAATGTATACACCAAAAAGTTGTATTCCTTTTATCTCGTACACTAACAAATAAATCAAAGTAAAGGGTAAAAGGGTCTTAAACAAATGTGTACACCAAAAAGTTGTATTCCTTTTATCTCGTACACTAACAAATAAAATAAAGTAAAGGGTAAAAGGGTCTTAAACAAATGTGTACACCAAAAAGTTGTATTCCTTTTATCTATTGTTATAGATTATAGATTAACTTATAAATCAATTTTAGTTTAACATACATACACAGATATATATATGCATATACATATCTGCATATGCATATACATATCTGCATGTGCAGATGTATATATACATGTGTATACACATATATATATATATGTGTATATACACATATATATATATATATGTGTATATATATATGTTTGTGAATACACATTTATCAAATTATTACGCATTGATGTTTGCATGGTAAAAAAAGACATGTTTTGTTAAACTGAATGAGATCTTTAATGAAACATATTTTATTATAAAGTAAAAGTTTTATAAAATCAATGGTAGGATTATCACACTTGACAATTGCATGTTTTTTTTTTCCACATGAAAGTATCCTTTCCTAGTTTGAGCAGACATAGACATGAAAGTTTAAAATAAAAAGATAGTAAAAAAGAAAAAAGAAATAAAAAGCCTGGAAACTTAAGTAACAAATTGGTAGATTTTTAAAATTTAAAAAATGAGCCGCTTCAGCTAACAAATTGATGAATTTTTAAAATTCAAAAACTGGGCAGTTTTAATTAACAAATTGGTAGATTTTTAAAATTCAAAAAATGAGCAATTTTAATGAATAAAGTGGTTGAATTTTTAAATTAAAAAGGGAGCAGTTTTAATTAACAAATTGATAGATTTTTAAAATTCAAAAAAAGGCAGTTTTATTAACAAATTGGTATATTTTTAAAATTCAAAAAATGGTCAATTTTAATTAACAAATTGGTATATTTTTAAAATTCAAAAAAATAGGCAGTTTTAAATTTCAGTAATTAAAAACAATAAGTAAAATGAAGTAAAATTGAAATTAGTTATTTTTGTTACTCTTTAGTTTTTGAAAATGCAGTCAAATAATTAAATAAAAATTGTTTAAAAAACTAAAAAAAAAATCAACAAGGTGTTCTTAATAATACATTTCATATGTCTGTTTGTAATGTGCCAATTTTTGTAATGTTTGCATTTACTTATGTTCAATATTTTATTTACATATATATCGACAAACATCAATGTTGGATATCCTATAAGTCATATTTTCTAATATATGTCATCCAACTCAAAAAATCTGTAATGTTTGTATTATTTAATCAGAATATATTAATAATACATTTCTGCATCCTATATATTCTTCTTCACATATATTATAAGCCATAATTTTCGATTATAAACATCCTTGTGTGTTCTAATAAGAACATAAATATAAACTTATCTTTGTAATAAATTTGGTACTAATTGTCAGTCTGCAGGCATGACTATTGCACACCCACTCAAGGTCTGGTTAAATTTAATGTGCTTAATATACGAACTTGATAACTAATGTGGGCCAAATAGTCTGTTTAAAGATAGGGTGCGGAGGTTCAATGCTATTTTAAAGAACTATTATTTGTTTACACTTTAATTTGGAGATAATGGGGTAGTTTTGTGTATGATTTAACGATAAAGGAGATTTAAAAAAGTGGAGACCAAATAGAAGTATGTATTGTACTCTGTAGATATGTGAGTTATTTTATTCTCAGTTTCTATTTCCATAAGGTTGTGTTTGGATGAGGAATTTTAAAATTTCAAAAAATTTGAAATGCTTGAAATTTGAATTGCTTTAATTTAAATTTCTTTCATTTACTAAATACCCTGTTTGGATAAATCAATTCAAATTCTTTAAATAACAAATTCTAAGTTTGGATATGACATTTCAATTTCCACCATATACAAAATTTAATTTTTAAATATATATTTAAAAATTGAAAATTTATTATTAAAATTTTATGAAAATAAACATTAGTTAATTTTTAAATATTTAATAATACACAAATAATGTTACTACTAAATAATATTTAATAATTCAAAAATATAAATATTGATGCTTTTTATGTCAATATTGATGAAGGGAAGAGAAAGAAGAAAGAGGGGAAGAGAGGGATGGGAGAGAGAGGAGAGGGAGATGAGACGGAGGGGAGAGAGAAAGGGGAGAGGAGAGAAAAAAGAGAGTGAAGAGAAAGAGATGAGAGAGAGGAGAGAAATAAAAGAGAGAGGCCACAGAAAAATAGAGAACAAAAAAGAGGAGAGAGAGAAAAAAGAGATGAGAGAATGGGAGAGACGAGAGGGGACAGAGAGAAGAAAGAAAGGGGAGAGAGAGGGAGAGAAGGGAAAGAAAATAGACATAGAGGTGAGAGAGAGTGAATATGAAGAATTTCAAATTTTTACTTTTTGGTAGAATTTGAAATTCCACAATTTAGGTAATTATAATACCTTCATAAATTACTAAAATTTAATTTCTTATTAAATTCTCTATCCAAACAATATATTTCACCACAAAAAATATTTTAAATTTCCTATAAAAATAAATTACCCTCTTAAAATTCCTTATCCAAACACAAGACATTTTGCTGCAATTAAACAACACTTAAATTATGCTTCAGAAAAGATTGTACTTTGATATATTGTCAACTTAAGTCTGCACTCTATCCACAAATACACTTGTCTATAACGTTTCTAGAGTAGGGTGAACCCTGAAAATCCAGTTTGACATTTTCATCCCTCTCCAATGTCGCACACACAACTCAAGGTCTGGTTAATTCTTTCAATTTTTCTGCATTTTATGATGTACCTAGTTAAAAAAACAAACAAATCATCTCATCTGTACAATCACATATGAGTATGACCAAAATAATAATCGGTATACAACAAATTCATATTCCAATATGTAAGTAATAAATGGGGCAGCAGAAACCTTTGAAGAGGTATTGATGCATATATCTCTGCAACTTCTCATTTCCCATGGCTTTGGGGTAGTGAATTGAGTTATAACACAAAAACTATCTGTATACTTGTTAAAAATTATGGAAGTAATAGAACTTATGTAAACTATTGCGTGCTTAATAGTGAAAATGACTTCACTTTGATTATATTATCAACGCTTTCTCACAATCTTTCTACTAACCATTCAAGCACCTATTTTCCTTCCATGTATTTCTGGCCCTTTTCATTCCTGAAAACTACACAAAAAACAGGCAAAAAAACCATGAAAACTACATAAGAAAATAATAAATTACTCTTAAAATTCTATATTAATATTATCCTTTTGCAAAATGAAATGAGTAATCATTAAATTTAATTCCATTTCAAAGTATTCCATCCAAAATACCTGTAGATGCATCCGAACGCCAGATTACCATGATTGCCATGAGAACCGAAGTAATAATATTTGGTAACATTAGCCTCTGAATCTGCCTCGAACTGAAACCATCCAATCTACCTCTTTCTGCGGAGGAATTCCAACTTCCTCTTCTTCCTTCACTTGTCTTCCTCTCTCTGTCTCCTTTCCCTCCTTTAAAAAATGTGGACAGACAATATACTCTCTGTCTCGATTAGGAAAATAAAGGTGGTTCGTATTTGCTTTCTATCTTGATTAATTTGATCAAGAGATGTAAGCATGGTTCTAAATTGCGGTCCACAACCGCAATTGCGGCCACAACGTAAAGGTTTTTGGACTCACCGCAACCGCATCGTGACCGCAATTGTGGCCACATCGACCGCATTTTCCCGCAATTTCCTGCAATATCAGGGATTTCAACGAAACCGCAACTGTGACCACAACCGCAATTTAGAACCATGGATGTAAGTCAGATGCATTCCCTGTCTTGTATCAAATTGGACAGGCATCTGTAAAAATATTTTCCAGAACTATGTAAATTGATATGAGAGACTATAATTGTAAATATTTTTTTAGACATCTATAAAACATAAATATTTTAGAAGGTAGTTGTTAAATTTTCATCAGCAACCATTGATTAATTCAAGAAGCAGGACCTAAAAACCAAAACGGTTCAAACCCAAAATCTTAGAAATTAAGCAAAAGCAACATGCCAAAAAAGGGAAATGAAAAAGAGGAGGAAAAAATGAAAGGAGGTAAAATGGGAAAGTAGTGCAGTTATAGCAGTTCAATGGTATTGTTACGGGGCCAAATAGGGTGTAGTTATAATAGGATTGTCACAGTTTTTTTTTTTTAAACAGCGTAAAGTGGTGAGAAGGGTTGTATTATCAGTTGAGGCCAAATAGAATAGTGATTAGTGGGTAGTTTCACTAATTAATTAGGGGCAAAAGAGTAAAAAAAAAAAGTGGAGACGAAAGGGGATGTCTCCTTTATATATTTTTATAGATAGTAATGTTTTTAATAAATGTACGTAAGAAAATGTTACTAAAGAGGCTAAATGTAGTAGTGGATCATGTTTCAACCAGGTTTACCATTCAATTTTGGGACTATGCCATATCACAAGATGTACACATAATAAATCTTCTACCATTTGCCAAATTAAAATCTCATTCCCCTCACTTTCTATTACATGAAACAGAACCTAATTTGTCCCACATTAAAATTTTTGGTTCCTTGTGCTTTGCGTCCACCATCTTTACACACACAACTAAATTCCAGTGTATAGCCAAAAAATGCATATATCTCAGTCACATCAGTGGCACAAAGAATACCTTTTACTTGACCTGCATACCCGTGAAATATTCACATTGAGACATGTCATCTTCTATGAAAACATTTTCCTTTTTCTAAACAGAAATAACCAACACTAAGTAACTGTAAACTGATTAAAATCAAACTGATTTTATATCTGTCACACTCTGTGTTTATTATGTTTTCTTTATTTGCTTATAAGCATTACCTGGCCATTTTCCCACAGATCCAGTAAATAGATTCTTCTCAGCTGAAAGTAAAATAAATTAGAGAAACAGACAAAAGAGCAAAGATCTCAATCAATGTCAGCCAGTATGGATTACAACTGTAACGCTACATGTAATATTAAAAGAGTACCGATACTTTTCATCTTAAATCGATAAAAAATAATAATCTATATATTAAAATTATACCATAAATGAATTAGAATTTAATTTTAATATTTTAAATTTTATAATTACAAAAAATTCCATCGAGATTTATTTCAATTTTTGAAAATTCAATACTAAATATTAAAAATATACAAATGTAAATGGTAAGGAATAAAGTAATCTTAAGTGTCATTTAGTACTTAAAAAAGAACAAAATCCTAAATAATAAGTTATATTATTAATTCCATGTTACCCATAAGATAAATAGTACAAGTGCATATATTTATTATTTATTGATTTATTCAAAAAAAGTACCAGTACCCTTTTAAATAAGAAGGTACGTAGAATTTGCCTTGTAATATATGAACTGCCACCAACTACGATTTTGCGTTAGGTTTGATATACAATTCTAGGGTGGGGGAGCTGAGGATATTCCCCACTGTGGGAAATGAATTTGGTTCATCAGATAAAATAATTTAAAAAATAATGGATCAAATTGTAGGTAACAAACTGGTTTGTAAAGTTAAAGTGTGTTTTATTTTATTTTATTTTTAAAAAATCCACGATGCCGAAATTACTTTTATGGTCATATGTGGATCGACTTTTCCCACCTCTCGTCAAACTTATTGTTGGATCTGCTTTATTCGCCCCCTTCCTCTCATTGCGTTTGACCGGAATGAGCATTTGAATAAAAATTGAATTTTTCGTTGTGAGTGCAATTCATGACGTCGAGTTTGCGTTCGGGGCTCATGAGTGCTCATTGACAGGGATATTCGAAGGAGAACTGAAGAGATGCGAATGGTTGACATGCAGGAAGACCATTCCAGAGAATTGAAATCTCATATCAGTGCATTTCCTTTTCCTTTTCTTTTGCAGGTTCAAGCAGAGGCCTCCATTACCTTGGACAGCAATCAATGCAGCAGTGGGGGTGCTTGATATTACTTTTCTTTGGGGTCATATATTTTTATGCACCAATAAATAGAATAGCAAAAGTTGGGGATGACTAGTCGAATAAGAGAATGGAAAGTTCGTGCTAAAGCTGCAGATGTGGCAAAATCTCAGGTTTGATTACCTAAAACACCATTTGTTGGAGTTGTGATCGCATGTGAAAATGTCACAAGAAACTACAAAAAGAGAAAGAAATCCTTGGAGGTCAGGGCTAAAATATTAATTTTGATTAAGTAAATTTTTTTATAAATTATTAGAAATAATTCTGATGTTGAATGATGATCATCATGTGATGCAATAAACATATGAAATGTGTATGAGAATCACAATACTCTTGCCATCACACTAACAGTTGTGCTGCATAATAGAAAGTCGTACGGTGATAAGGAATTCAATGGACATGATAAAATTTCAAAACCAAGTTGTTTGAAATGATACAGTAGATACATGATATCGTTAATACCACATTGTTTGACCTAGGGATATTGTAAGGTTTAATTTTGCTATTCTTGTTCATTGATTTGGTATTTGCTGGAAAGTGACTAGAGATTACGGTGTTAGTAAGCAATTTTCCTTCTATACTTCCATTCTTGCTATCACACTTTTTGAGGCATGTATAGATTTTAAAATATTCATACATCAGGGTGGCAATCATTGGTGTAATCTGCATGGCCATTTTTTTTTTCGGGATATAATTTTTTTTACTGTTTATTTTGCATTTCTAGATTTCTTAGTCTATTTTGTGAGGTTTGGTTACACTTTGAGGCCAGTGTTCAAAATTGTTGCTTTGCTAGATTTTATATATAAAAGTTTATTGATGAATGATATAGGTATTGTATTAATAATATATTTTTATTGACATTAATAAGAAAATAAATAGAAATTACTGTTAGGAGCAATTTGATATTAAATTGAAGATCTCAACATTGTGTATGGTATAGATAATGTCAACATTGTGTAAGTTCAAAGTATAAATTTTATAATAATTCATACGCTAATATACTTTCATGTAAATTGTTTATCCTCTTGTGTTATCTATGTTTTTTGCATTTTTTTTAAACTAATAAGTTTATATATAGATTTTAATGTGTAAAAATAAAAAAGAATTAATAATGATTTGTCCACAATTTTTTAAGATTATAAAATTTAAATATCATGTGAAAAAAATTGCAAGAAAATTTTTAATTGAATTTTAGTTTTTTCATTTAATTAAATGTAAACTAATTAGTTGAGAGAATATTAAAATTTGATTAGATAAAAAAATTCATTAAATTAGTTAAATCAAAAGATAGTAAGCAATGGAAAAATAAATTTATATTGTAATTAATATAACAATAGTTACAAATTTTTAAAATTATAATAGAGCATTATTTCTTTCAATTAATTCAAATTTTAAGGTGATTTAAGGTATATTTTTTATCCTATGAGTTAAATCTAAATTTCTTCTTACTTTCATGGAAAATATTCATCCCTGTTTATTATATTTTATTCATACTTTCTATGTTAGAAAAAATAAAACATTCAATAAATAAATTAAGTCATAAGATAGTAAGCAGAAAAAAAAATATTTATATTAATTGACATGCACATATCAATGTTTAAAAGAAAATTAAAAATTGTTGAGGTAAAAAAATATTGAATAATTTATTTAAGTGATAAGATAATAAATAAGAAATGAATATTAATTTGCCTAAAATTGATTTTAGACATTAATTTTGCATGGAGAAGATAATAATAATTACATGAATTTAATTTGATTTTTAGTATGTAATTAAATATATATTAATTAGGTAAAAGAAATTTTAATTTTGATTGGGCAAAAATCTTTAATAAGAAAGCTCATCCTTGTGAATCAAGTATAAAGTTTCCTACTTGCTTTAATATATGGAAACAAAATAAAAAATCCCATGTGCTATATTGTATATATAATTTCTATTTTAATAAATTTACATAAACATGTCAATGTATAAAACAAAATTAAAATTTACCCAGATAAAAGAAAATCTTCATAAATTTATTTAAGTGAGCAGATAATAAATAAGAAAGGAATAGTGATTTGCAAAAATATATTTTAGATACTAATTTTGCATGGAGAACATAATAACAATTACATGTATTATATTTGATTTTTTCTATGTAATTAAATACATATTAATTAGGTAAAAGCAATTTTAATTTTGATTAGATTAAAAACTTTAGTAGAAAATTCATCCCCATGTATTAAGTATAAATTTCCTTACTTGCTTTAATAAAAAAGTTCTCTTGTATTAAGTGTAAAGCAAGAGACTTGAATCCTACCTGTTACTACTAAAATACAATCACTGAACACACCTCTTTATCCTCTCCTCATAATCACATATGATTTTGTTTTCTAGTAATATTTCAAAAATTGTCTCTTTAAATTTTATTATTATAATCAAGTCCTATGACTTAAATTTTTATTATACAAATCTGTTATCACCTACCTAAAACAATCGTATGATCTAATTCTTATTTAAACCATCATTCTAGTTTGAAAGAAATAATTTTTTGGGAAGGCAAAAAAAGAATTTATTCATGATGAGGAGGATTTGGATTGGAGCCCAAGCTATGCCCATCGACCTACTCCAACCGCAAAATACAATAGCCAAACAAAGCCCATGTTGCATTAATCATAACAATTCCCCCAAACTACACTAACATATAGTACACCCATCCTACAAAGCAATCCGCTACTTGATTACAGCCTAATCACCACATCATTTTGTCCATATATAAATGTAAGAACTGCATCCCCTGCTACTAATCATCATGGCTTTTAAAGTAGCAGCCACCAAACACCCTCGTCTTGACACACAGGACAAAAAATGCCAGCAGTGGAGCCACTAGCATCTGAGAAATGATTCGTGAGACAGTTATTTGTACTTAGCCCAAGATATTCTACCTGTGCACCCAACAATGGTCCACATAGCAGTCCACAACACAATTCACACCCGCACCTTCAATGAAAGTAGTTCATATTGCACCTCATAATTAATGGTGTATTTTTCATCCTTTTCTCTCCAAGCTTGTAAGCCAAACAATTATATATGAATTAAAAAAAAGGGCAATTATATGAACCAAACAATTTTTTTTTATCAAAATTTGTCCAATGAAACAGTACATAACACTTGAACCAACATCAGGGACTCAGAATGAGCATATATAATAATGATACACATGCTGCAAAACTACTTCTCCATTGCAGTGGCATAATTTCATGATTCCGTCAGCTGTTTTACGTGTTAGTGCTAACTTCGGGCAATGTGTTGTTTAATAAGAGAAGCATACCCATTAAACCTTGCATTTTGGAATAAGCCTCCTTCTTCCCATTTTTACCAAATAAATTCTTCATTCCATGAACAACCATCTTGATCCGACTTCAAATATGGTTGTTTGAACAAATTAAACATTTAGATGTGACAATTTTGTAATGAAAACCATTTCAAACTTGAATGCTACAACAATACTATGCAAGTATTGGATAATTCTCGCCTTACAAATTTGGCCACTCCTTATAGAAAAAGGTTTTTAAAAGCAATTTTTCACCAATGTTAGTTGAAAATCAAAACAACACTCCTGCTCTATTTTCACTGTCTAACAACTATAGCCTTGAATAAGCACACTAACAAACATAGTCCCAAAACAAACCAAAGTGCTCTATTTCCTAACATTTTGTGCCATCACAATCAAATCCAAACCATTTGCTCTCAGCAGAACCAAAGTAATTTTTACCCACTAAAAAATAAAATTAGCATAAGATAGACAAAAATAGATGGATTTTCCATTAAAAAATACATTCAAAATCAATACATGGTATGCATATAAAAGAGAAAGACATCAATCAATACACATCCAAAAGATCTTGTTACTAGACATGTGCTTAAGACCCAAACTATGCTTGCCATAGACGCACCTGGGCCTCACAAATAGATAAGGAGACCTCTTAGAATGTGCATTTTTGAAAATGCCCTTTCACCCAATTTCCTCATCCTTTACCAATATTTTCATGTATAGAGGTAGGTTATAAAAAAATTGTGATAAGTCGATCCCTTTTTTTTTAATATCATCCTCAAAAACAATGGTCCAAGAGGGGTTTTATTCTTGAGCTCATGTTAAAATCAAATAATTCAAGTATTTGGCTTTAACCATAGTGCATCATGAAAATGTTAAATTATTATAACTCAATAATCTTCTATGCTCTCTTTCTCTATACATGCATGTGTGTGAAATTACAATGAACTTATACTATATCTAATCATTCTTCCAAAATCTGCTACATAATTGTATAAGTCATTCAGCATGGAAAAAAAATGAATACCTTATTATGGTCACCCAATCTCGTCACAAGTCTCCACCAATAGTTAAGCATTAGACCAAGTAATAATGTTTTAGAATTGTGTATTTATGTCATATTTAAAGATAGAAAAAGTTTAAATATGCATAATTCACTTATAAATGTTGAATACTACACCTCTATTCTTGACTCGTTACCGTCATAGGAATGGTTAGCATCCAAGAAAAACATGTGTTTTGAGTTTGAATTCCCATTATCTGTAGGTTCAGTATCAACTGAATAATTCCATCTATGAATCATTCAAAAATTTACCAGTTGACATTCATAACAACTTAAAACCCATCTTTCACCCTCACTCTTTTTCATAGACACCTCTAGTCTTAGAAAAGAGAAAGGAGAGAAAAGAATAGAGAAAAAAGAAGAAAAAGAAGAAGGAGAAAGAGCAAGGGATACCTATACATTCAATCCCTCTTGGAACTCATAAATGAGTGCTTCCTTTTCATTTTCTTCCCTTTTTCCTTTGTTTTTTCTACATTTTTGTGGTTTGACTTATGGGTTTAAATCTTAAACCCTTACATGAGAAATATTTGGGGATTTGGGTGTTTTACATGGATTAAGTATTGAAGAGGGGTTTTTTGACATTTACTAGCTTAAGGGATCACTCATGTTGCATTTATAGTGGATAGCACTTTGGAAAGCAATTAACGGCCAAGGAGTTGCAAAATTGCAACTCCCTGTGCTCTACTCAAGTCGCAGTCCACGCTAAGCATAGGGATTTCTGCTCTAAGCGTGATCTCGTGCTAAGAGTGGATCTTTTTGCGCTAAGTGTGGAACCTTTAGAACCCAACCTTAGAGTATAGTGGTTTGGTGCTAAGCGCCAAGTTTAGTGCTAAGCATGGGGATTTTTGCACTAAGCATGAGACCCTTGGAACCATTGTTGGAGTTTGGTGGTTTCACGCTAGGTGTTAGGGATCGGCGTTGAGTGAGACTATTACTTCGCTAAGCGAGACACCTAGAACTGCATATTATTAATTCACATCATTTTATGATGTCTTATTAACATTGATGTATATTGAAATGTTGTTTAAGGACATGATGTGAACATGTGAAAATATTGAAGAGTCTCCATTGGGAAAAGGAGGTTACCAAATGTTTATGTAAAGAAAAAAAATGCATGCTAAGATTAAGATGTCTTCTTTAGGTGAATTTTTTTAGTAATTGCATAACATATTGTGATATCCATCTGTATATGTTCCTATTATCTGTGCTCTACTGATTAAAATCTATAAGTTTAAGATAATACCTCTCAAGGTGTTACATTTTAGTATCGAAGTAGTTTAATCCTTTGGATTGTGGAAAATGTATGCTAGTTTGAGTAGTTTGTTAGTCTTGTTTGTAATTGGCATGAATTTTGCCTTACTTGATTACTATGTATTGAGTGTGATCAAATCAATATGTGGTACAGTAAAGGTAGAGAACATGGTAGGAAGAGGAAGACCACCTAGGAATCCATGCACTCCCGAGGCAGCGACTATGGAAATGATGGCTAATGCCATAAGAGAGCAAACTACATCAACCAACAACCTACTCAACTAGGTTTTAAGGGAACTTCAAGAAGCTCCACAGAGGCTAACAACCAAGGGAGTGGGGCTTGGAATGCCAGATTCTCCGAATTTCAGAAGAATCTCCCACCATCCTTTAAGAGGGAGTATGACCAATCAACAACTGAATCTTGGCTCCAAGAGATAGATGTGTCAAAACGGGCTATCCAACTTGCTGCGGCTTGATGAGACAAAGGGTAGGAAGCGGGCCAACCCAACCTAACCTATATTCCTAATGGGCTACACTTTATTTGGCCTACCAAGCCGAGCCAAAATTGACCCTTTTATTTCTCCCTAATTTTATTTAATTTTTATAAAGGAAAAAAATAATATTAGGTTAGCCAAATTGATCTGATTCATTTTAGTCCACATATTTCTCAAGTCGGCTCAGCAGGCCATCAAGTTGGCCTAATAGGTCGGTCCATTTTTGACAACTCTACCAAAAGATGGCGAATATCTTTGAGGTGGTGCCTAGACATGGCAAAATTATCCATTTAGCAGTGGTCCATCTAGTTTATCTGTGTAAAATTCAATCCAATCCATCCAGTTGTTAAAATAAAAAAGATTTTGATCTAATTAGATGGATCATATAATTAAATGGATGGATAACAATATATCCTCTTTTATTTTCAAATCCAATGGATTATTTAATTAATACTTAATGGATTAAAATTAATCCAACATAAATTTTTTTCATATTTTTTTTAATACTCTCTATCGCCTTTCTCTCTCCTCTCCTCACTCCCCTTCTCTCTCCTCTTTCTCCCTCTCTCTCTTTCTTCTCTCCCACTCCATTATTTGAATTGAAAAATGGAAATTCCAAAATAGAAATATTCATTTCACTCACATTAAACTATCGATTGAGCAAATTAATTAACTTAACATCAAAATGACAATAAAATAAAGAATTAAAACACACAGTTCAGTTTTCAAAATAAAAAATTAAATATCTGAACGTAAAAAAAAAAGTTAGCCCCTAATTGATAACACACGACAAAGATGCATAAGGAAAATAAATGATAAACATATAATGAAACTAAAAGAAGATACACATCAATTGTCATTGACTATAACACCCTCAATTTTAGTGAATATTAATATTAATATTTTATTATCAATAGACGCTTATATATTATTGTTTTCTATTATTACTATTGTTCCGATATACAAGAACATGGCGTGAAAGTCTAAATATCAATTTTTTATCATGAGAAATTAACATTTTCCCAGAACAAAGGATTGTATTTAGATTTATACAAGTTAGAAATCTATAGAATTAACTAGAGACTTTAACCGTTAGAAATATAGGTACATTAGGATAGAAAAATACTAAATAAATATAAAAATATGATAAAATGATATTTTGAATATGGAAATATGCTTAGAATATTATTTTATATTATTGTGAATTTTTTCGTAATTTTTGGAGATTCTTCAATTTTGACTCAAAGTGCTCACGGGTAACTTTGTGAGCTCAATTGTAGATACTTAAAGAACTCCAAAAATTATAAAAACATTTAGGAAACTAATTTAATGTGTTTAGAAGAGTTTTGTAAAGAAAAATTATAAACTTCTACTCTCTAAATTATTAATGAATTATAACGTTTTAAGAAGAATACTAACACGTTTTATACAAAGGAAAGAGAGGAGCTACCATAACCTTTCTTTTTCTACAAATCTAGGTCAGACTTCAACATCCCTCTCTTAAACCCAACCCTAATTTCGTTTCCCTTGAGGCACACACACATCCAAGGGCTTGTTTCTCTCTTGATCAAGTAGGAGTCTTGAGACTTGGTATCTTCACACCTTTCTGCTGTCATCTTCGCATGGCAGTACATAATGTAAGGGGAGGAGGTTTAGTTACCTTTATATAGTCTGAGATTGAATGATAATGGAGATTCCCTTGATCTTCTTGATTGTATATATGTATTAAAGCTAATCCATGAGTGTTGTGTGTATGTTTATTTGAAATCAACTCTGTTTTTTTTTTAAACCAGTAGCTTGCTCACCCTTTCTTGCTAATTAAATCTCTTTTAAGATCATATTCTTCACGTAATTCATACCCTAAATGGTTGTAGATTGAAGCTCTAACTAGTATGCATGTGTATGAAGCTCAATAATTTGATCTTGTCACTTGAAAAGCATAGAATCTGTCAAAAACGTAATTACTGCTTTGGGTCTGAATTGGTGTGATTAATTAGGAAATTAACTTACTTTTGATCATAATATTAAGCTACAAAAGTTATTATGTCATTATCAAACTTGAAGAGAGTGAAATTATGCTCAAACTATGTGTTAGAAGCATGAAATTATTAAGTTTTCTGCATAATTTTATTGCTGCTGTCCTGCTGTGTTTAAGGCTAATAAAATCACATTTTTGTGGGCTAAATGTTGCCTATTAATTGTGTTTTGAGTTGTATATGATCCATCTAAAATTTGGCAAGCATTAGAAGCCATTTGAACATGATGTACTACTTTAAATCACCATGTGACAGCAAAAAACGAAAATCTGTTATGCTATAGTTTAAGCATGAAAAACTGCACTTAAATGAGATTTAAAGTGTGTTAATTGTAGAAATTAGGTACCTTATAGTTAGTATATGGTACCTTTAAAGTTTGGTGAATGTTGATAGTCTTTTTGACATGTGTTGACACTTGAAATTAGCTATTATACAGCATATACAAGTTGCTGTCCTGCAGTTATATAACAGTAAAAAATTTATATTGCTTAGTGTTTAAATGATATATAATTGACTAATAATGGATGTCACCACATTAAAGAATATAAAGGAAGAGGATTGAGTGAACTAGGATGCATTTTGAGCCATAGAGAGCATGTTTATGTATATGGGTTGCATGCTGTCCTGTTTTTAAATATGACAACAAAAATCAGTTGAGATAAGGTTTAGTATATTGGAAGGTTAGAGATCTAGTTAATGAGGTCATGGATTTGAATTAGTAAAAGAATCTCATTATATGTTGTAGAGGGAAATCAAGCCAATAAGAAGAAGCTTTTTAGAACACTAACTTTAGTTAATTAAATTTGATTCCTATTTTGAGAAAGAATATTAATATTTAGACTAAATGAGGACAATGAGCAAAAGGCTTTTTGATTGAATATTAGTAGAGGATCTTGAACTAAAGAATCATGTGTGGAAATTAAAATTAATCTTGCTAAGTATATAAGTGGAATATGGCTATTGTGTAGTATTGGATGGAATGATGACTTTGTTTTGATTATTTTACTCGAGTTAAAGTGTTTAGATGCTATGTTTTTGTAGTTTTAGAATTGAGACTGAGATATGACGTTTGTGGTAAGCTTGAAAGCTACCAAATGATAAGGCTATAAGA
Source organism: Spatholobus suberectus (assembly GCA_004329165.1). Taxonomy (NCBI): domain Eukaryota; kingdom Viridiplantae; phylum Streptophyta; class Magnoliopsida; order Fabales; family Fabaceae; genus Spatholobus; species Spatholobus suberectus. The sequence goes on along the minus strand of CM014729.1, from coordinate 4,219,729 downwards.
GCCTATGTGAAAATGAATTGAGTTTTGAAATTGAGATTGAGAATGGTTGGAAATTGTAGATTGTATTGTTTAGCAGGTGATGTCTCTATTGTTAATTAACCATACCCTTGTTGTGGTAGTACCAATAAACAAAGGAGACTGTTAGATTTCTAGGTGAAATTTAATAACCCTTAGTTAATTAAGTATTGGTGTTGAGATAGAAAGCATACATCATATGCATTGAATAAAGCAAAATGTGAGATGGGTGGACCACAATATGGTACCTGAGGGATGTATGTAGGACTCTCGGAGTCTTAGGGGTGTAAGGAATTGGGTTGTGAAATTCCAAGAGCCAGGACTTGCAATCCTAAGCTGGGAGTATTCACCTTATCCGGCTCAATAACCCCGACAACTGCTGAGCATATCTATGATTGGTGAGAGTATTCCTTCAAAAGAAAAGACTCGTGTTTATCTATAAAAAGAAGTGCCATGAAGGAATATGTACTCCCAATCGTCACCCAAATGAAAAGTAAAGTCCTCTAATCATAGGAATTGGAGGCATGGGCCCATATGCATGAGTCTGTTAAACTTAGATGAAGCTTTAGTACCCTCTGCATTGCATACTCAGGTTGTAACACCCTCACTTTTACTTAATTAATTGTTTTATTTATTTATTTATTCTATATTTAATTTTGAAAAATCAGGAAGGAATCTAAAAATTCTGATCCCCATGGTTAAAGTCAGAATATCAAAAATTATCTAATCGTGAACTTAATAATTTTTCCAAACTAAAGTTCGGAGAAATTAAAAAATGACAATTTTGTCCTTATTTGTCAATATTAAAGGCTGACATGAGAAAAAGATTCAATTGATATTAAAATGTCAATTTGAGTGTAAAATCATGTCATATGTATTAAAATATAATTTTGGAAATTTTTTGGGAATTTTTTGAAATTGCTGTACAAAATGACCAAAATACCCCTAGTTGTCAAATAACCAACTCAGTTTTGGTTTGACATCCAAAAATGGTGAAAATAATAATTTTAGTTCATTTCTAGGTAAAATATGTAATTTTAGAATTTTCATAAAAATTTGAGCATTTATTGAATTAAAATGAATTTAATATGAATTTTCTAAGCTTAAAATATATAAATTTATAATTCGAAAAAAAAAATTAAAATTTATTTTTGATGAAAAATATTACATTTGTTCAGATTTATATTTAAATTAATTATTTTGATATTAAAAGTTTTTTTTTTTCAAGTTTAGGTGATTTTTTCAATACTGGCTAATTAATTAACAATCAAAAATTATACTGTAAATCTTTGGGATAGCTGCTATCCCACGTTGCAGCTCTAGAGGGGTGGTGATTCACCACCTATATGTAATATTTGTCCCTAATTAAGCTGAAAAGAAAAATAAAATTTGAATTATTACATAATATATGATGTAATCAATATGGACACCTAGGCCTTTTTTTTTCCTATAAATAGGCATGACCTTGAATTGAATTTCTCATTCCTCTTCTCTTCCGTGAGTCTCCATAGAGAAATTCTCTCCCTTTAGAAAAAATTTCTTTTACTTTGTTTTTATGCTAAAATTCTACTAGTTTTCCAATAACTAGTAAAAATCCTCTTCCTAGAAGCTCTGCACCAACAACTTCACCAACTCTTTGAGGTAATGAGGGGAATGGGATTGGTTCTAATTTTCAATTACTTTGCATGTTGGTAGGAAAGGTTTTCTCCTAAACCCTTCGATGTTTAAGTTTATTAAGTTTTATAAATATTATAATGTTTAGTATTAAATTCAAACTTTTACTAAGTTGTTATGCTGCTCAATTTTAGATAATTAAAACACATTTATTAAGTAGTTATGCTGCTCAAATTTAGACAACTATAGTATAATTATTAAATTGTTATACTACTCAAATTCAAACAAATATAGTAGAATTACTAAGCTGTTATACTGTCCAAATTTAGAAAAAATATTTTTAACCATTATAATAGATAATTAAATTATTATATTATCAAATTTTAGTAATACTCAATTAGTTTAGCAAAAATAGTAGAAGAAATAAACCATAAATCTCATAATATGAAACTAAATATAGAAGTTATTTTATGAGCTATTTATGAATTTATTTTTAGAAAAGTACTCTAAAAATTTCAATTTAAGTTTTTATCGTTCAGGTAAGGTCTAGACACACTAATAGACCATCTGTAAAAATTTCATAAATTTTAAAGCTTATTTAGTACTTCTAATTGTGTTTTATAAGTGCCTGTGGACACATTTTTCTTAGAAATACTAAATTTCAAAAAATTTTAAAAGTTCATGATAAAATTCTAATTATTTTTCTAAGCTTAAAAATTATTTTTATGAAATTTTTGACCATTCTATGATTTATTTCTTAATTATTAGTATTTATTTTAATTTGTATATCTTTATTTTTATTGAATTATTGCTTATGTGCTTTAATTTGAGTTATGAATTATGTGAATGATATGTATGGATCAAATCTCTATAATATAAGACAGAGATATTAGTAGAAATTGTACTGGTGCTCAAATTTTCGAGACTAGAGTAAACCTTTAGAAATTAATATATTAGTGAGTAATGTAAAACAAGGGACATGCAATGGCATGACACCCTGTTAGGGAAGCTATAGTTTGGTACGCTGAGAAATGAAAGGCAGGGACCCATTTGGGGAGGCCTCGGGGGTAGGTATCGAGTAGTGAAAGTCCTAATAGCCAGGGTAGCGCCCGTGAGCTGGGATATTCACCTAACCAAGCTCGATAACCCCTACAACGGCTCAGTATTCCGGGATTGATTTGAGAGTATACCTCTATAAATGGACGTCCTAACTAATATTTGTTCCTTATTGATGATGAGGACTGTACCATGTGATGATGTTGATGAGGTATATGTACTCCTAGTCACTTCCCAGGTTCTGTTGAGAACTATTACTCACTAATGGGAAGTATGGATCCATACCAAGTCAAGGGTAGTGTAGTATAACCTAGAATAAACCCTAGGTTCCCTTCATTAATTGTGTTTACATTCCTACCATACATATGAAAGTGATTTAGAACAAATCACCTCACTCCATTATTTTTGTTATGCATGTTCAATCGTGATTATTGAAGATGACGACAATGCTTGATGTTGTTGAGGACGAGTCAAAGGATACTCCTCCAGATTTGAAGACCTAGTTTATAATATTTTCTTAAGGGATATGGTAGATAAATATTGCTCTGTATATGATCTTTTTATGTATATATTGGGTTAGGTAGTATATGTCTTTTGATGTACTTTTGTTTTCTCTTTGACTATTATGTATTACTCAAACCATGATGTACAATTGGATATATATACATAAGCGGTTTTTATCATTTCACTTCTATTTTCAAATTCTATTCAATTTAGAAAATTTTCTATTAAAAAAAAATTACTCACATTTTCATCAATTTAAAGTAATAATTAAATTAATATGAATTATATTTAGAATTAAAAGAGTGTTACACAGGTGATCACTCATAGTGATTATTCTGTTTGGTTGGAGCCATTAAGGTTCGTTGTTTTTGACCTTAAATATAAGGGTGATGTAACCTCACTCCTTTTTCTTCTTTTTCCATGTTTTGTATGTGTTGCTAATTTATCGGAGAGTAGCTAACATTGATGGAGCCCTTCACCCTGTTTTTGAGGATGGCTGTGCACTGCACTAGCATGGGTCATTGGACCTATGACCCCTAGTACTTCGAGGATATTGTTCAAGGGGTTGTTACTATCACGTATATGCCCGTTTTCACGACTATGCCAATATAGACTACTTCGATTAGCTTGCCCATGATTTATACTCAATCATCTGCCCTTAGATATATGCGAGTGACTTCACCGTCGTCTTCATCACCTTCGTTTGATTCACTGACGCCAAATTTTTAGTTTGCATCAGTGGTATAGTATTATGAGTCTCCATCACCTAGGAGTGTCTTGCCTCCATAACCTATGTCACTACCTGTATATGATCCTACTCTTCAGTATGGATTTTTGTTTCCTGGACAGACTGTTGACCCTATTCCTGGACCATCTAGGTCCAATGGATGGTTGACTGACGATGGCCATGTCGCTGAGGACGAGGAGGAGGAGGATCTTGAGGAGGACTATCAGTAGGGATTCCATGGATGGGTAGATTGAGGACGTAGATAATTGACTACTTTGATCTATAGGCTTTTACCCTTTTGATGTATTATATATGGGTAGGCTAGGATCCTTATCTTTTGATATTATGTATATACTAGTAAGCTAGGCTAATCCTTTTCTTTTTGAGATACTATGAATTTCATGATGCTGGTCTATACACCTTTATCACCACATACTTCTAGTGGTTGTTACTTATAATGTGTGTGTGTGTGTGTATATAAATCATATAAATGTAAAGAGATATACCATGAGTCAACGAGGGGGAAGAATGTTGAAATAGATGGGCAAAATTCCAAAATGTTAGATTTGATAGAAAAATCAATTAAATTACTAATAATAGCAAAAACCGAAATAGAGAACATACCCAAATCCATGGTTAGCATAATATTGGAATTAGACAATGTAGTCTCATCAACGTCAAACATCGATATGTCTTTGACAATGATACTACACCTAAATTAAAATTAAATTGCACTTAAATCAATGCATACTAGTCTCATTAAAATGAGAATTTAGAATCAATGCATACCTCAAAATTGCAGAATGAGATTGGAAAATATATTAACCCTAAGAATGGAAAAAATTACCGAACAAAGGATTTCAATGGAGTCACTGAAACTGAGATTGATATGAGAGAGAGAGGTTGCTACTTGCAAAAGAGAAAGAGATTAAGATAATGAACCCTAAAATTTTACTTGATACATTGAGAATTTTGCTTGCTATCTAATAGGGAATTCCAATGGAGTCATCGTGAGAATGATAGTTGAGAGAGAGATTGATTGCTGTGAGAGAAAGAGAAAGCATGCTTGCTTAAGATAAAAACAAAAAGCGTGAAAAAGCTTGTGTTTTCAAAAGTATAAACCTTTAAAAGCTTACAAAGAAATTATGGATTATGAATAGGCAACATTAGCGTTCAAAAATAAATAGGCAACATTTAGTTTAAAAAACGTTACAATAATGTATCCATAGTAACATTTTTTTTTAAAAATTGTTACAATATCATGTTGACTTAATCTATACTAGCAGAAACGCAGGCGCTGCTGCGACTGTGAGTCTACTTTTCTATCACATTAATGTATGCTTATTGTCTTTAAACTCTTAGTTTATATGTTGTGTATGTGTGTCCACATTCCTATTATGCTAAACTAGCAGAAACACAGGCACTGCCAAGCCTGTGTGTCCACTTTTCTATTGCATTAATGTATGCTTATTGTCATTAAACTCTTAGTTTATATGTTGTGCATGTGTATCTGCATTCCTACTATACTAAACTAGTGGAAACACAGACGTTGCCGCGTCTGTGTGTCTGCATTTCCATTGTGCTAACGTATTTTTATTGAGCTAAATTTCATATCTGTAATGATTTATATAATTATATAATTATACATTATGCATATATTAATTCTACTTATAAATTTTGTTTTTCAAGATACATGTTTATCTAAGATATGTACTATTTAGGTGGAAGATAAAAATATGCATAATGAAATAATGTATTTTATATTTTTCCAATAATAGTAAAATATGAAATTTATTAATTAATATGTCATTAGTATTGCACAAACACACATTTATGATGTTCACATGTAGTGGCAAGATACATAAAAAGAACATGCCATTCAATTCCTGACTATGAACAAACTACATTAAAATAAATTTTTCCAAAGCTACAATGAAAAGGTAGAAACGTATTGGGTTTGTTGATGGAGAGGCAGGTTGTCATTAAATATGTAATTAAATAAAATAAAATTTGAAGTCAAGTTTTATTTACTTGTTAACATTCTAAAATAAAAATTACCTATTATTAACAAAAAATTTTAAATGCTAAATTTTTAATAACACTTAGCACTTTTCAAATCATACTAAAAAAATTCAATCCTTTCAATAACCTTATCATTTCTTTGTCATGTTTAAAATATTATTATGTGATAATATTGTTAACGCGACGTATAAGAATTTTCTTTTGGAACATACAGATTTCCATAGTATTATAATATACTATTTAGTTTTTGAAAATGATAAATTAGTATATTTAAATGACATTCCCTATAGAATAGAATATTTAAATGACATTCCCTAAACGACAAATTTTTTTAATAAACGAACACTTGTGAGATGATGACATAATTTTAGGAATTTTATATAATTAATGTTTTCCAAAAACCACAAAAAGATAGATGAATAAGTATGATCTTCATATGTACACGTTAGTTAGAGTATAAAGTGTGTGTACATGGTTACCCAAAAAAAGAGTATATAGTGTGTGTTGCATAGTTTAAATTACAAACAGTGTCTCAGGAACACATGAAAGTGATTCTATCAATTTTTAAATTATTGTAAGGTGACTAATAATTATAAACAAATATAGCTTCCGAATCTTACTCAAAGGCTTATACTTCTAAATTAACAACCTTTCCTCTTGTGTACTTGTTTAATTTGCGGTGTAATTCATAAAATATGTCCCAACTCTAAGTTGAAGTTACAACTGAGAAAAAAGAAAAGAAAAAAATAGTGAGAAAGAATAATAACGTAAAATCTTCAAAAAAGGGGGTAGTGGGGTAGTTTGTTAATTGTTTGGTTGTTAGAAAAACTGGACAGTTTGAAAAAAGCCAAGAAAGTAGTGGGGTAGTTTAGAATTTTTAAATTCAAAAAAATTGACAGTTTAGTGGTTTTTTTTTTTTTTTTGTTTTAAACATAGAAATGAAGATCAGTGGTTTATTCTGTCAATTGGTAACTCGAGACTGGACTACATTTTTTCATTTACTCTCGGTAATATTTTATTATTATTGGGTTTGTCTTCAAAAGGTGTTAAACTAAAAAGGGATAACTGGAGACTCTAACTAAGATAATTTTAGGATGGATACATACCTGCCCATTTGATAAATGCAATTGTTATTATCATGTGTAGTTGTTTAAAATTCAAAAAAAAATTGAGAAATAAAAAAGAAATAACTATAAATTGTTTAAAAAACTGTAAAAATTTCAATAAGAAAACAATAATAAGATTCATTCACTGGATGATAGAAAATTTGGTGTAACATAATTACAAATTTTTATATATTATCAATATAGATAAACAAAAGAAAAATGTAAGATAAAATCAAATGCAATATAAAAGGAGGATTGACATATATATAAAAGTACTATTCCTCTTTAATTTCCAACCTTGATCTATTGGATTGATAATAAATTGTAAAATAGTAGAGGAAGAGGAAGAGCAAAACCTGGAAGAGGAAGAAAGCTGTTATTAAATAACAGTGGTTTGGTTATAAAAGCCAAGAAGGGAGTGATTTTAAAATTTGAAGAAGTTTGCAGTTTTTTACGTTATTAATCCTTAAAAGGCCATGTTAAGTTTGTTAATTATTAAAACCTAACACTCAATGATAAAAATTAAACTAAAACATATTAGAAATAGAAATTGATTTTAAGATTGGAAAAGTTGGCAACAACATTTTCAAGTTTTCGACACCCTCTATGATATAGGATTGCATTACACTATATATATAATGAAATCAGAAGATAATAGATAATTTGGTTTAATTTTAGTATGTGCCGTGATAATGCACAGTAGATAGATTAGCAACGTACATAAAAGCAAGTTACACTATGCAAATTGTGAAAGATATAAATTAGACCGATCATCAAAATGTTACGATAATGCTCAAGATGATAGAAAAATTGGTGTAACATAATTACAAAATTTTATATATTATCAATATAGATAAAGAAAAGAAAAATTTAACATAAAATCAAATGCAATATAAAAGGAGGGAAAAAAAAGACTATAAGAAATCAGCATTACCAGAATAGGATGCAGAACTTGGATTAGAGAAGCTCCTTCAGTGTGGACACGTTTTGTATAGTGTGGTATATTAAAAAATAATTAGAAGAACATAACTGCATAAGATTACTGAGGAGTGTGGGATTACCTTTGAGAGAAAGTATGGTGGTAGAAACTGTTATCAGTGCTGTACAAATGATAAACACTATTATTAGCTCTAAGAGGAAACCGTCACAGGTGCGCAGCTTCTCCCTTGCACCATCGAGTTTTGGCAAGTGCTGAACAAGACAAGGTCAGAGTCAGATTAAGAGTTGAAGAAACTACTGCATTGGGCATCATTCAACTAACAAACAACTTACATTTTAAGATGAAGCTAATGAAAAACTAGAGTTTTGTAACAGAAAAAAAAATGACAGGCAATGGACATAATCCGCAGAATACAACAATTAAATATGTATCTGTCAAGAGGAGAATAGGATCCTTAAAAACCTGCATGAAGCGAAAAATTGAGAGGAGAATAACCACAAATTAATAGACAACCTTAATCTATTTGATTGAAAATAAATTGTAAAATAGTAGAGGAAGAGGAAGAGCAAAAATGTAGAAGAGGAAGAGAGAGTGCAATTACTCTATAGAAGGCGTCACTATTACAAAACCCCAACCAATAAGCCTAATGCCTTTTAATTAGTAGGTCACTATTAATTTGACAGACATAATGCCCTCGATTTTATATGATCGAAGAGCAGAATTGAAATTCAGAATCCAAAATCCAAAATCTTCAAAATATTTGCAAACAATAATCACAATTGATATAAAACAATATCAAATCAAATACAGCCGAGAAGCCATAATCTCATTTGAGCCATTCCCATAGCAACATAGTTTAGAGAAAAAAAAAACTCAAGGACTTCAACAAAACATTCAAAGCAGAAGCCATAACATAGTTTATTGTGAAAAGTACTTGGAAAGAAGGATTAAATTCATCAAAATTATGAATATAAAAAAAAACAATTCTACATTTCCAGTGGATATCATTAGGAGAGTGCGAATGGATGGAATAAGAGAGAAAGAGGAGAATTATACCTGATATTCACGTGCAGCAGGTAGAGAGAAATTGGCAATTTAGGCAACAGATTGAAAACGTAGAAGAAGAGAGAAGAAGAGAGAAAAAGAGGGTGCAGTTATTATGCAGAAAATGGTGGTCTTGTGTGTTAGTTTGCAATCCGGAATAAAACTGAATGACAATGCAGTTACTTTGAAGAAAAAGCACCGTACACTAACAAATAAAATGAAATAAAGGGTAAAAAGGTCTTAAACAAATGTGTACACCAAAAAGTTGTATTCCTTTTATCTCGTACACTAACAAATAAAATGAAGTAAAGGGTAAAAGTGTCTTAAACAAATGTGTACACCAAAAAGTTGTATTCCTTTTGTCTATTGTTATAGATGTATTCCTTTTATCTCGTACACTAACAAATAAAATGAAGTAAAGGGCAAAAGGGTCTTAAACAAATGTGTACACCAAAAGTTGTATTCCTTTATCTATTGTTATAGATTATAGATTAACTTATAAATCAATTTTAGTTTAACACATACACACACACACATGATTTGTTCTAATATCACTTTTACATGTATGGTAGGAATTCTACCACACAATACAAATAAAACACAATTGACAATAAAAAAGGAACCTAAAGTTTATTCTATGTTATACAATCCTTGACTCGATATAGATCCATACTTTCCATCAGCTGGTAATAGTTCTTAACAGAATCTAGGAAGTGATTGGGAGTACATATACCTCTCTTAACATCATCTCATGTTACAGTCCTCATCATCATTGAAGAACAAAATAACAATTTAGGATATCCATTTATAGAGGTATACTTTCACCAATCCTGGTGATGCTGAGCAGTTGTCAAGGTTATTAAGTTGGTTAAGTGATTGTCCCGGCACAAGAGCTCTACCTTGGCCATTAGGATGTTCACCACTCGATACCATACCTTCGAGACCTAACCATGGGTCCTTCCTTTCATCCCACAGTGTATTAAACTGTAGCTTCCCTAGCAGGGTGTCATGCCATTGCATGTCACTTGCTTTACATTACTCACTAATTTATCACTTCCTAATTTCTCCAACAGAGGTTTCCCTTGTCTCATTTAATTTGAGCACCAGTATAATCAATATTTCTACTTTATATTGTAGAAATTGCACAATATCAGAATTTTAATAGAATAACGATTTAGTAATCATATAAAATTTTAGCAAAATAACGAAATAGAAATTATAATTTAATTACTAAAACTTTGGTTGAATAACAACGAAATAAATACATTTTAATTTTCTAAATTTGGGTAGAATAACAGCTTAGTAAATGCATTTTAATTTTCTAAAATTGAACAGAGCAACAGCTTAGAAAATATAATTTCATGATTTAAATTTGAGCATAGTAACAATTTAGTAATCGTGATTTAATAATATAAATTTGGGCAGAGTAACAACTTAGTAAAAATTAAAGTTTAACATTAAACAATAATAACAATAATAAAACTTAAGCCTAAACGGGTTTAGAGGAAAACCCTCCCTACCAACATGCAAAGTAACAATAATTTAGAACCAACCCCACTCCCCCATTACCTCTAAGGTGGTTGATGAAGAAGATGAAATTGTTGAGGCAAAGCTCTTAGGAAGAGAACTTTACTAGTTGTTGGAAAACTAGTAAAATTTAGCATAAAAGCAAAGTAAATGAAAATTTCTTCTAGAGGGAGAAGCTCTCTAAGAATTTGGTGGTTTGAGAGAGGGAGAGGTGTGTGAAAAATGACTAAGGATGGGAGGTATTTATAGAGGAAGAGAAGGCTTAGGTGTCTACTTTTATAACATAAGCCACTATGTCGTAAATCTTATTTTTGATTTATTTTTAATTAATTTAGGGACTCATATCAAAAATAGGGTGATGAATCAGCTATTCCTAGGTTGTGGACGTGCTCCCTTAGCTGTCCAGCTTCTAGAAGTTAATTTTATCTGCAGGTAAATTAACAGGTACCGATAAAATCACCTAAACTTGAAAAAATTGACTTTTAATATCAAGAAAATAAAATTAAATGTAAAGCTGGAAAAATACATTTTTTTTCATAAAAAATAAATTTCTAATAATTAATTTTAATTTTTATTAATTTATTTCAAATTTTATCTATTCATTTTGTATTTTTAAACTAAAAAATCCATAATAAATCAATTTTAATTCAATAAATACCAAATTTTTTATGAAAACTCTAAAATTAAATATTTCACCTATAAATAAATTGAAATTACAATTTTCACCTTTTTTCGATGTCAAACCAATATTGGCTGGCTTATTAGACACGTAGGAGCATTTTGGTCATTTTACACTGAAATTCCAAAAAATTCCCAGAAAATTTCCAAAATTATAGTTTAATATATATGATATGATTCCAAGCTCAAATTGACATTTTAATATCAATTGAATCTTTTTCTCATGTTAGCCCTTAATATTGAGAAAGAGGGACAAAATCGTCATTTTCTAATTTCTCCATGCTTCAACTTGGAAAAATTATTAAAAATCACGACTAGATAGCTCTTGAAATTTTGAGTATAATGGCGGGAATCAGAATTTTGAAATTCCCTCTCGATTTTTTAGAATTAACTAGTCAATTATTAGAATACTGGTTGAAAAGCTGAAATAAGAGTGTTACATTTTTCACTATTTCTCTTTCAAAATAATTTTTTTATAATTAAAATATACTTAGTATAAAATTTTCAAAATACTTTAAAGTCAAAGTTTTTGGTCTGCTCTCGCAGTCAACCAGGGGTATTTTGGTCATTTTACAAAAATTATCTTAATAAATTTCTGAAAAATTTCTAAAATTATTATTAATTATTCTAAGGACATAAATGACTTAAAAATAAATTTTAGACACTTCTATCTATTTTTATCTATTTTCTCAATTATCTAGTCCTTCAAGGGGCAAAATAGTCATTTTACCTTTTTCAAAAATAGGGGTGTTATAAAAACTACATAAGAAAATAATAAATTACTCTTAAAATTCTATATTAATATTATCGTTTTGGAAAATGAAATGAGTAATCATTAAATTTAATTCCATTTCAAAGTATTCCATGCAAAATACCTGTAGATGCATCTGAACACTAGATTACCATGATCGCCATGAGAACCAAAGTAATAATATTTGGTAATGTTAGCCTCTGAATCTACCTCAAACTGAAACCGTCCAATCTGCCTCTCTCTGCGGAGGAATTCCAACTTCCTCTTCTTCCTTCACTTGTCTTCCTCTCTCTGTCTCCCTTCTGCCTCCTTTAAAAAATGCGGACAGACAATATACTCTCTTTCTCGATTAGGAAAATAAAGGTGGTTCGTATTTGCTTTCTATCTTGATTAATTCGATCAAGAGACATAAGTCAGATGCACTCCCTATCTTGTATCAAATTGGACAGGCATCTGTAAAAATATTTTCCAGAACCGTGTAAATTGATATGAAAGACTGTAATAGTAAATATTTTTTTAGACATCTATAGAACATAAATATTTTAGAAGGTAGTTGTTAAATTTTCACCAGCAACCATTGATTAATTCAAAGAGCAGGACCTAAAAACCAAAACGGTTCAAACCCAAAATCTTAGAGATTAAGCAGAAGCAACTTGCCAAAAAAGGGAAATGAAAAAGAGGAGGAAAAAATGAAAGGAGGTAAAATGGGAAAGTGAGACCCACACGTATGATGGGACAGTAGTGCAGTTATAGCAATTCAGTGGTATTGTTACGGGGCAAATAGGGTGTAGTTACAATAGGATGGTCGCAGTTTTTTTTCTTTTTTAAACAGCGTAAAGTGGTGAGAGGGGTTGTAATATCAGTTGAGGGCAAATAGAATAGTGATTAGTGGGTAGTTTCATTAATTAATTTAGGGGCAAAAGAGTAAAAAAAAAAGTGGAGACGAAAGGGGATGTCTCCTTTATATATTTTTATAGATAGTAATGTTTTTAATAAATGTAAGTAAGAAAATGTTGCTAAAGAGGCTAAATGTAGTAGTGTATCATGTTTCAACCGGGTTTACCATTCAATTTTGGGACTATGCCATATCACAAGTTGTACACATAATAAATCTTCTACCATTTGCCAAATTAAAATCTCATTCCCCTCACTTTCTATTACATGAAACAGAACCTAATTTGTCCCACATTAAAATTTTTGGTTCCTTGTACTTTGCATCGACCATCTTTACACACACAACTATATTCCAGTGTATAGCCAAAAAATGCATATATCTCAGTCACATCAGTGGCACAGAGGAATACCTTTTACTTGACCTTCATACCCGTGAAACATTCACATTGAGACACGTCATCTTCTATGAGAACATTTTCCTTTTTTCTAAACAGAAATAACCAACACTAAGTAACTGTAAACTGATTAAAATCAAACTGATTTTATATCTGTCACACTCTGTGTTTATTATGTTTTCTTTACTTGCTTATAAGCATTACCTGGCCATTTTCCCACAGATCCAGTAAATAGATTCTTCTCAGCTGAATGTAAAATAAATTAGAGAAACAGACAAAGAGCAAAGATCTCAATCAATGTTAATCAGTATGGATTACAACTGTAACACTGCATGTGATATTAAAAGAGTACTGATACTTTTCATGTTAAATCAATAAAAAATAATAATCTATATATTAAAATTATACCATAAATGAGCTAGAATTTAATTTTAATATTTTAAATTTTATAATTTCCAATATTTCCATCGAGATTTATTTCAATTTTTTGAAAATTCAATACTAAACATTAAAAATATACAAATGCAAATGGTAGGGAACAAAAGTAATCTTAAGTGTCATTTAGTACTTTAAAAAGAACAAAGTCCTAAATAATAAGTTATATTATTAATTCCATGTTACCCATAAGATAAATAGTACAAGTGCATATATTTATTATTTATTGACTTACTCAAAAAAAGTATCAGTACCCTTTTAAATAAGAAGGTACATAGAATTTGCCTTGTAATATATGAACTGCCACCAACTACGATTTTGCATTAGGTTTGATATACAGTTCTAGGGTGGGGTAGCTGAAGATATCCCCCACTGTGGGAAATGAATTTGGTTTGTCAAATAAAATAATTTAAAAAATAATGGATAAATTGTAGGTAACAAACTGGTTTGTAAAGTTAAAGTGTGTTTTATTTTTTTTTATTTTTTTAAAATCCACGATGCCAAAATTACTTTTATGGTCATAAGTGGATCAACTTTTCCCACTTCTTGTCAAACTTGTTGTTGGATATGCTTTATTCGCCCACTTCCTTTCATTGCGTTTGACTAGAATGAGCATTTGAATAAAAATTGAATTTTTGTTGTGAGTGCAATTCATGACGTTGAGTTTGCGTTTGGGGCTCATGAGTGGTCATTGACGTGGATATTCGAAGGAGAACCGAAGAGGTGCGAATGGTTGACGTTCAGGAAGACCATTCCTAGAGAATTGAAATCTCATATCAGTGCATTTCCTTTTCCTTTTCTTTTGCAGGTTCAAGCAGAGGCCTCCATTACCTTGGACAACAATCAATGCAGCAGTGGGGGTGCTTGTTATTACTTTGCTTTGTGGTCATATTTTTTATGCAGCAATAAATATAATAGCAAAGGTTGGGGATGACTAGTCAAATAAGAGAATGGAAAGTTCGTGCTAAAGCTATAGATGTGGCAAAATCTTAGGTTTGATTACCTAAAACACCATTTGTTGGAGTCCTGATCTTATGTGAAAATGTCACAAGAAACTACAATAAGAGAAAGAAATCCATGGAGGTTAGGGCTAAAATATTAATTTTGATTAAGTAAATTTTTTTATAAATTATCAGAAACCATTCTGTTGTTGAATGATGAGCATCATGTGATGCAATAAACATATGAAATGTGTATGAGAATCACAATATTCTTGCCATCACACTAACAATTGTGCTGCATAATAGAAAGTCGTAAGGTGATAAGGAATTCAATGGACATGATAAAATTTCAAAACCAAGTTGTTTGAAATGATATAGTAGATATGTGATATCGTTAATACCACATTGTTTGACCTAGGGATATTGTAAGGTTTAATTTTGCTATTCTTGTTCATTGATTTGGTATTTGCTGCAAAGTTACTAGAGATTATGGTGTTAGTAAGCAATTTTCCTTCTATACTTCCATTCTTGCTATCACACTTTGTTGAGGCATGTATAGATTTTAAAATATTCATACATCAGGGTGGCAATCATTGGTGTAATCTGCATGGCCTTTTTTCTTTTTTGGGATATAATTTTTTCTATTGTGTATTTTGCATTTCTAGATTTCTTAGTCTATTTTGTGAGGTTTGGTTACACTCTGAGGCCATTGTTCAAAATTGTTGCTTTACTAGATTTTATATATAAAAGTTTATTGATGAATGATATAGGTATTGTATTAATAATATATTTTTGTTAACATTAATAAGAAAATAAATAGAAATGACTATTAGAAGCAATTTGATATTAAATTGAAGATCTCAACATTGTGTATGCTATAGATAATGTCAACATTGTGTAAGTTCAAAGTATAAATTTTATAATAATTCATATGCTAATATACTTTCATGTAAATTGTTTATCCTCTTGTGTTATATATGTTTTTTGCATTTTTTTTTTAAACTAATCTGTTTATATATAGATTTTAATGTGTAAAAATAAAATAAAAATAATAATGATTTGTCCACAATTTTTTACGATTTTAAAATTTAAATATCATGTGAAAAAAATTGCAAGAAAATTTTTAATTGAATTTTAGTTTTTCATTTAATTAAATGTAAATTAATTAGTTGAGAGAAAATTAAAATTTGATTAGATAAAAAAATTCATTAAATTAGTTAAATCAAAAGATAGTAAGCACTAGAAAAATAAATTTATATTGTAATTAATATAACAATAGTTACAAATTTTTAAAATTCTAATAGAGCATTATTTCTTTCAATTAATTTAAGTTTTAAGGTGATTTAAGGTATATTTTTTATCCTATGAGTTAAATCTAAATTTCTTCTTACTTTCATGGAAAATATTCATCCCTGTTTATTATATTTTATTCATATTGTCTATGTTAGAAAAAATAAAACATTCAATAAATATATTAAGTCATAAGATAGTAAGCAAAAAAAAATATTTATATTAATTGACATGCACATATCAATGTTTAAAAGAAAATTAAAAATTGTCGAGGTAAAAAATATCGAATAATTTATTTAAGTGATAAGATAATAAATAAGAAATGAATATTAATTTGCCTAAAATTGATTTTAGACATTAATTTTGCATGGAGAAGATAATAATAATTACATGAATTTAATTTGATTTTTAGTATGTAATTAAATATATATTAATTAGGTAAAAGAATTTTAATTTTGATTGGGCAAAAATCTTTAATAAAAAAGCTCATCCCTATGAATCAAGTATAAATTTTTCTACTTGCTTTAATATATGGAAATAAAATAAAAAAAATCCCCATGTGTTATATTGTATATATAATTTTTATTTTAATAAATTTACATAAACATCTTGATGTATAAAAAAAAATTAAAATTTACCCAGATAAAAGAAAATCTTCAAAAATTTATTTAAGTGAGCAGATAATAAATAAGAAAGGAATAGTGATTTGCCTAAAATATATTTTAGATACTAATTTTGCATGGAGAACATAATAACAATTACACGAATTATTTTTGATTTTTGCTATGTAATTAAATACGTATTAATTAGGTAAAAGAAATTTTAATTTTGATTAGATTAAAAACTTTAGTAAAAAATTCATCCCCGTGTATTAAGTATAAATCTCCTTACTTGCTTTAATAAAAAGGTTCTCTTGTATTAAGTGTAAAGCTAGAGACTTGAATCCTACCTGTTATTATTAGAATACAATCACTGATTACAACTCTTTTATCCTCTCCTCACAATCAATGATTACGACATGGATGTCTATACCTTGTGAGGGATTATATGAACTCCCAATTGCTTCCCAGTGATTCCTGATGGTTAAAGTAAATTATCAGAGATAGGTATGGATCCATACATCTGGTAAAGATTGACGTTGAGTCGTAATAATGTAGGTCAGACCTTAGGATTTCCCCCGATTGCTTGTTTAATTTATTGTTTGTAGCCTATTAAGAAACGAATGAGGCTTTTATAAAACCCTCACTCCTTTCTTGTTTGTTTCTTTTCATATACGATCGTGGTACAAGCAGATGACTCTGAGGACTAATAGTGACGACTACTCTACGTATGACTTTTGTAGATTTTATAGGATGGGCTAGCCTAGTATAGACCTATACTGCTTTGACATAGGTCATCTTGTTGTACAGCTACGAGCGGGTATTTAGGATGTACTTTTGTTGTATTTGCTGATGTATTTCTTATATATGCATGTACTCTGATTTTGTATGTAAGACTTGACGTCTATTTCATGATCATGGTTCTTTATATAGTGTCTCTTGGAATTACTAAACATTTGCGAAAAATAAGTACGTATTAGTTTTAAATCAAGCCGATGTTCTAGCAAACGAATTAAGAAATAATAAAATAAAATGAATGTATGTGTTATTATTGTGGGTGTTACACGGGTAGTTAGGGCTTTCCTTTTGGTATGTATATATATAACACTGCTTATAATTTCGCTACTTTAGATAACTGTATAATACTGATAAATAGCGATATATGTTTGATTTAATGTATGATATACGACGCAGTATGTTTGTGTATTACGATCACGTGTTATGTATTTTTTTTGTTACTACATTGTCAGTTAAATAATCTTCGACATGATAAAATAATTTATAAGTTAAGATAAAAGGTCTTTGAAATAGATCAAAATTAAATAAGTTTAATTTTAAAAAAAATATACTCTACATTTTCAATTTAAAATAAATAAAATTACAATCATCTTAGAGTTAGTTTAATTTATTTATGTCACAAATTGCATTAATTATGCTTTTGATGTTCTATTTTTTATTTGAATAATTGCAAGAAAAAAAACAAATATATTAATCTTGTTCGTTAGAGGACAAATATATTAAATGCTATATCATAGAAAGTAGTATTTAATATTTCCTTTCATTATAAACCTAAAATATAATTTATATATTGAAAATATTTATTTATTATAATTTTAATTATAATATAATTTATGTATTTTATATATTTATTTATTATGAATATTAATTACTCAAAAAATATTTATACAATGCAATGTGCATGCTAAAATATTTATGTGTTATTAATTGGAGCTTTTAAAAATCATTATATAAGAGAGTCAGTCTCCTCATATTCAATTAGTGTAGGTTGATCATAGTGTACAAGTATAGTAACCTTATTGGTGGGTTCCATGTGTGCAACCTTTAAGCCTAAGAGCTAATCATTATTGGTCAGAGCATAACTGGGTGGACACAAAAATGAACAATTTAAGGGTGAAATATATCTTTGTAATCCATGAAAATAGGAAAATTTTCACTTTTAATCCCTAAAAAATCCTCTAAGTAATTTGGAAATTTATTAAAATAATTCTTAATTAATTAATTATTATGATAAATATTAGAAAGTTATTCAATGATATTAGACTTGGTGATTCCTAGCTATATGGTTAACTCTAGGTCAATAATCTTAGACATTGTGATAACTTGGTGTGGGGTTAAGTGTAACACCTTAAGAGATATTACCTTAAACTTATACATTTTAATTATCGAAGTGTGGATAATTGAAACATACATATAAGGATATCACAATATGTGATGCCATTACTCAAAAAATTCATTGCTTAGGGTCATACATGTTTCTCAAGTAACATAATCACGTACATCATAAAGGAAAATCCCCATACTTAAGGGATCACTTTACAAAAGAATATGGCAAAACATCGTTATCTTTCAAAAACTAGCCTATGAAGATATTACTATACAAAACAAAAATATCTTCTAAGTTGCTTCATCTCCTTTGGTAACCTATTTAATCTAGAAAATGGAACTAAATTAATGAGACAATGTCTCAATGAGTGCTAAAGACATGCAACAATATAGATATGTCTAATGTACCATTTATCTAAAACTTTGCCTAAACATTTGCATATTCATAAACATAACTTACACATTCACTTTTGCATGCTTGACAATAATCTTTTTCTCTTTTCCATCCTATGGCAATGTATTGAGCTCAATCTTTCAAGGAGAGTCTTCCTTGTCTTTATGCCATGAACTCATATTTATATACCCTCTATTTTGAGGGGTTTAGCCACTAATCTTTGAGGAATGCAAGTGATGAAACTCCACTCATCCACCCCAAGAGGGCACCTCAGCCTTAGCATGTATTTATTTCTTTACATAAGCATTTGGTCTTCCATTGGCATCCGAAGGGGTTAATAACATCCTTTCCCCAATGGAGACTTCTCAATATTCTCATATGTTCACATCATGTCCTTAAACAGCATTTCAGTATGCGTTAGTGTTAATAAAACATCTTGAAATAATATGAATAATATACAGCTTTAGGGGTCTCTCACTCAACATTGGTCCCTGGCATTTAGTGCCAAACCACCAAACTCCAAGACTAGTTCTAGGGGTCCCATGCGTAGCATAGAAATCCCCATGCTCAGCACCAGACCTTGGCGTTTAGCACCAAACCACCAGACTCTAGGGTTAGGTTCAGTAGGTTCCATGCTTAGCATAAAAATATCCATGCTTAGTAGTGTAAGCTCAACCTTTACCTTCCTAACTGCGAGTTTCACGCTAGGCATGGACTGCAACTCGGGCAGAGCACAGTGATTTGTGATTCTACAACTCCTTGGCCATTAATGGCTTTCCAAAGTCTCAACCAATATAGATGCAACATAAGTGATCCCTTAAACTAGTAAATGTTGAAACCGCTCTTTTTAGCCCTTAATCCATGTAAAACACCCAAATCCCCAAAAGTTTCTCATGTGAGGGTTAAAATTTAAACTAATAGATCAAACCACAAAAAATGTAGAAATAACAAAGGAAAAAGGAAAGAAAATGAATGGGAAGCACTCACTTATATGTTCCAAGAGGGATTGAATGTGTTAGTGTCCCTTACTCCTTCTCCTTCTCCTTTCTTTTCTCCTTTTTCTTTTTAAGACTACAGGTGTATGTAAAATAGAGTAAGGGTGAAAGATGGGTTTTAAATCTAAAAAGACCTTGGGCTCTTATTGGCCCTAATGTTTTTTTTTTCCTTAACTAATAGACTTTGGCCCACTAATAAATCATAATATAGGTCAACGTCCTATCCTATGCAGAGCACTTATGAAAACAATACCAAAGACAATTATTTATCTATTTTTAATATAATTGGTATTAGCCTATTTTGGGGATGTTACGTTTTCTCCCTTCCATATAAATTTTCGTCCTCAAAAATTGTAACTTGTGACATGCCTAACTCAAAGAGCTGTGGGTGCACTAACTTTATCTCATCCTTTTTCTTCCAAGTAGTCTTCTCAAAAGTAAGCCCCTCCTAAACGATTTTCACCAAAAGAATGGTCTTATTTTTGAGTGCGTTTCTTACTATGATTAACAACGCGAATTGGTCTTGATTCAAAGATAAGATCAAGTCTTAGTTGGATTGACTCTATTTCTATAACATAAGAGGGATCCTGAACGTATTTTTTGAGTTGAAAAACATGAAACACATCATGCAAATTGGATAAGGAAAGAGGTAAGGCAATCCTATAGGCCACAAGCCCAACTCTTAAGAAGATTTGGAAAGGGCCAATGAAACGAGGGTTCAACTTCTTGGTCCTAATGGCTTTTCCAATGCCAGTAGTAGAGGATACCTTCAAAAATACATGGTTACCTTCCTCAAACTCTAAAGATTTTCTCCTTTGGTCAACATAACTCTTTTAAGTAGTTTTCTTAATTATGTCTAGCTCAAAAGGACCCCTCTCACCTACCTTATACCAACACAAAAGGTTTATACACTTTCTATTATACAAGGCCTCATAAGGTGCCATACCTTATACTAGAGTGAAAACTGTTGTTGTAAGAAAACTCTATCAGAGGTAAGTACCTATCCTAACTACCTTTCTCCTCCAAGATACAAGCCTTAAGCATGTCCTCTAAGATCTATATAGTCCTTTCACTTTAGCCTTCTGACTTGGGATGGTAAGTGGTATTAAGACTCAATCTAGTACCTAAGGCTTGGTGGAGTGCCTTCCAAAACCTAGAGGTAAACATTGGATCTCTATCCGAAACTATGTTAACGGTCACACCATGCAATCTCATTATCTTTTGGTGTAATGCTTGATCGCTTTCAGGATCAGTGACTGTTCTCACAAACTAACACAAGACTTTTCAAAGTGCCTTGTCCTCATTCACATGCTTCCTGGGAAACTTTCCAGAAGGTCACCCATCCCAGAATTGCTTCAAGTTAAGCATGCTTAACTGTAGAGTTCTTAAGTGATAGGCTACTGAAAGGTAAATGCATCTTGTTGGTATAGGTAGCACTTATTAATTTCTTTAAGCTATCCTCAACTGTACAATCCTATACCAACACAACCTCTGGATCACTCTCATTCCGGTGTGTATTCGATTAACTCATGTGTTTCTCTTGCTGGAAGCTTGCCAGGAGTCACTCATTGTCCACGCCTTATCTTTTTTTGCATCGACAATCAATCCCTGTCCTTGTCAGCGCCCAAGATGTTACACTTGGAGGTAAAGCTTAGCCAATATTTCTAGTGAGAAAATGGCCTTGATAGGTAAAAAGTGAGTAGACTTAGTGAATCTATTCATTATCACCCAAATGGCATCAAACCCCACTTAGGTTTGAGGTAGACCCATGACAAAATCCATAGGATATTTAGGGTTGCAACAAGCCAGATGGCTTTTGGTGATTAATCTTGACTTGTTGACAAACTAGGCATTTGGCCACAAGCTTAACTATATCTTTTTTCATGCTGAGTACTAAAACATCCTCTACAGATCTTGGTAGCCCCAGGATACACCAAGAATCCACTTTTCTAGGTTTCTCGTAGACTTTGGTTTCTCAAACTATGATCCTTAGGGACACATACTCTTCCTTAGAAAATGAGTGTCCCATCCTTAGCTTCAAAGAATCCAAGGTGATTTCTCCAAGCTTGCAAATCTGCACCTTCCTTTTGAGCTTCTCTAATCTGTCCCTTAACTCATAGGAAACCTCAATCCTATATAATACCATGCTACGATCATGTAAGTCACATCTAGACTAAGATTCCTAAACTCCTCTATAAATTGCATCTAGATTCCTGAAGTCCTCTACAAAATTGCATCTCATGCACCATCATAAAAGACATGTATAGAGATTTCCTACTCAGGGCATGAACCACTACATTGGCTTTACTTGGATGGTACTTCAATTCAAAGTTATAGTCCTTTATTTATCTCCTTTGTCTCATGTTAAGCTCTTTTTGATTGAACAAATATCTTATGCTTTGTAGTCACTATACACTACAAACTAAACATCATATAAACGATGTCTTCACAACTTGAGGGCAAAAACTAAAGCTGCTAGTTCAAGGTCATGGGTAGGGTAAATCTCCTTATGTGGTCTCTGTGACACTCGTTCACATTGAACATGACTCATATTTATTTAATTTTAAGTTGATAAAATTACAAGAATTTTTTTTTTCATATTTCATTTTACGTTCGATCGTCTTACAAAACTCTTTAAAGTAGATAAATTGTAAGTAAAACAGAATTTAGAAATGAAAGTAAAAGATAAATAAAATAAAGCATATCACAGAGTCATAATCAAAACTAAACACATAGGTTTCTAAAGTGCATATGAAGTTGAATACATCTGAAACTGAAATACAACTAAAATCATAAAATACAGGGAAATACGTCAAAAGACACTGGTCATCCCCAACTATATACATAAGAAAATATCCTAATCAAAGCAGTGTCTATAAATCTACTCCTAAAAAAAAAGGACTCCTATATCATCATGCTTGTTGAGTAGGATGGGAAACATCGCCATCTTCAAGTATCAACCACGAATAATCATGCATAAAGAAAATAAATAGAGGAATGAAGCGATTTTGTTCTTAAAATCACTTTTACATAGATGGTAGAGCATCCTACCATCACTTATGATAAAACACAGTTATCAATAAATAAAAAGGGAACTTAAGGCTTGTCTAAGTTATAATAACTACCCTTGACTCTTTATGAATCCATACTTCCCACCAAATCGGGAAGTGGTTGGGAAAACATATACCTCTCTCAAAATTTCTCACATGATATAGTCCTCATCTTCATTTAAGGACAAAGTATTAGCTCATGACATTCACAGTCCATCCAAACGTATACTTCTCACACCAACCCTAGAATGTTGAGTAGTTATCGGGGTTGTCAAGCTTGGTCAGGCGAATATCCCGCCTTAAGAGCACTACTTTGGTCATTGGGGCCTTCACCACTCGACACTTTATCCCCAAGACCTCCACAAGTGGGTCCTTACCTTTCATTCCTCAGTGTACCAACTATAACTTTCCATGCAAGGTATCATGCTATTGCATGTCCCTCGCATCATATTACTTTATATTCTAATTACTGTCCTTGCTTGACCCTCATAATTTGGATAGATATTTCCCTGGTCTAAGTATACCTGAGCACTAGCACAGTCTTTCCTTAACATCTTTGTCTCTTGGTATAGAGGTCTAGTTTTTCTATCACAATATATATAATAATTTAAAGTCACAAAATTAGATATACATGTAAGTAATAAAAGGAACTCAATGTTTCATCCTTTTAATTTAATTTAATCTAATTACTTTTAAGTATCAAATTTAATAAATAAATTTATTTAGGAAGTCTTAATTTAGAAACTAATTATTTATTAATTAAGACTTGAGTATTAAAATATTTTAAGTATGTACTTTGGTACTTACTAAAGTATTTAACTTGTTTAATCAAGATTAAGTATATAACTAATTTTTCATATTAATGAATGAATGAATTTATTTTATCAAAGTTAAAGTTTCATTAATTACTCATGATTCAAAAGAAATTATGTAAACCAGGTTACTTGCGGATTATATCAAAGTAGGTGTTAACAATCAAATTATGAGAATCCTTTACAATTGTAAAAAAAAAAAAAAAGTTATATTTATTAAGAAAAATTATGTTTAACCTTCATTAAAAGATTTTATATTTAAGTTCTAAATTTAAGAAAGTAGTATTTTGCAAACTAGAAAAAGTATCATATTTTTGCTCAAAACAGACTCTAGAGGTAGTAGATTCATGCCTCGGTTTTGAATTTCAATTTGGATGAGTAAGGATTTTTGCTTGACATGATATATAGTTTGTTAGAAATATGTTTTTATCTAGTTTCCAAATCATTAGTGATCATCTCAAGAAAAAATTTATAAAAATAGATACAAAAATAACAAAACAGAGGGGTCAGCAGACCTTACTAGAGGACCAGTGGCAATCTTTTGTCATTTTCGTAACACACTTCAATTTTTCAGCACCCAAGTCAATTATTTTCAGAAAGCACACTAAAAATCCTTTCCAAAAAGTCAAAGATCTTTGAAAAACAAGGTCTATCCAATTTATGGTGATTTTTCAAAATTTGTAGTTGTTTGCAGGTGTTCCCTATCAGAAAAGTATATGACTTTCAAAGTCTAAAAATTATTAAAATTAGTAAATAGAAATGAATATAGACAAACTATATATACTTGGAAATCAAGTGTAGGTTTTGGTCATTCAAGGGTTTTAGACAACACATAGTAGATCTTTCTAAAATCTCATTTTTGTACTAACTACTAGTTAATGTTTTCAGAAAAGCAACTCTAACTTTGAAAAAATATAACTTTGTCAATTCATAACTTTTTTAAATGCTTCTTGAGTCTATTTCAAAGAAAAATTTGTCTTCTTTCCAACAAAAAAAACATACATAAAAAATATTAACTATAACTCAAAATATGACAAAAATAGTGAGGCAGTGTTTGGGCAGAAAACGAAAACAGCTTGCTAAACATCAAGTTCTTCTTTCTAAAAAGCTTTTCTTTCATCGAGTTATTAACTTTAAATGAGAAAAATGAAATTTAGGAGTTCTTAAGAAAGTGATCATCTATTAAGTCCTCATTGGAAGGTTATAGCCGTAAGGTTCAAGGAGAGTCCATGGTTTCAAATGTTTTTCTTTTTTAGCTTTTTGTTGCATTAAGGAAAGTTTGCAAGCTTTTTACTCTTGTTTATGGATTTAGTAATTTATAACCAAACCTTTAACATTTCATGATAAGTTACCAACACAGAACAACATTTAAATGTTAATAACAACATCAAACAAGCATCCAAAGCCATAAAACAAAATAAGGCAACAAGATAAGAAAAGAACAACAAAAGTAAAATGCAACAACAACAACAACAATAAAGAAAATAAAAGGAGTAATGGGAAAATAAAAAGCTAAGGGTTTTGGGGGTAAAATCTACTCCAAAAGCATCTACACAAAAGCAATCAAAGCTTAAGGGTTTTGGGAGAAAAGTTCACTCCAAAACCATCTACATAAAAGCAATTAAATCTAAAGGTTTTGGGGTTAAAATCCACTCCAAAACCATCTACTTGAAAGAAATTAAGTGAAAGGTAAAAGCTAAGGGTTTTGGGGGAAAGCCCACTCCAAAACCATTTGTATGAAAGTATTTTAAATAAGTACAGCCCCATTCCCCCAACCTTAGGTAAAGCTTTGAAGAAAAAGAGGAAAAGTGGACACTTGAAGCTCTTAGGTGGTAGTCTTGGATGGAGGTTGAAGGAGGAGAACAATGGAGAAATTTGAATATTAAAATAAACCTGAATGAGCTAGGAAGAAGAAAAGAGTAATTTGGCCAATTTGGGGGAAGATGAAGAGTGAAAAATATGACCCATGAGTAGCCTTTTTATAAATGAAAGGAAGGGTAGCATAGTCAAAAATTGTAGACTTATAAGATTTTTTTTTTTTACTTTCTTTCACAACTTGTAAAAAAAAAGGGAATGGGTTTGCAGAGCAAAGACTGAATATGCCAAATCTCTACTCTCCCAAGCCTCTGTGTTTCGTTTTCTCTATAGATGAATTGACCAGAGTCGATATAAGCGACTTAAACTTTAATAATTTGATTTTTATAGCAAATGAATGAATTTTGCATTAAAACTTTGTGAGCACTTTAATTATTGTATAAAATTAATTTTTGGGTGCTAACGAGAGCGGGGAGTAATTGCTAATGCAAAAGAGATGAGACATGGATAAGAAGCAGCTCCTGGCAGGCTTTTAGTAGGAGGGATACAAGCATAAATTGAATACACACCAGAATAAGAAGGACTCAGAAGTTGTGTAGGTATGGGATTGTACAGTTGAGGATAGCTTAAAGAAATTAATAAGTACTACCTATATCAACAAGAAGCATATAGTTTTTGGTAGCCAATCACTTAAGAACTCCATAGTTAAGTGTGCTTGACTTGGAGCAATTTTGGGATGGGTGACCTCCTGGGAAGTTTCCCAAGAAGCATGGGAGTGAAGACAAAGCACGCTAAAAAGTCTTGTGTTGGTTTGTGATGACAATCTTTGATCCTAAAAGTGGCCAAGCGTTACAAAGTAGTATCAGAGTAGGGCCTCTCTCCTAGTATGGTGTGGTTCGAGGACGAACCAAGTGGAAGCTGATAGGCATGTAACATCTTGGGCACTAAGGAAGGCAGGGAGTGATCACCGGTGCAAAAAAGATGAGGCACGGATAAAGAGTAGCTCCTGGCAAGCTTCTAGCGAGAAGGATACATGAATGAATCGAATACACATCGAAATGAGAGGGATCCAAAAGTTGTGTAGGTATAGGACTGTACAGTTGAGGATAGCTTAAAAGAATTAATAAGTACTATCTATACCAACAAGATGCATCTACTTTTTGGTAGCCTATCACTTAAGAACTTCATAGTTAAATGTGCTTGACTTGGAGCAATTTTGTGATGGGTGACCTCCTAAGAAGTTTCCCAGGAAGCGTGTGAGTATGGACAAAGCACGTTAAAAAGTCTTGTGTTGGTTTGTGGGGACAGTCTTCGATCCTAAAAGTAACTAGGCATTATAGTCTTAACTATCTAAAGGCATAATCCATTACCCTCCTATCCTACATCAAAACACATCTTAATCCTTTGCCAAAGGCGTCACTATGCACCTCAAAGCTTCCTAGCGGGTTAGGGATAACTTACACGGGGGTAGAAGTTAACCTCTCTTTGAGTTCCTAAAAACTATTCTTGCACTTATCATCCTAAGTGGAAGGTTATCCCTTCCTAGTCAATCTAGTCAAGGGCAAAGCTATTTGAGAAAACCCCTTAATAAACCTCCTATAATAACCTATTAATCCCAAGAAACTCTTAATTTGGGTCATGGTCTTTGGTCTTCCCAAACTCAATATTGCCTCAACCTTACTAAGATCTACAGCTCCCCCTTCCTGGGATATTATATGCCCTAGGAAGTTCACTTTGCTCAATCAAAACTCACACTTCTCTGGTATTGCAAATAATCTGGTCTCCTTAAGGACTTATAGAATAATTGTAAGGTGTTCCTTATGCTTTTCTAAGGTATGGGCATACACTAAGATGTCATCTATGAAAATGACAACAAATTTATCTAGGAAAGGTCACAAGATCCTATTCATGTAGTCCATGAGTACCATAGAAGCATTGGTTAGTCTGAATGGCATAACCAAATACTCAAAGTGCCCGTATTAGGTTCTAAAAGTTGTATTGGGAATTTCTTTTGGCTTAATCCTAATCTAGTGGTATCCCTACCTAAGGTCAATCTTAGAGAAAACTAAAGCTCCTCTAAGTTAATCCAACAAGCCATCTATCCTAGGGAGTAGGTATTTGTTCTTAACTATCACTTGGTTGAGTTGACTATAATCTACACATAACCTTGTGCTCTTTTCTTTCTTCTTTACTGAAAGAACAGGCACACCAAAGGAGTAACACTAGGTTTAATGAACTGATAGGATATCATTTCTTTCAATTAGCTCTTTAGCTCACTAAGCTCTAGAGGTGACATCCTATAAGGTGCTATGAAAATTGGCCCTGTCCTAGGAACCAACTCTATAGAAAATTCCACTTCTCTTTCTAGAGGTAGGGTGGTGACTTCATCGAGAAACACATCCTTAAACTCTCTAACAATTGAGATAAATGTAAGTTCTAACTTAACCTCTACCATTGAGGAAAGTAACAAAAGAAAAATTGGGCCCCTTTCCACTAAGCTTTGGGAGACTTAGGAAATGCTAGGAAAAAAGAAAGAATAGGACTTGGGAGTAAAAGAAACATTAGAAGGAAATTCTATTGTGTGATTGAAACAGTTTAACATAACCTGGTTGACAAAAAGCCAATCCATACCAAGGATAACATCAAGTCCAATCAAAGGCAAACATATCAAATTAACATGAAAAAGTCTATCTTAAATAACAAGAAGGCAATCTATACAAATACGAGAAGCAGAATACTACCCTTGGTAGAAGTGGTGACATCCAACAAAACAGGTAAGGATGTAACAAACAATTTTAAATAGAGCATACAATCATAGGACACAAAAGAACGAGTTGTCCCAAAGTCATATAGGATACTAAAGGATATTTGGTTTAGGAAACATATACCTTGAATCAGATTGTTAACCCTTTTTGTAACATCCTGGGCACTGACGAAGGCAGGGAGTGATTATCGATACAAAAGAGATAAGGCACAAACAAAGAGTAGCTTCTACCAGGCTTCTAGTGGGAGGGACACATGAATGAATTGTACACACCAGAATGAGAGGAATCCAGAGGCTGTGCAGGTATGAGACTATACAGTTGAGGATAGCTTAAAGGAATTAATAAGTGTTACCTATATCAACAAGATGTATCTACTTTTTAGTAGTCTATTACTTTCAAACTCAACAGTTAAGCATACTTGACTTGGAGCAATTTTGGGACAGGTGACCTCCTAAGAAGTTTCCTAGGAAGCGTGTAAGGACAAAGTATGTTGAAAAGTCTTGTGTTGGTTTGTGGGGATAGTCTTCGATCCTGAAAGTGACTAGGCATTACAAGTGGTATCAGAGCAGGGCCTCCCAAGACGCTAACGAGGGTAAGGAGTAATCGCCGATGTAATAGAGATAAGGCATAGACAAATAGTAGCTTTTAGTGGGAAGGACATATGAATGAATCATATACACACCAGAATGAAAAGGATCTAGAGGCTATGCAGGTATGGGACTATACAATTGAGGATAACTTAAAGGAATTAATAAGTGCTACCTTTACCAACAAGCTGTATCTACTTTTCGGTAGCCTATTACTTAAGAACTCCACAGTTAAGCGTGCTTGACTTAGAGCAATTCTAGGATGGGTGTGTAACACCCTAAGGGGCATTACCGTAACTAGGTCTATATTTCTAAGAATGAAAAGAAAAACAAACTTGAAAGGTAGACACAACATGCAAATACTACTCATAAATGTACTTAGATATTATATACGGACCATACAATAATTAAAATACATGCCTAATACAACTCATATATCACCCAAAGGTGTCATATAAAATATAAAGAATACAAAAAAATAAATAACGTAAACTAGGCTACAACTTCATGCACGTGAGTCCAAGCTTCATCTACACATGTCTTCACCTGTATCTTGAAAAAAGGAAAACTTAAAGGAGTGAGACATAATGTCTCAATGAGTGCTCTAAGAATTCTACGGCTAAGTCAAACTCTTCTACTCGGACAACCTTCATTACTCATCTCTTATGGCTTTAGCCTCATTAGGTCTCTCATAATTATCCATACCTATGGTTGAGTTTACCCCTTTCAACAGTCAATACTCCCTGTTAATTGCTCTTTCATTCTCACAACTATTATATTGGTTTACTATCTCATTTTTAACCTAAGAACTCATCCTCATTATTTATATTTTCTTACCCAAAACCCTCTTTAGAATTTACTCTTTTTCCTTTTATTATTCAAAGCTGTCCCCTAGGGTCAAGTCTAAGGTTACAGACATCCTAAAATACTCTTATTTCATTCTCTCTTACTTATCTTATACCTTTCTATTACGCCATGAGGGAATTAACCCTTTCTCTATCTTATTCACAACTATTATTATCCAACTAGAACCTTCATAACACTATCCTAAGGTCTAGCCTCTCACTTATCCTTAAGGTAGTAAACACAATTCCAATTACAAGCATATAATTGTTTCACATTCTTTGTCTAGTACCTAGACATATACCTCGTTTTGTTTTATCAAATAGGAACGACACTCATGCAAGATATGATCACATGTCCACAACTTTAACATTTCATCATAAGGCACAATTACATTCTTACATAGAATTCACTTAATTGCAACATAGCACACTCTAACATATCACACTATAACAAGATACATATGCGTGCTATGTTCCTAAACCACTACTCATGCACATGTGGTACCAACCTAAACTTTTCGGAAAGTAGACTAGGAGTAAATGCAGGCCATAAGAAGCGTCATTGGTACTGATGCCATCAGCTTTCGCACCCTCAACTAGCATGATATCCTCCGGTGACTAGTCAAGGTTACCCAGTTTTGCCAATATGCCCCGGCTCCATGGGATCAGCATGGACCATTGGAGTTTTTCCAACCAGATAACCCTCAAGGCTAAGGTTAGACAACCCATCACGGCCTCCACCAGCCAGATTCCTACATACTTTCCTCATCACATAACTCAAATGTTATGATGCATGGTTACAAATAATGCTTACAACTTTTTATAGACTTTTATCATGAAACATTGACACAATTTTATATCACACTCAGTTTCTTTCAAGGTAAATAATAATCATACAATATAAACTCAATAAGGCATAAGAAAACAAATAACAATGAGTTAAAAACTGCAAAAAAGAGTTCAAAAACACAAAAAACGAAATAGTAAAAGTCGTATCCGTCCAGTAGGATGGAAGTCTCGCCCGGCGGTCCAGCGAACTTGCCTAGCAGGTCCGCGTCAGAAACCAACCCACCCAGGGGGTCCGTGTGCCTAGCGTAAACGCGGAATTCAGATTTTGAAGAAAAGTCGCCCAGCGGCTATCTAATCCCGCTAGGCGGATCCGAGGTACTAATTTTAATTTATTTTTCCTATTGTCTTTGGGTTCTAAATGCTTCAAGATAAATAATTAGATTCTTAATCACTCTTCTACATTGATAATTGGTCAATCTAATCTATAATTTCCTTACTCCCTCACAATCCCCTCAAAACCCATCAAATCCCTAAATTTAGGTATAAGGAGGGAAAAAATAAATAGATGAACAAGAACAAGGAAGAACACAGGGGAAAGCACTCACCTTTATGGACATACAAAACTGAGTTCTAGGGCTTGAATTCTCCGGTTTCTATTCTTCCTCTTTCTTTTTCTCTTCTTCTTCTTTCTTTTCTCTTCATTCTTTCTACCTTCTTTCTTCTTCTATTTGTGACAGCTAAACCTAATTCTCCTTCTCTATTCCCTTCTTATAACATGTGGGTGGGTATGTGGCTTAGTGGGCTTTAATCCTCTATTAGGCCCTAGATGCTCTTTTGGGTTGTATGATAATATTTCTACTAATTTATAATACTAAGGTATTAATAAGAATAATAAGAATAAGAATAATAATAACAACAACAATAATAATAATAACAATAAATATAATAACAACAACACAACACAATAATAATAATAATAATAATAATAATAATAATAATAGGAAATATAATAACAATAACTCTTAAGACATCTTTTGTCTAATAACATATGAGAAAGGTTCTACTAAGAGCTACCTCGTGGTTTATTTCTAGTACTTGAAATTGGGGGTGTTACAGGGTGACCTCCTGGGAAGTTTCCTAGGAAGTATGTGAGTGAGGACAAAGCATGTTGAAAAGTCTTGTGTTGGTTTGTGGGAAAAGTCTTTGATCCTAAAGCAGCTAAGCATTACAAGTGGTATCAGAGCAAGGCTTCTCTCCCAGTACGGTGTGGTTTAAGGAGGAACCAGGCGGAAGCTAATGGGCAAGTAACATCCCAAGCGCTGATAAGGACGGGGAGTGATCACCGGTGCAAAAGAGATAAGATACGGACAAAGAGTAGCTCTTGGTAGGCTTCTAGTGGGAAGGACATATGAATGAATCATATACATACCAAAATGAAAGGGATCCAGAGGTTGTGCAAGTATGAGACTGTACAATTGATGATAGCTTAAAAGAATTAATAAGTGCTACCTATACCAACAAGATGCATATACTTTTCGGTGGCCTATCACTTAAGAACTCCACAGTTAAACGTACTTAACATGGAGCAATTCTAAGATGGGTGACCTCCTGGGAAGTTTCATAAGAAGCGCGTGAGTAAGGACAAAGCACACTAAAAAGTCTTGTGTTGGTTTGTGGAGACAGTCTTCGATCCTAAAAGCAGTCAAGCATTACAAGTTTACTTCCTTCCTTTTAGGAATTTTGTCCCTGAAATTCACTAACCTGAGAAAAGTTGACGATATAATTTTCGCATGTCGCTTTCTAAACTATGGAGGTTAACTAGAGACTTTTTGACCTCAAAATATTTTAAAAAAATTATACTAAGTATATTTTAATTATAGAAATATTATTTTGAGGGAAAAATAATTAACAATTAGAAAATCATAATTATTTAGCAAAAACTTGATTTATTAGTTAATTATTTTTTAGTAAAATAATTACTATAATTATTATATAAATGAAAAAATTCTGAAAAATTTTTGTGAGACTCCCAAAAACATACCCTTTTACATGATATGGCTAGTTTGGCCCAAATCCACACCAAATGCCCACTCCAATTTTCCCACAATAAACTAATATTTAATTATTTTAAATATATAATAAATATATAAAATAGAAAAAATAAATTCTGACCCCATGGCTGCTATTCCACGTTCAACCATGGTGGGGGCACACCAAAATTGACTTGTACATGGTAAAAGCCCACCAAATTTGAATTTTGTGTAATTAAGTGTTAAAATTTAATTCTAAATTAAATTATTCTTGCACTACAAATACCCCATCACCCTCCCTATTCTCTTCACCCCTTTCCTTCACAAGAATTCTCTCTCTTTGTCTTGGTTTAGATACAAGATCTTCCTCCCCCTCCAATAGCCAAACTCTTACAAAATTCTTCTGCCATAAATCCGAAGCTTACTTAGCTTCATATAATTGCCTCTTCTTCTATCGTCAAGCTCCACCAACACCACCCACTTTGTCACTATTTGAGGTAAGGGAGGGAGTGGGGTTAAGCTTCTATTTTCATTTCTTAATGGGTTGTTGTTTTTGGATTGGCCCCCAATCCTTTTTATTTTAACTTAATTCTTGTTATTTCATTAAGTCATGTTATTAAGTTTAATCTTGAATTTTGTCAATTAAATTAAGAAATGATCATATTTTAAGAGAATCCTTAGTATGCTCTGTGGTTGTAGTGCAATCTGATCTTCCACATCAGAAAGGGGTTATTCTTAATATTTGGTTTAATTTGTAAAATCATTATATAATACCAACTATGTATACGATTAGAAAGTTTTTCTTTTAGAAGTAATTTAAATTGAAAAATTAGAAAAAAAGTAGAATAAATCAAATAATTTAAATACTATACTTGAATTGTGCATGTATGTTTGATTTATTGGATCATGTGTATGGAATTCTATTGCTGAAACTTGATATGATCATTAAGTACGGTGACTGTTATTAATGATGAGTACATGAATGTGATTCTGAAACTCTGCTAGATTGTCTAGAGACTGTGTCATGAATTTTAGAGAATAAATTGTAGGAACCTTCTATTGTGATGGGACCATGTTGTAAAGCATGAATGCCTGTGTTTTAGGAAGTTACAGTTTTGTACACTGAGGGGTGAAAGGCAGAGACCATTGTTCAAGTCTTGAGGGTAAAGGTACCAAGTTGTGAACGTCCCAGTGGTCAAGATAGCATCCTTGAGCCGGGAAAAATCACGCAAACCAGCTTGGTAACCCTAATGCCTGTTTAGCATCATCGAGACTGGTGGATTGTATACCCCTGATGGGCATGAAGCCCTTTCCTTGAGGATGACAATTATGATATGGATGTCTATACCTTGTGAAGGGTTATACGAACTCCCAAGCACTTCCCAATGATTCTTGATGATTAAGCTAAAACATCAGAGATGGGTATGGATCCATATGTTAGTAAAAGTCTATGATTGAGTTATAATAACGTAGGTCAAACCCTAGGATTCCTTATGTATGATTGTTTAATAATTATGTATTTATGTTTTAAATCTGTTAAGAAAATGAATGAGGCTTTATAAAACCTCACTCTTTTTCTATGTTTCTTTTTATATACATTCATGGTTCAAGTAGATGTAGCCATTCCACGAGATTCAGAAGACTTGCTGTGAGGACCACTGAAGATGTAGCTGACTTGTAGACCTTAGGATATTTTAGGGAGGTATAGTATAGATATACATTACTCTGACATAGGTCATTTTTGTTGTATTTCTGATATTTTGGGCAGGTAACTAGGATGACTTTTGATGTATTTCTTTTGCTTGTATTTCTTAGATGACTGTACTTTAATCATGTACCTAAATAGATAACGCAATGATGTTTCTTTTATGATCATGGTTCTTTATATAATATTTTTGTAATTTCTTAAATGTCCGCAAGAAGTGAACATGAAAAAGTTTTAGTCAAATTGACATTATTACTTAACCTTTTAATCAACCATAAATATAATTCCCTAAAATTAGTAGGTGTTACACCACCAGCCCCAGTTATCGGTATAACTTTCAAGAACACATGTTCCTCTTCTTGAAACTCAAGGGGTTTTCTCCTTTTGTTATAGTAGCTTTTCTGCCTGTCTTGTGATGTCTTCATCTTTTCCCTAATCATTTTTATCTTATCAAAGGTTTGTTGAACTATCTCTAGTCCTAAGATTAAAGGTTCTCCTATCTCATACCAACATAATGGAGTTCTACATTTCCTTCCATACAAAGCCTCATACGAAGCCATTCCAATGTTGGAGTGGAAATTGCTGTTATAGGTAAACTCAATCAATGATAAAAACGGATCCTAGTTACCTGTCTGTTCCAAAACATAGGCTCTTAATAGATCTTCTAAAGATTGGATAGTCCTTTCAGACTATTCATCTGTCTAAAGGTGATAGGCTAAACTAAGTCTAATCTTAGTCCCTAAGGCTTATTGCAAACTATCCCAAAACCTATAAGTGAAACATGGATCCCTATCAGAGATTATATTAGAAGGTACATCATGTAGCCTAATAATCTCTTTGACATACAATTGGGCTAATTTTTCTAAAGAAAATTTGATGTTAATGGGTAGAAAATGAGCAGATTTGGTTAATCTATCCACAATCACCCATATAGCATCATTACCAAAGAAAGTCTTAGATAAACTCGTAACAAAATCTATTAAGATGCTATCCCATTTCCATTCTGGGATATCCAAGAATTGTAGTTCACTAGAAGGTTTCTGATGTTCTATCTTTGCTTTTTGATACACCAAACAAGATGCTACAAACTCAGCTACAGCTTTCTTCATTCCCAGCCACCAGAATATCTTCTTCAAATCTTGGTGCATTTTGGTTGCACCTGGATGAATACTTAGTCTATTTTTATGAGCTTTTTCTAAAATTAGTTTTCTCAGATCTTCCTCAAAAGGTACACAAATCCTATCTTTGAATTTGATGATTCTGAAATAGAAAAAGCGCAGTGTTTAAAAACTTTTTTGAAACAAAATAAATAAGTATGAAAAATGTTTTCAAGCTTAGGGATAGAGAGAAAGATAACACAGAAATTTTTTATACTAGTTCACTCAACCTAAGCTATGTCCAGTCCTTTCACCTAGAAGGTGTTTACTAACCAACCTTAGGTTACAAGTATTGTTCGCGGCCTCTTCAGGCTTTACAACGCAATCACCCTAGATTGCTCAACCCAAGTATTCTTTTTCACTAAGTCTCTCTAGACTTTCACAACACAAACAAGTGTTTTTACAAAGTTATCAACTCATGTAGTGAGGATTTGAAAGATAAAGCTCAAAACACTCTGAAAATCTTTACAAGATTTTTGCTATTGTCCACTAGACGCTTCTATTAAATGTGTAGAATATTTTTTATGCTCGCTAAGATATTCACAAGTTAGCATGTATCGCAGTTCTCTTGTTTTCTTTTTTCTTCTCGTCTCTTCCTTTGTGCATATATATAATCTTCAAGGAAAAAGATCTGTTGTGAAGACTTGACTTTGTTATGCAAGGAAGGGCGTGCAGACTATCTTTTCAAAAAAAATCAAGCGCTACAGCTTTTAGACTTGCACTAAAAACAGAAGGTGCAGGACTGTGCTAGCGATATGCTTTTCTAAACATTTTTCATTCGGCATGGCAGCTTGATAAGTTGACTTGCTTTATCTGTTTTGCTACACTCTTGCACTAGAATGATTCTGATTATATTTAATACTTCAAACAATTTGAACGTTAGATCATAAGAGTGGCAATATGTTAGTTTTGAGGAAAACTAGCATAAATAAATTGGACGTTCAAATAAAACTTAGCCATTTGAATATTTGTCATTGGAAGCTTGCATCAGATATTTGAATTTGTTCTTCGGACGGTCCTTTGAAGCGAGTCTTCTAGATAGTCTTTTTTAAGTACGTCTATTGGACGGTCTTTGTTTAGCATGTCTATTGGACGGTCTTCTTTAAGCATGTCTATCAGACGATCTTCTTTAAGCACGTCTATTGGATGGTCTTCTTTAGTTCGTCTATTGGACGGTCTTCACAAGAGTAGCTTGTTTGCTATGACAAGGTTAGTCCTTAGGCAGAAACTTGAACATTAATAAGTTTGTTATCTTCAAAACTTCGAGGGTTTAGACACTTCTACGTCTTTGGTTACAACAGATTCCACTAGAATCTTTATGGAATTCTAGTTTCTTCCTTTCTTTTCTTGCTCTCATTTTCTCTTGTAGAAATTGATCCACTTCTTGTGCTTCTCTAATTTGTTCCAAAAATCTACTTGAAGTTTTTAGCATTCCTAAATAAAGACTTTTGGCTCTTATTTCCATTGCCAAATTCAAATCTCTAAATGATTCTATCAATTCCAACTCCTTCATCATCATTATTGATATATGTAAGGATTTACGACTCAAGGCATCTACCACTATATTCACCTTGCTAGGATGATACTGTAGCTCAAAGTCATAATCCTTCAGGAATTCCATCCACCTACGTTGTCTCGTATTCAGTTCCTTTTAATCAAAGAGATACTTTAAATTCTTGTGATCACTAAACACTTGAAATCTTGCACCATACAAGTAGTGTCTCCAAATCTTTCAAGCAAACACTACTACAGCTAATTCTAAATCATATGTAGGATAGTTAACTTCATGCTGTCTTAATTGTCTTGAAGCATAAGTAGCTACTTTTTCTTCTTGCATTAATACACAACCTAACCCTTGCCCTGAGGCATCACAATATACTTCGAACTTTCCAATCGGGTCAGGAAGTATTAACACAAGAGCAAAAGTCAATCTTCTCTTCTATTCTTGGAAGCTAGCTCAACAAGCTTCGTTCCAAACAAAAGGTTGTCCTTTACGTGTTAACTTAGCTAAAGGCAATGCTAATCTTGAAAATCCTTCAATGAATTTTCTATAATAGCCTACCAATCCTAAGAAACTACGTATCTCTATGATTGTTATTGGTTGTTCCCAACGCAAAACTACTTCCCCTTTCGTAGGATTAACAAAAATCCTGCCTTACAATATTACATGCCCCAAGCATTGCACTTGTTCCAACCAGAATTCACATTTTGAGAGTTTGCTATACAACTGTCTTTCTCTCAAAATTTGCAGCACAATTCATAGATGTTCTTCATGACTTCTAGAATATACCAGTATATCGTTGATGAAGACTACTATGAACTTATCCAAAAACTGATGAAAAATACGGTTCATATAATCCATAAAAATGGCAAGAGCATTAATCATACTAAAAGGCATTACTAAGTACTCATAATGACCATATCTCCTTCTAAAAGCAGTCTTTAGAATATCTTCAGCCTTGACTCGAATATGATGATAACCAGATTTCAAGTCAATCCAGTAGCACCCCTTAACTGGTACATCAAATCATTAATCCTAAGAAGAAGATATCTATTCTTAATGGTAATTTTGTTAAGCTGACAGTAATCCATACACAATCTTATACTTCCATCTTTCTTTTTAACTAATAATACTGGAGCACCCCAGGAAGAAACACTAGGTCTTATAAACTATTTTTCTAACAGTTCTTCAATTTGTTTTTTCAACTCATCTAATTCTGGAGATGACATCCTATAGGGGGCTATGGATATAGGACTTGATCCTAGTGCTGAGTCTATGGTAAACTTTATTTCTCTTTTCAGAGGTAAACTAAGAATATCTTCAGGGAAAACATTAGGGTAATCACGGACTATAGGAAACTTACTAACATCAGAGTTTCCCTTTACTTCTAGAGAAGTAAGGATCATGTAAGTTTGAGCTCCTTTCAAAGAAACATAAAGGTGGCGTAGATAACTTTTTGTTCTTTAGTGCATAGCACCAGTTTAAGG
The DNA here is from genome assembly GCA_004329165.1 of Spatholobus suberectus. NCBI lineage: Eukaryota > Viridiplantae > Streptophyta > Magnoliopsida > Fabales > Fabaceae > Spatholobus > Spatholobus suberectus. The sequence continues at coordinate 4,181,135 of CM014729.1, read as the reverse complement.
GTGGTAAACAGGCAAATTTTTAGTCAGATTATAATGGATTAGATAAAAATAATTCATTAATCCATTTTAATCCATTAAAAATTCATCAAAAAAATCCAATCCATTCATGATCCACCTAATAATATTCATCCAATCCATCCATTAACAATTTTTTTATGGATGGATATCCAATCCATCCACAAAAAAATATATATTTTAAAAGCTAAATAGTTTTTATTTTTAAAATATTCTCTCTTTTCTCTCTCCTCCTTCAAATCCAATCCACAATCAAAATTTAAAATTATTTAAATTTAAGTTTAGAATTAATAGAAAATGAAATAATAAAATAATAAAAATACAGAAAGAATGAAATTCTCAATCATACACTAGTATATGCTTAGGATCTATATTCTCCAACAATGTTGAACTGGATCGTTTTTTAATTTTTTTAAAAAAGATTTTTGGTGGGTGCATATGAAATAAATTATGAACTATATATAAAAGGTGTTTTCAGCCATGTTTCCAAAACTACAATGGTCAACGACAATTGATGTGTATCTTCTTTTAGTTTCATTATATGTTTATCATTTATTTGCCTTGTGCATCTTTGTTGTGTGTTATCAACTAGGGGCTAACTTTTTTTACTTTTAGATGTTTGTTTATTTTTTGAAAACTAAATTGTGTGTTTTTATTCTTTATTTTACTGTCATTTTGATGTTAAGTTAATTAATTTACTCAATCAATAGTTTAATGACAACGAAGTGAACATTTCTTTTTTGGCATTTCCTAATTTTTCAATACAAAGAGGGGAGAGAGAGAGAAAAAAGAAAGAGAGGGAGAAATAGGAGAGAGAAGGGGAGTGAGGAAAGGAGAGAGAAAAGTGATAGAGTATTAAAAAAAATATGAAAAAATTATATTGAGTATTAATTAGATAATCCATTTGATTTGAAAATAAAAGAGGATGGATAACATTGGATTGTTATCCATCCATTTAATTATGTGATCCATCTAATCCGATCCAAATCTTTTTTATTTTAACAACTAGATGGATTGGATTGAATTTTACATGGATAAACTAGATGGATCACGGATAAATGGATAATTTTTCCACCCCTAGGCACTACCTCAAAGATATTCTCCATCTCTTGCTAGAGTTGTCAAAAATGGCCCCACCCATTGGGCCAACCCGATGGCCCGCCAAGCTGGGTTGAGAAATATGTGGACTAAAAAGAATTGGGCAAGTTTGGCTAACCTAATATTATTTTTTTCCCTTTGTAAACATTAGATAAAATTAGGGGAAAAAAAGGGTCAATTTTGGCCTGCCAAAAAAAGTGTAGCCCATTAGGAATATGGGTAGGGTTAGGTCAACCCGCTTCCCACCCTTTGGTTCGTCGAGCCAGGTCGAGCTGGGCAACCTATTTTGACACATCTATCTCGTGGAGCCAAGATTCAGCTATTGATTGGTCATACTCCCTCTTAAAGGATGGTGGGAGGTTCTTCTGAGATTTGAAGAATCTGGCATTCCAAACCCCACTCCCTTAGTTATTAGCCTTGGTGAAGCCTCCCAGAGTTCCCCTCAAAACCTGATTGAGTAGGTTGTTGGTTGATGCAGTTTGCTCTCTTATGGCATTAGCCATCATTTCCATAGTTGCTACCTCGGGAGTGCATGGGTTCCTAGGTGGTCTTCATCTTCCCACCATGTTCTCTACCTATACTGTACCACATATTGAGTTGATCAAGCTCAATACACAGTAATCAAGCAAGGAAAAATTCATGGCAAGAACAAACAAGACTAATGAACTATTCAAACTAGCATAAATTATCCACAATCCAAAGGATTAAACTACTACGATACAAAATGTAATATGTTGAGAGGTATTACCTTAAGCTTATACATTTTAATCATTAGAATGCAAATAATAGAAAAATATATATATGGATATCACAATATATTACGCCATTACTCAAGAAATTCACCTAAAAAAGACATCTTAGTGTTAGCATGCATATTTTTCTTTACATAAGCATTTAGTAACCTCCTTTTCCTAATGGAGACTCCTCAATACTCTCACATGTTCACATCATGTTCTTAAACATTTCAGTATGCATCAATGTTAATAAAACATCATAAAATGAGTAAATAATATGCAGTTCTAGGTGTCTTTCGCTCAGCGAAGTAATAGTCTGGCTTAGTGCTAGTCCCTGACATTTAGCACCAAACCACCAAACTCCAAGATTGGTTTCAGGGGTATTATGCTTAGTGCCTAAATCCCCACACTAAACACCAAACCACCAAAGGTTCCACGCTTAGCACGAGATGCTATACCTTTACCTTCTTGACTACAAGTATCACGCTTAGAGTAAAAATCTCACGCTCAGCATGGACTGCGACTTGAGTAGAGCACAAGGAGTTCAAATTTACAACTCCTTGGCCATTAATGGCTTTCCAAAGTCCCAACCACTATAGATGCAGCATAAGTGATCCCTTAAGCTAGTAAATGTCAAAAAACCCCTTTTCAATCCTTAATCCATGTAAAACACCCAAATCCCCAAATGTTTCTCATGTGAAGGTTTAAGATTTATACCTATAAATCAAACCACAAAAATGCAGAAACAACAAAGGAAAAAGGGAATAAAATGAAAAGGAAACATTCACTTATGAGTTCCAAGATGGATTGAATGTATGGATGTCCCTTGCTCCTTCTCCTTCTTCTTTCTCTTCTCCTTTCTTTATTCTTTTCTCTTCTCCTTTCTCTTTTCTGAGACTAGAGGTGTGTGTGAAAGAGAGAGAAGGTGAAAGATTGGTTTTAAGTTGATATGAATGTCAACTGGCAAACTTTTGAATGATTCGTAGATGGAATTATTTAGTTGATACTGAACCTATAGATAATGGGAATTCAAACTCAAAACACATGTTTTTCTTAGATGCTGACCATTCCTATGATGGTAATGAGTCAGGAATAGAGGTGGAGCATTCAACATTTATAAGTGAGTTATGCATATTTAAACTTTTTCTATCTTTAAATATGACATAAATACACAATTCTAAAACATTATTTGCTTTGGTCTAATGCTTAACTATTGGTGGAGAGCCATGAAGAGATTGAGTGGCTATAATAAGGTATTCATTTTTTTCTATGTTGAATCACTTATACAATTATGTAGCAGATTTTGGATGAATGGTTAGATATGGTATAAGTTCATTGTAATTTCACACACATGAACATATAGAGAGAGAGAGCATTGAAGATTCCTGAATTATAATAATTTAACGTTTTCATGATGCATTATGGTTAAAGCCAAATACATGAATTATTTGGTTTCAACATGAGCTGAAGAATAAAACCCCTCTTCGACCATTATTTTTAGGATGATATTAAAAAAAGGGGTTGATTTATCGCAATTTTTTTATAACCTACCTCTATACATGAAAGTTATGGTAAAGGATGAGGAAATTGGGTGAAAGGCCATTTTTGAAAATGCACATTCTAAGAGGTCTCCTTATCTATTTGTTAGGCTCAGGTGCATCTATGGCAAGCACGGTTTGGGTTTTAAGCACATGTTAATTTTATTTTTTAGTGGATAAAAATTACTTTGGTTTTGATGAGAGCAAATGGTTCGGATTTGATTATGATGGCACAAAACATTAGGAAATAGAGCACTTTGGTTTGTTTTAGGACTATGTTTGTTAATGTGCTTATTCAAGGCTATAGTTGTTAGACAGTGAAAATAGAGCAGGAGTGTTGTTTTGATTTTCAACCAATGTTCGTGAAAAATTGCTTTTAAAAACCTATTTCTATAAGGAGTGGCAAAATTTGTAAGGTGAGGATTATCCAATACTTGCATAGTATTGTTAAGCATTCAAGTTTGAAATGGTTTTCATTACAAAATTGTCACATCTAAATGTTTGATTTGTTCAAACAACCACACTTGAAGTCGAGATCAAGATGGGTGTTCAGCTTTTGTGCTCATCAGTCTAATCCATGTGTATTTAGATTTGTCATCTAAGGTAGACAAAAAATATCTATGGCCTTGAACAGATGGAGTATAATATGGACCCTATATATCAACATGAATTAAATTGAATATAGATGAAGAAACAGAATGGCTAATAGGAAAAGCAAGTTTTCTTTGTTTAGGAAGGTGGCAATTGTCACATGCCTTATGTACAATTAGAGGTATGATACGATGCTATTTTTGGATACTAGAAAAACAAGCGTTAGAAGGATGCCCCAATCTATAGTGCCAAATATCAATTGAGGAAACATCATTAGTAGAAGTCTAAACATCGTGGAGAGCAACAACTTGTTTTGGGCCATCGAAGAACGGCGACACCATTGCCTATAGTGCTCCATATTACTTAGTAATGCCAATCATCCTCGTGGACTAAGTCTCCTGGATATAACAAAATTTGTCAGTAAAAATGGCTTAGCATGATATCTGTTTGGTTAATTTGCAAATGGACACAATGTAACTAAAAACCCAGGTATGTTTAGAGCATTATAAAGAACCAAGGAAACTGTAAGATATATGGTGCCACTATATCTTGCTGTAATAGTCTAACCATTATAAGGCAATATCATAGTAGTCCCTTTCTAAATTTTTTGTAACTTGTGAATTAACTTGGTTGAAGTTAGAAGAGAAAATCTAACTTAAACTATAAAATTTAATTAATTGAATTTATGTGATTTTCTGTGAAAGTTTCAATGAGAAATTCAACTACAACTTAGGTTTTGTTGTAAACAAACAATGTGGAATTACACTATGAAAGTGATTAGATAGTCAAATCATTCGTAAAATTAATTATAATTAGTCACTATTAATTTTAATTAATTTTATGTGAAATTTTAAATTAAATGTTGTTTAAGATATTAATATTTTAATTCGGTATCAAATGCTCACTTTCCAAAAAGCTTTTCTGGAACTGGAAATATACCCTGAACCAATTCCCACCATTTGTTAATGACCAATTAATGTTAACATGTCATTAACATATTAATTACATCATTAGTACATGGATAAAGATTGATTTGGAAACTTTCACTAAAATAGTTGAACATGTTTTTTCTCCATATTCAAAGCTCTTACACAAGCATCATTTGGGCAAGTTTTCAAACTCTCTTCTCCCATTGGTGGAGACTAGGTGATGATGATTACAAACCTTATGTGGGAGGGGATTGTGATTTTTGAGATAATAAGGACTAAAGAGGAAAAGAAAAGAGCAGGGGGTGTTGTGTGATATTGAGGTGAGGAGAAGTTTGTGATTAGGGAAAAAGGAAAATGATGAGGATGCGGGAAGCTTGAGTGATTCTATTAAAGGTGGAGAGAAAAAAAAATTGAAAATCAATTGTGTGGGCAAAGAGAAAAAAAATGTGATATGCATGTCAATGAGAGTGTATTTAGGGTTAGAATTAGATGTTGCAATGAATGAGCGAGAAATGGTGTTGCCCCTGAGAGAATCTAAGAGAGTGTGGGCTGGGCCTTGTAAGGTGTGCAAATGAGAATAAGTGAGAAAATGTGTGGTCCTTTTGTATGTGAGCTTAGCGTGAAAAAAAGATTGATATGAGAGTGTGAGGGTCTATGCATGTATATGCTTAATGAGAAAGAATGGGGGTTGTTATGCATTGAGAAAAATAACAAATCGTGTGTGCTTCACGGTGTAGAGAAATTTGCTATTGATGTGTGTGACCCGATGCAGTGTTCAGAAAAAAGATAAAATGGAATGTTGGATCATTACTATTCACGAGGCTTCCACATCTACAATATTTATTTTTTATTTGTTTTCAATAATAATTCTTTCTTTCATTTTGCTCTTTGACCAATTATCCATGAATTTTATTTCTTTTTTTCCTTTCTTTTTTTTCCGAACTGCATTACAAATTTAAAAGAAATGCAAACAAATTTTAAGTTTGTCTTTAAATTGGGTTAAAACAATGATAAAAAAAGATTTTTTTGCAGATTTTTTATTCTTTATTTTTACTTTTAATTTTTCAAAATTTTTGCATTTTTATTTTTAAATGGCCAAATAAAATTTGGTGTTCACACTAGGTTAATCATCCATTATGTATGCATGTTACCCTCATCGGCCAATCTTTACTCTTTCATTAATGCATAGGCATGTATGGGGTACCCATTTCATTAGTTTGGCACCAGTTCACCCTGTACGAGGAATTTCACCTTAAAGGTGTTACATCCCACCCATGTGTGTCACTACACATTCCATAATGAACCAACAATCTATTCATATGGCGTTACAATCCCAACAGCAAGCATTACCGAACTTGGGGTTACACCCCACCCACACGTGTCACTTAGCATTCTCAAAGGAATTAATTGTCTATTCACATGGGGTTACCTCCATCCACACGCATTACTTCACGTGGAGTTACATCCCACCCACACGCGTCACTGTGCATTATCAAGGAAACAATAGTCTATTCGTGCGAGGTTACATCCGATCGACACACATTACTTCATGTGGAATTACATCCCACCCACATGCATCACTACGCATTCTTGAGGGAACCAACAGTCTATTCACGCGGGGTTACATCCGTGATGCATGAGTGGATTACTTTTTTTTTCTCTTTCTAAACTAAAGTGTGATGGTGATGCGGTACCACACTTTTGACAGTATAGATCAAATAATGAAATTATCCTTCTCTTCTCAGAGATTGCCTGTTTAGTTTAACAATTATTGCTATTTAATTAAATTTAAACAAAAGAGAATTAATTAAGAAATTTAAGTTTTGAATAATTTGAAAAATGAAATTGAAAATTGAATTGAGCAAGTAATTATTAAAATTGAGGATAAATCAATAATAGAAAACTTCCAAGATTGAGGAATCACACAATAATTCACTATTGGATTAATTGTCTCGCCTAATGCTCTAATTAGTTCTCTTTGAAGGTGAATTAACCTAAGATAACCTTCGTTCTTTTTCAGGACACAGAGATGTATCAAATTGAATTAATCCTTACTTTCGTGATAGCTATGTTCAATTAAACACATTAAGTTTTTTGTTAATTCAATGAATATCGTCAATTCGATCGCAAGTTAAGTTAGTCATCGATTTATTTCATCCCTTCTAACTTTTTGCTGATTGTGAAATATCCCAATTCCTATGATATCTAACTATTAACGAGGAAAGTATGAAGGTAGCATCCCAGTATTAGAGAATAAAGTCTCATATCAGATGGGATAAAGAAAAGTAAAATGTATATAAATGAGGTGGTTGTGTCCGAAAAAATGTCTATACTTTTTTTGGACCAACTCTCACTCCTTATACAATCCACTAATCCTACACACTTCACATTGGGCTTGTGTAAAAAATCCAAAATGATATCAAAGTCCAATGCCTAACAAACCATATTGATCCAAAAAGAAAAAGAAAAAAACAACAAAAAAAAGTAAACAAAAATTGAACTAGGCCTCTAAAACTCAAGTATAAGGAGCACAAAACCAGACTAGAGGTCTTTGAGACTCTCTTGAGTACAAGCCTAGGAAAGAGGGAAAAAAAAAGAAAAAAAAAAGAACAAGTCACAATTGAGCCAACAAAAAAAAAAAACCCAATTAAACTTGAAGAGGAATGTTGGAGAATGAAGTTTCACATTAGATGGAATAGAGAAAAGTAAAATGTATATAAGTGAAGTCATTTTGTCCAAACTCTCACTCTTTGTACAACCCATTAAGCTTATACTTTTCACGTTAGGCCTGTGTAAAAAATTCAAAACCCAAGACCGTAAGATTATTTCCAGATAGCAGACAAGACAACAATGTCAATGTAGCGTGCAGCTGCTCAACAAGTCATTTACTACGTTAATGAAGTTGACAAAATTGTCTGTGGAGTTTGGCAATTGCATCACGGCCATTGTACTCACCCTAATTCTATATTATTACCAACGGGGTGTCGGCGTTTCTTGTGAAATTAATCATCACGCTATTGGTAGCTAATCCTTCCTATGCCATGATGTCTTTCAACTTTCTTCCCTGCTGTATGCTCCGAGAATCTAATACGTTGGCAAGAACAGAAGAAAGTCCACGGTTGAACCAAACTATTTTATTTCAAAACAAAAAAATTGGTGAAATTGGAGAAAAGGAAAAAGACCTGTACCAGTTCAATTACACATTCACTTATTCCCTTATTTATACTTGTGATTGTGAAGGGAAGCAACGAAATCTTCAATGTATTGGTTATGGAGCTCTTTGTTGCTGAATTTCTTGCCCATATCTTTAGCATTTCTCCTATAAGCACTTCCCTCCTCATCCACCATTGCCAATCTCAACGCCTTGGTCACTGAGCTCCTTGTGAACGACCCGTCTCGCTCATTCCTTGGAATCTCAATTCCCACTTTCTTCTCTTCCATTACTCTTGAATACAAAGCTTGGTCCAGCAAGAATGGCAACATCACAAGAACGTGTCCAAAGTAGAGATTTTCGATCATTGAACCAGAACCACAGTGAGTCAGGCAACCACCAACCGAGTCATGAGCCACGATCTTAGGCTGGGGTGCCCAAGTTTTCCACGCAACCCCACGATCTTTGGTCCGATCCTCAAACCCATCTGGCAACTCAACTGACCCCTTCCTCAAAACCCAGAAGAAAGGCAGGCCGGAAAGCTCAATGCCAAAAGCCAACTCATTGAGGTCTTCTTGGCTCAGTTTCACCTCACTCCCAAATGCAACATACACCACTGATGAGCCTTGTTGTGTCTCTAACCATGCCTTGATTTGAAGCCAATCGGGGCTATTGTCTTCCTCATCAGAATCTTTTACTTGCATCGATGGTGGAAGCAACCCCACGGGGACCACAGGCTTGTGGTAAAACTCAGCAAGATAATCTAACCACTCCGGTTCAAGATCTCTGGAGCTTCTAATGACAAACATGTCACAACCAGAATTTGCTTTGTTGAGATCAAAACAGGTGAGGCACCGGTCTCATTAACTTTGACATCTTCTAACAACTTATTGACCTCGTAGGGTCTTAGACCAATCTTTGTAGGGAAAGGAACCCACTTGGGAGGGCCATAGTAGTCATCAGGATTTGCTCTAAGGGCAGCAGCATTACCAAGTTGTTGTTTGGGTGCGTCAAAGAAGCATATGCTCCATGCAGGGCAGGGACTGAAATAGGCACAGGGAATGTGGAGGGTCCCGGCTAGTTGTGGTATCCAGCTGGCTGCAAAATCATAGAAAACCCAATCAGGATTCAAGGTTTTGAGTACCTCGGACACAGGTTGTTGGAGAGCATCATAGGCCAATTTGAGGTAATAGAGCTTGTTGGAGGGAATGTCCATAGTGGAGTCAGCATCTTCTGGGAGATGGTTTTTGTCGGTGTGGGGCGATAGGGGCAATTTGGTTAGTTTAACAAATGGTGATAAGGTTTGAGAGAGTTTGGGCAGGCGATCTATTATCTTAGGGGTGGATATAAGGGTGACAATGTGACCCTTTTGTGCAAGGATCTTGGAAACCTCGAAGCAGGGGTATACGTGACCCATGGCTAGCCATGGGAACAACGCAACTTGAAGAGGCTTATCGGTTTTGGCATTGGGAGAAACTGAAACTGAGTGATCCATCGGTATTCGATACTTTTCTCTGTACAAGGAAAAAATGTCATCCGTGTTGTGTTTAATATAAGCAAAATGAATCCAAGAGGAAGAGCTCCGTCTCCCTCCAAAAATGCATAGACAGCAGTGGCATGTGAACCACGCAGCTATTATTTTATTTCATTTAAGCTGTGGTATAATTAAAAAGACTAAGAGAGATTGTTGATTGTTCCCACAAAAAATGCATAGTCGTACAATACGGCGCATCTGATTTTCAGATCCAAATGACTTGTTCTTTTTGAGTTAACATATATAGAAACAAAAAAATTAACAAATAAAAATACTTTTTATGAATTTAATTAAAATATAAAATGATTTAAATTTTATGTCTAAAATGATTTATTACTTTAAATTTATATTTAACATGATTTATAATATTGTTATTTTATAATGATATTACATAAAATTAAACTCAACTTTTTAATTACGTATCATTTTTTTCATTAAAGGGCAAGAAGCGGGACAAATGATTTTTATTAAGAACATATATGCAGGTGATGCAGTTTAAGAAAAAAAAAATTATCAGAACATTCTCCAAGATCTTATCACAATATTATTACAGTTGTTTTCTTCAAAAAATTCAATCCTGAGACACTAAACTTTTCCCTAAACAAATCTAGCAACTAATATTCGTTGCAAAGATTGCAATTTGTTTTAAGAAAAAAGTTCTGCAAACAAAGACAGAAAATACAACCATTAGTCAATCACTAGAGATCCAAGCGAAAACGAGTAGAGCATTCAAACAATGAATAGCATCTAAGAGAAGAAAATAATGTTGAATCCCACATTGACACAATTGGGAAACTCATTCAAATCTGATATACATATCTGCTTAGTAATTAGGAAACTAAGTAATGTCAAGTTAGTTTCTTGAAGCCTAACTCTTGAAAAGCATCAATTCATCCACCAGTTTTTCCAAATTCAGAAAGGACGAACCATTAGTGTTGGTAGCTTCTTCTGCCATTTTCTTCCACTCAATTGCTTTTTTCTTCATCTCCTTACCCTTTTCACCCTCTAATAACTCCTTCACAAGCTTTTCCACTTCATCCCTTGTAACATTATCACTATCCATCTCCATGCCAAAAGCCCATTCACGACAAATATACCTGCAATTAAGAATTTGGTCATTGAAAAAAGGACAACATATCAGAGGCACCCCATTGGTTATGCTTTCAAGCGTGGAATTCCAACCACAGTGAGTCAAAAACCCTGCCACTGCAGGGTGCTTCAAAACTTGATCTTGAGGACACCAACCCACCAATAAACCTCTGCCTTTGGTTTCAGCTACGATTTCGGGTGGCAAGATTGAAGCCTCACCCTCAACTAAATCAGGCCTAATCACCCACAAAAACTTTTTCTTGCTATTTGATAGTCCCCAAGCCAATTCAACAAGTTGGTGGTGTCTCATGACTATAACACTACCAAAATTCACATAGAGAACCGAATTGAGTTCCTCTGAATCCAACCATTTGAGACATTCAGACTCTTCTTTCCACAAATTACATTTAATAGAATCAAATATACTCTCTGAAGTTTGATCAAGGAGCAACTCCAGTGGGCCTATGGTGTAAAGTTTAGGAAACATTGTGGAGAGTGCATTCAGCACATCATGCTCCAAGGCATCAAAAGTTGGCAGAATAATAGCCGAAGCTTTTGAAGCTGCTTCAATTTGTTCTACCACAAAGTCCAAAAGTATATCATTTGGATCTGTGGTACGATAGATGCCAGGAAGGTCCCTCAGAGTGATATTCTTCATGCCAGGGATCCAGTCTATGACAGTGTCTAAATGCCCACTTGTCAAATAGTTTGCATCTGAAAAACAAGATCAGAATGAAAAAAAATATATATTATACTAGTAATTTGAATCAAATTATAGTGAACATTGTATTATAATGGTCCCCACCTTTAAGTGGTATTAGGCGTCTATCCATGAGATTCTTGCATTCTTTGAAGCTCATGAAGCCACAAGCACTGTGAGTCCAAAAGAGTATGTTGGGTAACCCAAACTGCTGAGAAGCTTTGATTGTGAAGGACATGATACCATCTGAGAAAATGCAAGTTACTGGAGGGGCATGAGAGGCCTGAGAGTCATTAAGTTTTGAGATGAGATTGCAGAATGGGATAAAACAACTCCTTTTGGTGGAGTCACACAAAGCTGGGATGCTTTGAGTTGCATCCATGTTGGTGGGAGGAAGACCATCAGGAATGGTCTCAAAGTGGAAACGTGGCAGGCCATTGAGGGCATTAGGGCCTCTAGACTTGAGGAGGCGTTGGTGATTGAACTCAGTGTTCACAAAGGTTATGTGGAAGCCTTTGCTGTGGAGGAGCTTTGCTAGTTTAAGAAATGGATTTATGTGACCTTGTGTTGGAAATGGGATCAGAAGAGCATGTGGCTTCTTGGTTCCTGGTAGTAAACCCATGTCTGAAATGAATCAGTTTGTGTGAGAGGACGCGTGTGACAGAGAGAGATTAATTGCGGCCAAAGATCATCAAACGTATATTGCTAGATGAAAGCAAGTGGTTAATTTCAAAGGTTAAACTTCAACAGGCGGTCATCTCTTTATGATTGTATCAACCGTAGTGTCTCTGTCCACCAACATGTTAAGATTCCGTTGTAAATATTTGAGCCACGGGTCTTGCATACTTTTTTTATCTCCATCGGCCAAGAAATAAATATAGTTGGTGGAACCAAAATGCTAGATGACATCAAGAAAGAGATACAGAGAGAAATATAAGAATGTTAGGTAATATGATATTATAGAAAGGAGATATAAAGAAAAATAATAAGAAATAATGAAATATTTGAAGTGAAATAGTGTTTAAATATCATTAATAAATTCATTTCATCACTTCCACGTAATAGTCTCACTTAAAGAAAAACAACATTAAATTCATGCATGACCAACTAGAGGGGATTGGGCTTCAACTAGAGGGAAGGGATTGGGCTTTCCCTTCGGGAAATAGCCAAACCCTATGTGTTTCAAGTCCAAGGGTCTACATGTATGGAACTTCTCTCATCGTTGGATGCTACCTAATTCTTCAATTTTCAAGCTTCACAATTTTGATGTCACAAAATGGATTGAAATTGGGATAGGGGTGGATCAATTCAACAAGGCTGGATTGAGACGTGGCACATAAGTGGCTGTGCATGTAAAACCGTTAATGGTGACGCTTGGACTCACTCACGCATTATTAACACTAAGGGAAGTTGAGAGGGAAACAATAAAACTCTTGAGCAATTGGTTTAGGTTAATCCGCTGGAATATGGCACAGGTAAAATGACGGAAAACAATTTATTAAAATGAGCTCCAGGTATGTTGTTGCGTGAAGGAAAAGTTGAAGAACGCGGCTGGGCTACACTTCGGTTTCAATCAAAGGTTATCAATCCGTAGCATTCCTGGACCCCTTTGGTTTTCCTTATTTGGGGTTCATAAGAGAGCCCAATTGGGTTTGGAAATCATGGATCCAAGTGGGAAATCAATAGAGACAAAAAAAAAGCTAGCTACATATATGGATAATCACGTGTAAATTGAGCTTCAATGACCAAAAAGATGGTTAATTGGATTTTGCTTGTATTTTGGCCGCCAATTGTGTGTCGAATGCCGTTGATAGTCTTGGATTCATGAAGGAAGCCAAGCAAACAAGTGACAGTTAATATTGGATTGTGTCGTTGGGGGATCTATTGTTTGCATTTATTTTTATTCCGAAATTACCTAGTGACGGAATCGCGTTTTCATTGTGATTTTGTATAACAGAAACGCGTTTCCATTATGATTGAGGGGTGTGCCCATTTTTACATAATGAAAACACGTTTTTGTTATGTACTTGGAATTTAATTGTTTAACCCAAAGAAATCTTGACCCATTTACGTCAACCACAAACAGCCGAAGAGATCATCGCGTGCTTGCATGAAGATAAGGCTTCAACGACCAATCAACTGTTAGTTTGAGTGAACAATGACAATGCATCTATTTATTGTTTTTTGTGTTTGTATCAAATCTATGTAGAAATGCTTTCAATTTATCGAATAATATTGGTTACGTTTTGTTTGTTTGTTTTTATTTGTATCACGTGCTACAATTCTAACAACATAATAGTGATACCACCAATGCAAGAAGTGTAACATATATAAAATTTGAAACATCTATAAAATCCAAAAATATATACAATAAGGTACGTACATAATGGATAAAATGCTAAAAAAGAGATCTAATAGTAAAGAACAAGAAAAAAAATTCAAACATCAGATATGGTCATCGTTTTCCTCTGCCTTTTCCTCTGATAGGTGCACATGGACTTCATGCCCAACTGAGCAATGGTCAATGCCTCTCGGATCATGCTATCACCGTTAGTGCCCTCAAGCACCACCCTCAAACACAACATGCGCTTCATAAGGCTAGCAACCCTCTCCCACTATGCTTACAAAAAAAGAAATAGAAACTTTATTCAAAAATATGTCATTGGTATCGTAAAAACACATCGTAAAGAAATGGATACTTACCTGACATGAATGGGTGTTGCTAGACGAAGAATGCTATGGCATAGGAAGTCGCGAAGGATCTCCCACCATTGAAGGTGTCGAAAATGGAGGAGAAACCTAGTGGAACTACTCAAGGTCATCCATGCAAGTCCATGGAGCATTATATGGCACAACCACTCCTCTATCCATGATGTGTGCCTCCCAGCCCTCTTAATCATCAAACTGGCTCGTAAACAATGGGAAGTGAACAAGTAGAGGGAAAAGGATCCCATGGATATAGCCAAATTGTCTAAGGACCCTCTTTGATAGATGTGTACGCATGTGGGAACAACAACAAATGAAGCTAGGGTAGAATGAGATTGACTCTAACGGGTGAACAACCTTGTGTGCCTCATATGGCACCCACATAACATCATCCAACTGTAACTGGTCTAACGCTTCCTTGGTCCCTTGTGCAAGACTCGTGCCCCTTGTCACATTTCGTTAACAAAGGCAGGGCTGCTACTCTAATTAATCAATGCTTGGCGACCTTTCCACGGTAGTGGAAAAGTATTCATAGATCCACGTTTGTAATCTGCAATTAATAAATTAAATTACATAAACAGAATAAACCTTAAACAAATATAAACCCTAAAATAAATATCATATCGTAAGGAGGCTCATGTATCCTCCAAATTGCACTCTAGATCAGAGGCTAGCAATGCTAAGTTAGTCATAGAGGAATGCCAGCACAGTTGAACCCCAGCAATATACTGCGCATGCCAGGAGCTGATGGACGACATCTAGATAGCAGACCTGGACATACATAGAGCTCTTGTCGGCAAATATCATGTAGCCAACAAGATGTAGGAGATATGTTTTCATAGCAAACATCGTCTTACTAGCTACGACGAATGCAATGTATATGTCCCTCAGCCAGGATAACTCCATGCAAGCTCCTTTTATCATCGCAGCATGTGCCTCAACATGCGCAGTGCCTAGCTCACTCAGCAATAATCTGATGGCCTCATCACGGCTATAATAGATATGCTCGCACACCCTGCTTGTAATAGGCAAGTGCAAGAGACATGACACGTCATCTAGGGTGAGGGTCATCTCCCTTGTGGGCAAGTGGAAGGAGCTGGTGTCCTTATGCCACCGCTCAACAAAGGCACATACCATGCCCTTGTTGGCAGCAACATACCATGCATTTATATGTGAGGCGAGACCTAAACTCCACATTAGTCCTGCCACCTATTGGTGTGTTGGCATTAACAATACCTTACCCTCATGGCTGATCAGCCTCATCTTGCAGTGGAGCCATCCAATCCAAATATGTCCTACAACGTGGTCCTTATTGGACCTAAGCAATGACAAGTATATAGGACCTCCTGAAAATTGAGGTCTAACAATCTGATGAGCCAAATCTCCCTCAAGCTCATTTGCCTCTTGTACTTGAGGCTCTACCTTGGGTACATCATTATATACTTCTTCCTCATACCACTACTACTATTGTTGCTGTCTGCACTACTCCTTAGCTGTTGCTACCTATTTAGCTCATCGTGTAGATGCAGTCAGCGGTGGACACCTTGGTGTGCTTGGTGCGTCATCTGGCAAAGAGCCTCATCTAGGACGAGGGACACCAAATCTCGTGTGTGGCATAATGAACCTGGAAATTAGTTAGTAAATAATTAATAATCAATATTATTATTAGAGATATCCTAAAATAATCAATTTAATTATTAAACTACTTATATTATCAAAGACAAATAATTTAAATTATTAAATTCATATAAATAATTAAAATTAAAAATTTTAGAATATTATACATAAATTAAATTATTTATTTCATTCAAGTAAAAAAATATTTAAAAACAAATCATTAAAATAATATAAATAATTAAAAAAAAATTAATTCAAAAACAAATAATTTAAAATATTTAATTTATTAAAATAAAAAAAATATTTTAAAAAATAATTAAAATCATATAAATAATAATTAAATAAAAATAAATTTAAACTTCACACTATACACAACAAAATCGCAAAACAATGGAATCGTGATTTCAAATTAAATATAAAAAATAAAAATAAAAACACTTATCAGTGAAGTTCCTACGAGAGCATGGCCGCTTAAAGGGGAAGACAAGTGCAGTACTTCGATGAGATGATCTTTCGGCGACAGAGGTTTGGCGGTTATGTGCGATAGAGGGAGTGAAAGGAGAAAAAAAGAAACCAACGGTGGAAGGGGAGGAGATGGGATGGGAAGTGTTTTAAAAAGAAGAGGGAGGGATAGGAAGGGACAGGGTTAGTTATGTGTTTTTATTTGCTTTTGGAAAAAAAAAAAAAGAGGGTGAAAAGAGTAGAAAAGAGTGTGGGAATAGCAGACCCCCCCTGTTGTTTTGCATTTATGGTTGCCCCAAATGTGTGATTGATGCTTAACAAATAAGTGGTATAAAGCAGTCTATGATGCCCAGCGAGAAAGAAAGATTACATTCAGCATTCCAGGGCCATGGCTTTGCACGTTCATTACAGCAAATTAAGAATTGAAATGGCCTAATAAGATTTAAGAGGAGAAATTGTCAGATCTAAATAATTATGTTTAATGAAGAATTTAATTGTTTCCATTAAAGCTATTTATTATAGAATTTTGATAGATTTATGTTAACAAGATATATTTCAAAATTAAAAGATGATAAAAAAGTTAGAGATATAAATACTATAATAATAACATTTTTCGTAAAACATAATAATAATAAAATTAAATATTATAAATATGTAGTTAAATTTAAATGATTTATAATATTCTACTTTAATTAATTATTAAGTATGTAAATTAAAAAATAAATTAATGTGTATATACATAGGTCTGCTTTACTTTTTAATTTGTTGCTTTAAAATATATATTTTGAGCAATAATAATTAAAAATAAAGATTTTATAGACTTGAACCTATGCATTAATATAATATTTAATGCTATTAAATATTATTTAATGTTATATTTATATATTTAAAAATTTATTATGAAATAAAAGTAATTATTTCAAAATTTAATATAGATAAATATATACTTTAAAATTTCTTTATATATATTACTATTTAAAAATTGGTTTATAAAATATTATTTTAAAAAATGTGAATATATATGTATATATATATATATATATATATATATATACATATATATTGACAAATATATATAATAATTTGTCTCTAAACTTTTATCTTTAACTATTATTTTAAATAAATTATTATGAATTGTTATAAATTTACTAAATATCTAAAAGAATCCTTTTTAAACCAAAATAAAAACAAAATAGATTCATAATAAGAATTTGTTTCTTAATTTATATCCATATTTATTATTTAAAAAATTGTTATAAATTATTTTTATTTTAATGTGTATATTAACTTTTACTTTTAATTATTATTCATAAAACACGTTTTAAAGCAATCAATTCAAAAAAATAAAATACATTTGAGCATAAGAATTAATATATATATATAAAAGAAAGGTTGCTAGAGTAATTTTTTCTACCTAAACTAGAGGTATATAAATCATTTTAAATTTTTGCATTTAATATTAGTGTTATAAATATATATATATATATATATATATATTTATATATTTAAAAAAATAGTAAGTAATGAAATTAAAATTAAATAACAAATAACAACAATAGTAATAATAATAATAGGCAAATCTCATTGCACTTATTTGGAGTGTTCAATTTATGTCGCGTTTAGGTTAACCAATGTAAAAATTTAACCATATCATATAATTAAATTAATACCTTCTAAATAATTAAAATTATATTTAAAATAATTTACAACTATTATATATATATATATATATATATATATTTATATATATTATAATAATAATTCTTATGGATAAATAACTTTAAAAAGTAATAAGTAATGAAATTAAAATTAAATAACAACAACAATAATAATGATAGACAAATCTCATCACACTAATTAAGAGTGTTCAAGTATTGTGACATTTAAATTAGCCAATTCAAAACTTTAACAATATTACATTATTAAAATTAATATCTTCTAAATAATTAAAAATATCATTTAAAATAATTAAAAACTATATATATTTAATAAAAATCATACTATTTCATCAAATTTAAAATAAATTTTATTTTTTACAATAACTATATTTAAAATTGTTAATTATTAACACATAAAAATAAGTACGTGTTAATATAATATCCATAATAACAATAATGACCACTCAAATTTAAATACTTATATATTCATATTTATTATACTTACATTCATTTTCAATTTATGCATTCCATATAGGTACAACATTATCATAACTTGCAGAAAGAACAAATCATAATAAATTTTAACAAGCTTAATATTTTTGAACACAACATCTGCTCAATTAAAATATAATTAGCCATCTTTTTCAATTTTTGTGTAATTACATTTAAACAAGCTCGTGCAATGCATGAGTTTAAAATCTAGTGTAATGCATTTGAGGTTGTAAGATATAAAGGAGTGCTAGGAACAAGAAATTATTATATAGTCCAGGATTATCAAGTGTTTATGGTCCCAACCAATGTTTATATAGTACATATTTAAATTTTATAATTTATGGAAAATAAATAATTACACTTGATTACATATCATGTGAAGATTAATGGAGGCTATGGTAGTCCAAAAGCACCTAACTATTTCTTGCTAGGAACACACTCTCTAACACACACCTCCCAAGACATACTACAAAATCATGAGAGAGAGTCATTAAATAAGATGTAGGACCTACACATTTTTGTAATTTCTAAAAATTTTAACCAATAAAAAAGTGTATTTAAAAGAGTGTGTTGTTAACCTTTCTCTAAGATATAATGGTCGTCCAAACTAACTAACTAACTAACTTACTATATATATATATATATATAAGGAGGGATCAAATTACACCATGTAACTTTAACTTATTTTTACACCATCAATAAAGGTGAATTTTGTTAATTCAACAGTTGAATTATAACTTTATATTACTATGATTGTTTGTTTCAAATTTTGTTAAAATTGAATAATAATAAGAAGGTGATCAAATTATTCATATTTTATTATATTTTGAAAATTATATATTACATTGATTTTGATCTATGTGTATAAAGTATCAAATAATTTTGGATTAATATAAAATTTTGTATATATAATCTATGTAAAAGGAACTTTTAGTCTAATGGTAGATTTAATTTTTTTTATCTAATTAAAAGCTAATAAATAGTATTATTCTGGAAGTTACTCGGACATTCAGCCTTAAATCAGCCCACTTACTGCCTATCTTGGCTAGCATGGCCATGAATATCCTAGATCACAATTCTTTGTTATCCTAGTTTGATGTTCTACCTACCCCGTTACGACGTGGAAAGCGCCTAACGACAAGGAAAGTGTGTAATGAGGCACCAAAATGAATGTTGCCACATGGCACCTAACCTTAACGGAATTTCTCTTCAAAACACTCTATATAAAGGGCTCCACCCTCACCAAGTGCACACGCTCTCTCTCATTCTCACTCATCCTTGCACCCTTACTAACTTAAGCATTGGAGTCCTTGTAGGTACCACCACTGGAGACGTCTGAAACCACCATGGGAGCTCACCAAAGATCTTCTCTTATGTTCACCACACAACATTAGCACAGTTTGTGGGAATCATTTTGTGATTCATTTCAATTTCTTCATTGTTCGAAGATCTATTTATGATGGTTAGCACGAGAAACTACAGGTCTGTTGTGGCACCTTTGTCAACAAAGCTTCCACCACTGTCACTTAGGGATAGTGAAGCCGCTTTTTCCATACTTGAAGCAGTCCCTGAGGAAAATGGTGTTCCGGCACCTTCAGTCACTATAGCTAACCTCACTATATTACTAGAGTAGTCGAAAAAGATGTTGAAGGAACAGGAGAGGATTATTGAGGAGCTTTGAGCGGAAAAGGAGAGTAAGAAAGCTATAGAGAATAGCTACGATCACATTGAAGGTCTGTAGCATCCACTTTGAGACTAGGTCATGTTGCGTCAGAGGTGTGTGACGCATATGGCAGGGGAGGCAAATGAAGACAATGAGATGATTCCATTCAACCTTCCTTTTTCTGCGAGAATTTTAAGTTTACAGGTTTCGAAGCAGCTACAACAGCTGTCTTCGTTGGAGTTATATGATGGATCTACTGATCCAAACGATCACCTTTCAATGTTTGAATTGGCAATGTCCTATAAAGGAGCTTTTGCCTCATTAACATGTAGAGCGTTCTCGCTCTCGTTGAAAGGAATGCACTAAAATGGTTTCAGTCTTTGGAACCGAGATCCATTAACTTATGTATGATGCTGAAAGAGATGTTTAAGACCACCTTTACAACTAGCAAGGCTAGACTTAAAACCAAGGCAGACCCGAGGGAGATTCCCCAAGGCGGGAATAAGCCGTAGAGAGATTATATTAGCAAGTTTAATCAAGAGGCAAGGGCGATTGAAAACCTACAACCCGGAGTGGTGTTGATGCTGGCTAAGGATGGGGTAAAGGAAGGCTCGCTTTTCTTTATGTCAATTGCTAAAATGCCTCCAATTTCAATGGAGGAATTTTGAAGAAGGTAGAGAAATACATTAATTATGAGAACATGCTTGAGACCGGGAAAGTGAAGACGGCCGAGAATGTAACACAAAATAAGAATCTATAATCGAACGTTAACATACCATCACGTCATGAGAACCGAGGTTTGTACAAAGGAGGATAGAGGTTCAAAAACTATATGCCATTAAATAGCTCTAGTGAAAGAATTTTGAATGGGGTATATAATGTAGAGTTTGTTGAAGAAGGGATAAAACCCTCGAAACTGATAAGAAATAGAGAAGGTGGAGATCAGTCCAAATATTGTCTATATCATAGGGTGCTAGGACATGACATTGATGAGTGTTATCAGTGGAAGGATGCCATTGAATTGCTGATTAGACAAGGAAGACTTAGCCACTTTGTAAAGCAGAATGGAGGTAATCACGACAGAGTATGACATCCCTCATTGCTAAGGAGGGAAAGGAAGAAGTCCTAGAAGGGGACGTTCCCCACCCAGGAGGGAAAGATCACCAAACCAACATAGTCTTATGAGGAGTTGTTCCCCAACTTGACCATCAGGAAATGATACTAAGGTTCAGATTATCCAACGGCAATCACCATGGCTATTATCATCTCGGCAACCTGCAAGATCTTCTACACATTCTCCCATGAGGAGTCATGAGATCTTATATGTTATAGCAGGCAGATTTTCAAGAGGAAGTCTATTGAACAATGTAGGAAAAAGGCATGCTAGACAAGTATTGACAACCACTTTTGGGGTTTGTGCTATTGATAACCTTACTAAGAAAAGGGCACTGTCCATAATTTTTGATGATTCTGACTATGTTGATGTTGTGCCAAACCATGATGATTCTCTCATGATAAATGCTCTCATGGCGAATAAGGAGGTCCATGGGCTCTTGGTGGACACTAGGAGCTCGACCGACATTATGTTTTATGAGCTTTTTAGGAACCTAAAAATTTCAGAGTTCGAGTTGATGCCTTATAATGAAGGTTTGATTGGATTCTCAAGGTACCACATTATGTTGGTAGGATACATAAAGTTGCATGTGACCTTTGGAAGGTCGCCTTTTACAAAGACGGTAGCTACTCAATTCATTGTAGTAAATACTAAATCCTCCCATAATGCTATTTTTGGGAGATCGATTTTGAATGCTTTAAGAATAGTTATCTCTGATGTCACATCTAGCAATGAAGTTTGTCAGTGATAACATGGAGGTAGTCACTCTTTAGGGATACTAGAAGAAAGCGAGAGAGTGCTACAAGGAGTCTCTTAAAGTTAGCCCTAAACCCGAGTTGGAATACAAACATAACCATGGGAAAGGCAAAGTGTTGTTAATCGAGTTAGACTGCTGAGATGAGATGAAAAAGGACTCCTAGATACCTTGATCAAAACCAGAAGGAGAGTGCATCTTGATCCTGGTAAGAAAAGAAGCCAGTTAGGTCATGAAAACCTTGACAAGAAGATAAAGGAAGATTTATCAACCCTTATGAAGGATATCACCATCTTTTTTGCTTTAAAGTCGACTGACATGCCCTGGATAGATCCAAATTTCTTTTGCCATCGGCTGGAGGTGGATCCATCGGCAAAGCCGATGTGCCAACGAAGGAGAAAGATGGCCCCAAATTGCTTGCAGGAGATTGAGAGGCAAGTTGATGAATTGTTGAAGGTTGGGTTCATCCGAGAGGTGAAATATACCACTTGGTTGGTCAACATGGTACTTGTTAAGAAACAAATTGGTAAATGGAGAATGTGCATTGATTACATTGATCTTAATAAGCACTGCCCAAAAGATTCGTATCTTATCCCTAACATTGACAAGCTGGTAGACGACTCTTTTGGGTTTCATTATCTATCCTTCATGGGTGCTTATTCTTGATATAGTTAACTTCCTCTATACTCAGACGATCAGGAGAAAACTGCTTTCATGACCAAGAAGGCCAATTATTGTTATAAGGTCATGTCTTTTTGGTTAAAGAATGCCAGAGCTATGTATTAGAGGGTGATGAATAAGGTGTTGGAGGAGTAGATAGGGCGAAACTTAGAAGTATATGTGAATGATATGATTATGAAGAATGCTACTCTCGAGGCACACCTTTAAGAATTAGAGGAAACTTTTTCCTAGCTAGCAAAGTACAACATAAGGTTAAACCCCCAATAAATGCATGTTTGGAGTTTCAGTGGGAAAATTCTTATGGTATTAGCCATCATTTCCATAGTTGCTACCTCGGGAGTGCATGGGTTCCTAGGTGGTCTTCCTTTTCCCACCATGTTCTTTACCTATACTGCACCATATATTAAGTTGATCAAGCTCAATACATAGTAATCAAGTAAGGTAGAATCCCTAGCAAGAACAAACAAGATTAACGAACTACACAAACTAGCACACATCATCCATTGTCCAAAGGATTAAACTACTTTGATACTAAAACATAACACCTTGAGAAGTATTACCTTAAGCTTATACATTTTAATCATCAGAGTGCAGATAATAGAAACATATATATAAGGATATCACAATATGTTATGCCATTACTTAAGAAATTCACCCAAAGAAGACACCTTAGTCAATTAGCATGCATCTTTTTCTTTACATAAGCTTTTGGTCTTCAATTGGCATCTGGAAGGATTACTAACCTCCTTTTCCCAATGGGGACTCCTTAATATTCTCATATATTCACATCATGTCCCTAAACAACATTTCAGTATGCATCAATGTTAATAAAACATCATAAAATGATATGAATAGTATGCAATTCTAGGTGTCTCTTGCTTAGTGAAGTAATAGTCTTGCTCAGTGTTGGTTCCTAACACTTAGTGCCAAACCACCAAACTCCAAGATTGGTTCCAGGGGTCTCATGCTTAGTGTCGAAATCCCTATGCTCAACACCAAACTTGGCACTTAGCGCCAAACCACCGAACTCTAAAGTTGGGCTCCAAAGGTTCCACATTTAGCAGAGAAAGATCCACGCTTAGTACGAGACAATAAACCTTTACCTTCTTGACTACGATGCTTAGAATAGAAATCCCTATGCTCAACATGGACTGCGACTGGAGCAGAGCATAGGGAGTTGCAATTTTCTAGCTCCTTGGCCATTAATGGCTTTCCAAAGTCCTAACCATGTAAATGTAAAAAAAACCCCTTTTCAACCCTTAATCCATGTAAAACACCCAAATCCCTAAATGTTTCTCATGTGAGGGTTTAAGATTTAAACCCCCAAATCAAACCATAAAAATGCAAAAACAACAAAGGAAAAAGGGAAGAAAATGAAACGGAAGCATCCACTTATAAGTTCCAAGAGGTATTGAATGTATGGGTGTCCCTTGCTCCTTTTCCTTCTCCTTTCTCTTCTCCTTTCCCTTTTCTAAGACTAGAGGTGTATGTGAAAGAAAGTGAGGGTGAAAGATGGCTGTTAAGTTGATATGAATGCCAATTGACAAATTTTTGAATGATTCAGAGATGGAATGATTTAGTTGATACTGAACCTACAGATAATGGGAATTCAAACTCAAAACACATGTTTTTCTTATATGTTGACCATTCCTATGATGGTAGTGAGTTAGAAATAGAGGATGAGCATTCAACATTTATAAGTAAATTATGCATATTTAAGCTTTTTTATCTTTAAATATGACATAAATACACAATTCTAAAACATTATCACTTTGGTCTAATACTTAACTATTGCTAGAGAGTCATAATGAGATTGGGTGGCTATAATAAGGTATTCATTTTTTATTTTTTTTTTAGTGCTGAATCACTTATACAATTATTGAGCAGATTTTGGATGAATGATTAAATATAGTATAAGTACATTGTAATTTCACACACATGTAGATATAGCGAGAGAGCATTGAAGATTCCTGAATTGTAATAATTTAATGTTTTAACAATGCATTATGGATAAAGCGAAATACCTGAATTATTTGGTTTTAACATGAACTTAAGTAAAACCCCTCTTGGACCATTATTTTTGGGGATGATATTAAAAAAAGGGATCGACTTATCACAATTTTTTTATAACCTACCTCTATACATAAAAATAATGGTAAAGAATAAGGAAATTGGGTGAAAGGGCATTTTTTAAAAAGCACATTTTAAGAGGTCTCCATATCTATTTGTAAGGCTTGGTTGCGTCTGTGGCATGCACGATTTGGGTCTGAAGCACATGTTTGGTAGCAAGATTGTAACACCCACTATAATAAGACATACATTCATTTTATTTTATTATTTCTTAATTTGTTTGTTAGAACATCGGCTGGATTTAACACTAATACGTACTTATTTTTCGCAAACGTTTAGTAATTCCAAGAGACATTATATAAAGAACCATGATTATGAAATAGACGTCAAGTCTTCATACAAAATCAGAGTACATATATAAAGAAATATATAAACAATTACAACAAAAGTACATCCTAAATAGTCGCCTGTAGCTGTACAACAAAATGACCTATGTCAGAGCAGTATAGGTCTATACTAGGCTACCCCATCCTATAAATTCTACAAAAGTCATACGTAGAGTCACCATCATTGAAGTCTTTAGAGTCCATCTGCTCGTACCACGATCGTATATGAAAAGAAACAAACAAGAAAGGAGTGAGGTTTTTATAAAAGCCTCATTCGTTTTCTTAATAGGCTACAAATAATAGATTAAACAATCAATTGGGGAATTCCTAAGGTCTGACCTATGTTATTACGACTCAATCTCAACCTTTACCAGATGTATGGATCCATACCCATCTCTGATGATTTACTTCAACCATCAGGAATCATTGGGAAGCGATTGGGAGTTCGATAATCCCTCACAAGGTACAGACATTCATGTCGTAATCATCATCCTCGAGGAAGGGGCCACACGCCCATCAGGGATATACACTACACCAATCATGGTGATGCTGAGCAGGCGTCAAGGTTACCAAGTTGGTTTATGTGATTTATCTCGGCTTAGGGCACTATCCTGACCATTGGGACGTTCACAACTCGGTACCTTTACCCTCAAGACCCCAACAATGGTCCTTGCCTTTCATCCCACAGTGTACCAACTGTTACTTCCCATACACCAGAACTCATGCTTCTCAACATGGTCCCATATCAACCAGGGGTTTCCTATGACTTTGTTTCTAAGTTTCCAGGCATACTCTCTGGGTAATCCAGTAGAGTTTTAAAATCACTTTTCACAGAGATATTCATCCATCATTCATAATAACTTAGAAACAATTCAACTAAGAAATATAGCAGAAAATGTCATCACTTACAGTTGCATACAAAAATTCATTTTCACACATACATACTTTTAAATTAAGTTTTCAATTTAATTTCTTTGATTTGTCCTTATCCTTTTCTAATTTTTTAAATTAAACTATTTTAAAGAAAATTTTTCAATCTACCATTATAACTAGGACGTGGTAAATAAATTTGAGGGAAGTTCTTTTCTAATGTGGAAGGTCAGGCTATGTTGCAACCACAAAGCATACTTAGAGTTTCTCTCTAGTTGTTTCCTTTTACTAAAATTTGAGGTGTTCATCATACAACACCAAGACTTCTAATTTCTTGAAGAAAATCATGTAATTGCATGCATTTTACCAAAACATTTGTTAACTTTATTTGAACAAGATTATTTATTTATTTCCATACTAGCCATAATTTGTTCCAAATAATAGTCGAATGGTAACAAATTAAAATTTGTCCAATAAGGTCTTTCTTTCTAAAAACTTTTCCTAGTTTGGGCCTAAAGTTCATTTTTTGTTTTTCTTTTTAGACATTAAATTCATTTTCTATGTGGTCCAAAAATTGATTTTATAAATAATTATTATTTCTCAATCATCTTACCCATTCTAATAAGTTAATTGACACAATATATATATATTTCTTATCCTTTTCTTTAAGCATAGCCAAGAGCCTTTAAGAGGAAAATGATTTCCAAAATTTGTTGCTCCAAGTGATCTTGAGGCTTAAAATTTGGTTTTTAAGAAAATAGCTAGCTTGCATAAAATAGGCTCATTGATAGTTATTTAAAATAGGATATTGAGTTATCATATGATACCCACAATAAAATAAAATAAACATAAATTAAATAACAATAATTAAGATGACAATAAAATAAAGCTTAAGTAAATAACAATAGAATAGACATAAAAATTTTAAACAACAATAAGGTAAATGACAAAAATTTAAATGGGCAAAATATAGATTGCCATAAGTAAAGCAAGAATTTAAAGGGCAAAAATTAAATGATAAGGTAAATGACATAAGGTAAATGACAATGAAATGTAAAAGCTAAGGGTTTTGGGGGAAACCACTCCAAAACCGTCTACAAACATAATAAAATAATAACAAGAGCAAGAGAATAAACAACATTAAATTGAATATCATTAAAGTAAAGCAAGAATTTAAAGTGAACAAGAAATTAAATAATTACTTGTATATATATAGATAGTAGTAGGATTAATATAATAATATGGGTTTAAGGGATAACCCAACACACACACCCATTATCTATAGTAGGAGCCTAAACTTGGTGGAAAGCTTTTAATGGTGGGGAAAATTTTCAAGAGCTTGGGGAAGAGAGGGGCTGCACATTTTCCAGCAGCTGGGAGGCAGAGAAAGAGCTCAGATTTTGTGAAGGAAAAGGAGCAATATTGAAGTGGTTCAAGGGTTCTATTTATAGGACAAAATTGGTATAATTTTGGTTTAATTTTTTTCCACTAATCCTATTAGAATTTATTGAAACTGAACTGCCCCAACTACCAGCCTAAAACCAGCGTGAAAATGGTGCAAAAGGGAAGAAATAAGGGCTGCTTTTGTTGACTTGAAATTCACCCATGTGATAGTAATGGTAAATACTAGTTTATGGTAAATAATTGGATTCAATTATTGGGTCAGTTTTAATTAATTCTAACCACACCATGCATTCACATATATTTTTGAGTCTAAGAAAAAAATTTCGGATTTTTCTCATATGCATATTATTTATAATAAATTTTTCACTAAAAAGGACATTTATTAAGCTAATAAATCAAGTTTTTATCAAATAATTATATTTTTCGTTTTTTCACCATTTTTCCATCAAAATAATATTGGTTTTATTAAAATATA
This sequence comes from Spatholobus suberectus, assembly GCA_004329165.1. Lineage (NCBI taxonomy): Eukaryota > Viridiplantae > Streptophyta > Magnoliopsida > Fabales > Fabaceae > Spatholobus > Spatholobus suberectus. The sequence continues at coordinate 4,153,404 of CM014729.1, read as the reverse complement.
CTCTATAAAATTTTCAATTTTTTTTGAGGTTAAAAAGTTTCCTGCTAGTTTCCATAGTCGACTGAGGGTATACCGGTCATTTCACAAAAATTGTCTCAAAAAAATACGAAAAAATTTATAAAATTATTATTAAATATTTTGAATATAAATATGATTTAAAAATAATTTTTAAACCTCTCTAGCTAATTTTTATTATTTTATCTTATTAAGCAAGTTGTCCGTTGTTTTATTGCTCCCGGGCCCTAATCCAAATAATTTATTAAAAATCTAAACTAGATAGAACTTACTAAGATGAATATAACCAGGAGAATCATACCCTTGGGATTTTTATTTGATTTTTCATAGTAAATCATAAAATAATTAGAAAAACAAACAAGTAGTTAAAGTGGGGGTGTTACAAAGATCTTTTGGACATGTACTGATTTTGAATGTATTTCTTAATGGAAAATCCATCTGCTTTTGTGTAATGCTAATTTTATGTTTTTAGTGGATAAAAATTACTTTGGTTTTGATGAGAGCAAATGGTTCGGATTAGATTGTGATGGTGCAATACATTAGGAAATAGAGCACTTTCGTTTATTTCAGGACTATGTTTGTTTGTGTGCTTATTCAAGGCTATAGTTGTTAGACAGTGAAAATAGAGCAGGAATGTTGTTTTGATTTTCAACCAATGTTGGTGCAAAATTGCTTTTAAAAACCTATTTCTATAAGGAGTGGCAAAATTTGTAAGGTAAGAATTATCCAATACTTGCATATTTTGTTGTTAGCATTCATGTTGAAATGGTTTTCATTACAAAATTGTCATATCTAAATATTTGATTTGTTCAACCAACCATACTTGAAGTTGAGATTGAGATGGGTGCTCATGGAATGAAGAATTTATTTGGTAAAAATGGGAAGAAGGAAGCTTATTCTAAAATGAAAGGTTTAATGGGTATGCTTCTCTTAACAAATGACACTTTGCCCGAAGTTAGCACTAACACGTAAAGCAGCTGATGGAATCATGAAATTATGCCACTGCAATGAAGAAGTAGTAGTTTTGCAGCATGTCTATCACTGTTATATATGCTCAATCTGAGTCCCTGATGTTGGTTGAAGTGTTATGAACTCTTGGACAGATTTTGATACAAAAAAAAAGATAGTTCATATAATTGCCTTTTTTTTATTCATATAAACTGTTTGGTTTAAGAGTTTAGGGAGAAAAGATAAAAAATACACCATTAATTTATGAGGCGCAATATGAACTACTGTCATTAAAGGTATGGGCGTAGATTTTTGTGTTGTGGATTGCTATATGGACTGTTGTTGGGTGCACAAGTAGAATATCTTGGGCTAAGTATAAATAACTGTCTCGTGAATGATTTCTCGGATGCTAGTGACTCCACTGCTAGCATTTTGTGTCCTGCGTGTCATGACTAGGGTGCTTGGTGGCTGCTACTTTTAAAGCCATGATGATTAGTAGCAGGGGATGCAATTCTTACACTTATCTATAGACAAAATGTTGTGGGGATTAGGCTGTAATCAAGTAGCAGATTGCTTTGTAGGATGAGTGTACTCTATGTTAGTGTAGTTAGGGGGAATTGTTATGACTAATACAATACAGGCTTTGTCTGGCTATTGTATTTTGCGGTTGGAGCAGGTCGATGGGCATAGCTTGTGCTCCAATCCTAATCACCCTCATCATAAATAAATTCTTTTTTTTGTCTTCCCAAAGGAAATATTTCTTTCTAACTAGAATGATGTTTTAAATAAGAATTAGATCATACTATTGTCATAGGTAGGTGATAAAACATTTGTATATTAAAAATTTAAGTCACAAGACTTGATTATAATAATTAAAATTTCAAGAGATAATTTTTGAAAAATTGCTAGAGAACACAATCATAAGTTGATTATGAGGAGTGACGTTAAAAGAGTTGCGTTCAGTGATTGTATTCTAATAGTAATAGGTAGGATTCAAGTCTCTGGTTTGTACTAAATACAATTGAACTTTTTTATTAAAGCAGGAAAGGAAATTTATACTCAATACATGGCGATGAAATTTTTTACTAAAGTTTTATATCTAACCAAAATTGAAATTTCTTTTACCTAATTGATATATATTTAATTACATAACAAAAATCAAATATAATCCATATAATTGTTATTATGTTCTCCATGCAAAATTAGTGTCTAAAACATATTTTCAGGCAAATCATTATTCCTTTCTTATTTATTATCTTCTCACTTAAATAAATTTTTGAAGATTTTCTTTTATCTGGGTAAATTTTAATTTTGTTTTATACATTGGTATGTTTATGTAAATTTGTGAAAATAGAAATTATATATACAATATAACACAAGGGGATATTTTTTTCTTTCTATATATTAAAGCAACTAGGTAAATTTATACTTGATTCATAGGGATAAGCTTTTTTTACTAAAGATTTTTGCCCAATCAAAATTAAAATTTCTTTTACCTAATTAATATTTATTTAATTACATACTGAAAATCAAATTAAATTCATGTAATTATTATTATCTTCTCCATGCAAAATTAATGTCTAATGTCAATTTTAGGCAAATTATTATTTATTTCTTATTTATTATCTTATCACTTAAATAAATTATTCAACAGTTTTTTAGCTGGACAAATTTTTATTTTCTCATATACATTGATATGTATATGTCCATTAATATAAATATATTTTTTTCTGCTTTCTCTCTTATGACTTAATTTATTTATTGAATGTTTTATTTTTTCTAACTTATAAAGTATGAATAAAATATAATAAACAGGGATGAATATTTTCCATGAAAGTAAGAGAAATTTAGACTTAACTCATAGGATAAAAATTATACCTTAAATGACCTCAAAATTTGAATTACTTGGAAGAAATTATGCCCTATTATAATTTTAAAATTTTGTCAATATTGTTGTAATAATCACAATATAAATTTATTTTTCTATTGCTTATTATCTTCTGACTTAACTAATTTAATGAATGCTTGTTTTTATCTAAATAAATTTTAATTTTCTCTCAAGTAATTAGTTTGCCTTTAATTAAATGAAAAAAACTATAATTCAATTAAAAATTTTGTTGCAATTTTTTTCACATGATATTTAAATTTCAAAATCTTAAAAAATTGTAGATAAATCATTATTCTTTTTATATTTATTCATTAAAATATATATGTAAATTGATTAGTTGAAAAAAAAAATGCATAAAACATATATAATACAAGAGGATAAACATTTTACATGAAAGTATATTAGCATATGAATTACTATAAAATTTATACTTCAAACTTATTTGTTTCATTTCTAAATACAAAAAAATTGACATTATCTACAGCATACACAATGTTGAGATCTTCAATTTAATATCAAATTGCTTCTAATAGTAATTTCTAGTTATTTTCATATTAATGTTAACTAAAATATATTATTGATACAATACCTATATCATTCATCAATAAACTTTTTATATCCCTGTGCATTGCAGTGGTATAAAATCTAGTGAAGCAACAATTTTAAACACTGGCCTTAGAGTGAAACCAAACCTCACAAAGTAGACTAGGAAATCTAGAAATCAAAATTCACAATAGGAAAAATTATATCCCGAAAAAAAAGGCCATGTAGATTACACCAATGATTGCCACCCTAATGTATGAATATTTTAATATCTACACATGCCTCATCAAAGTGTGATAGCAAGAATGTTAGTATAGAAGGAAAATTACTTACTAACACCATAACCTCTAGTAACTCTCCAACAAATACCACATCAGTGAACAAGAATATCAAAATTAAACCTTACAATATCCCTAGGTCAAACAATGTGGTATTACCGATATCATGTATGTACTATATCATTTCAAACAACTTGATTTTGAAATTTTATCATGTCCATTGAATTCCTTATCAAACAATCCCTTATGACTTTCTATTATACAGCATACTCGTTAGTGTGATGGCAAGAGTATTGTGATTCTCATACACATTTCATATGTTTACTGCATCACATGATGATCATCATTCAACATCAAAATTATTTCTGATAATTTATAAAAAAAATTGCTTAATCAAATTAATATTTTGGCTTTGACCTCTGAGGATTTCTTTCCCTAGCCTTTTTGTAGTTTCTTACAACACTTTCGCATGAGACCAGGACTCCAACGAATGGTGTTTTAAGTAATCAAACCTAAGATTTTGCCACATTTACAGCTGCAGCACGAATTTTCCGTTCTCCAATCTGACGATAGTCATTCTCATCAACTTTTGCTATTCTATTTATTGCTTCATCAAAAATATGACCCCAAAGCAGAGTAATAACAAACACCCCGACTGCTACATTGATTGTTGTCCAAGGTAATGGAGGCCTTTGCTTGAACCCGCAAAAGAAAAGGAAAAGGAAATGCAATGATATGAGATTTCAATTCATTGGGAATGGTCTTCCTAAATGTCAACCGTTCGCACCTCTTTGGTTCTCCTTTGAATATCCCCGTCAACAAGTACTCATGAGCCTCGACCAAGAACTCAACACTATGAATTGCACCAACAACAAAAAATTCAATTTTTATTCAAATGCTCATTCTGTTCAAACACAATGAAAGGAAGGAAGGGAACGAAGCAGCTGAAAGTGCACTTCTAAATGGAGGAAAGCCAAGTGATTTTACCATTCTATGTATTGTTCTTTAGTCTTTGATCTTCTATTGTTATTTCATTTTATAACTATCAGGCTCTGTCATCCTATTCATGGACGATTAAAAGTAAAGACATCCAAGACTCATTTGTTATATTATTTTCATCTCTGTATCACAATAGGGTCATGATCCGTTGACACCAAGTGTTAAAGTTAGTTAAATTACACCTTCAATAATTTTTTGTAGAATACAAATTTAACTAATCCAACCGTTAAATTATGTGATATTGTCTTCATGATCAAGTATATCAAATTTCACATCATTGAAATTTTCTCGATATGTTATCTAACATTGACAATTTACAAATATTTTAATTTTTTATTGAACATTAAAATAAAGGGATGCAATGAACTGCTAAATAATTTTGGAATTGTGTGAAATTTTGTAACCTAATCTAATGTATAAGAACATTAAATTCAATGGTTAGATCAATTGAATTTGCATTCTACAAAATGTTATTGACGATGTAATTTGACTAATTTTGACACCTAGTGTCAACGGATTCTGACCCATATATATATAAATATAATAATAATAATAATAGATAATATTTTGAATACATTTTTATCTTTAATTCCTTAACTAATATTTACAAAATATTGTTTAGCATTTTTCATAAAATATTTAATATATTCTTCACACTTATTCCAAACTTCTTATTAGTCAAATATATGTCAATATTATAATAATAGAAGTATTTATTGTGAAGCTGTAAATTAAAATTAATTGCTTAATATAATTTTTTAAAAAAATTAAATATGATGCTTCAAAGTAAAATATTATATATATATATATATATATATATATATATATATATATATATATTAACATAAAGTAAATAAAAACATTTATACATTATTATTTTCATAGAAAAATATTAATTTAATTAGTTTCTTTAGTTTAAAATATATATAGTTTTAATCTCATTAGTTTTTTTGATTAATTAGATCTCTTTATTTATAAATTAAATACATGTGTGATCATGTTGTCAATATTTTTTTTACTGAAACTTTTAAATTATTAGTTTTTATCAAATATGTAAATCTTAATTTTATACAAAAAGATATGAAATATTTTATTTTTTAAAGTAATTGGAAATATTTACTTCATATAAAATTATAAAAAATGATAACATTAAAATTACTTCGTATGAAATATTTATTTCACATAAAAATACTTCTTAATTGGAAAATCAAAGTTGCTTGAAGACAAAATATTATATATAAAGAGTGTTTTAGAAAATATAATGTAATTTGTACACCTTGTTTTTATTTTGCATTTTTTGATTTTATTTAAGATTGTTTGTATTATTACATATTAATCTTTGAGTTTAATGGATATGTATTGTTAGTGTAAAATATTTCACACCATCAACTAATTAAAAATCAACTTTGATATGACTTTTAGACTAGTTATTATCAAAGTCAGTAAACTTACCATACATGGTATTTTTGGATTAGATGATAGTATAAAAAAATTATAATTCTAGTTTATATACTTTTTTTCTTGTTCATCTTTTAGTATTCTCCATTAGTACAAAAGAAATTAAAATAAAATAGATACCATGCATAGCACAAAAGGAAAAGTAAAATGTCAAGAAATTATATATTATTTATGTTGCTTTCTTCTTCAAATTATCAAACTTAATTAGTAAGTATATATTTTTATTTATTGTATGTGTTGATCTATTTGGAATTTATGAAATAAATAGAAATTAATAGTCTAAAAATAAAATAAAATGGTTAGAATATATTTGCTCCATTATTGTTCTTTTCTCCATCATTCAACAATATTATTGGTCTACTAAAGCACTAAATTAGTATATTTGCTTTGTTGAGTTATTGTCACTGAGTACTCACTATACATAGGATAAGATCTAGTGACATTATATATGGATACAATTTTATCCGTGGCAATGAAGTTACGCTAAGGACACATCTTGTTTCTACAAGTTTTTATTGTAGCTATTTTTGTATGTTATCATAATGCAATGTTTTTTTATTTTATTTTTTAAACACTAAATTTGTAGATTTCTTGTATGTTTCCATAATTCAAATAAATCAAAATTGAATTAATATCCACCATTTGAGCCTCATCCAAGCAAACCCTCCACCACTATATTATTGTAAGAGGAGTTAGAATAATTGGTAATGGGTATATGCAAGAAAAAAAAACTAGTAAAATACTTCAAACTATAATGGACATACAGAGATCTAAATTTTTCCTAACACATTACATGAGTATCCATGTGCATGGTTTGTTGCAAAGGTCTAAAATATTAGAAATCATAAAGAAAATATAACACCTCAAATACACAATCAAAATTTGATGTAGGAAAAATATAATGAAGCTCATATAAATTCATCTTGCCATTCTCATATGTATAGATAAAATATCCTACAGATGATATAATAACAAAGGGGAAATATGACAATCTTTAGAGCAAACCTTTTCTAAAAATTTAGAAAGTGTTGATCACCTTCATGCCTATTAGAATGGTTGGACAAACCCTCTTTAAGCACATCACATGTAGCTAATACAATGTTAGCAGTAACAAGATAAGTTAATGAGATAGGTGTGAGTATAACTAAATCAAATCATTAAAAAGGCATAACACTCAATGATCATAATTCACAAACACTATTAAAGCATGACTACAAGCACGTTACTCTCAATTCCACATAAGATAAGACTAAAAGTAGGACCGTAGCCAACATTGTACAAAGTAGGAGAATCAGATCCACTTAGAAGCAACACACAAAAAACAAATATTCATATATAATTTTCTTTAAGAAAAAACCATATATGGTATAATAATTTCATTATGCCACTGGGGCAAAATAGGAGTTGGCAAACAATGAGAATAGTTGTATTAGCTCAAACCTAAGAGCACATTTAACATATTCTGTATCCCTTGTGTAACATCCCGGGCGTTGACGAGGGCGGGAGTGATCGCCGGTGCAAAAGAGATGAGGCACAGACAAGGAGTGGCTCTTGACAAGCTTCTAGCGGGAGGGGTACATGAATGAAACGAATACACACCCGAATGAGAGGGATCCAGAGGTTGTGCAGGTATAGGACTGTACAGTTGATGATAGCTTAAAGGAATTAATAAGTGCTACCTATATCAACAAGATGCATCTACTTTTTGGTAGCCTATCACTTAAAAACTCCACAATTAAGCGAGCTTGACTTGGAGCAATTTAGGGATGGGTGACCTCCTGGGAAGTTTCCCAAGAAGCGTGTGAGTGAGGACAAAGCACGCTAAAAAGTCTTGTGTTGGTTTGTGGGGACAGTCACTAATCCTGAAAGCGGCAGGCATTACACCTTGCAACTTGTACTAGTTCAAACTCCAAACTCACCAAGATAACAACAAAGATATCCCTTCTTAGAATTTAAGTTAGATAGTTGTCATTATGAGATAAAAGGTACCATCACCACCTATAAATCACACTTGATGCTTAAGTTCAAAAAAACTTGCTTGTTTCCTTAATAACTATGTCCTTGTCCTATCTATAGTTTAGAAGTCCATCATCAGGCACCAATGATTTACCATAAGTAATCTTAGTCCCCACAAACATAATGGTTATGTTAGGAGTTATCATTGGCTTCTCTCTCTTCAATTGTTTATATAGGGTAAGTGACCTCCTAGTTCAAAACACCAATAGAGAATCATTCCAGTGATAGACTTCCCAAACAGCTTTGAACCTGAAAGGAAACTATTCTTAATGTCATGATGATCAACTTGCAACTAAAACATATTAATCATTCAAATCATAGGCACCACCATCAAAACATATTTACACTTTCACACACAACACTAACCTTCCCAATGGACTAAGTAAAACAAATTTCTTAATCACACGTCCTTAAAAACCTTCCAAAATAATTTATACAGATTGACCAACTTGTTTTTTGGATTAAAAGCAATCATAAGAAGTAAGGTAACATATGACCTCAATTTACCCAAAGCATAAAATAACTTGATCATCAAACATTTGGCAATTACATTATTTAAAATATCCAGTCAATTCAAGAATTACCTAAAATATCTTAAAGACAAAGCAAAAATCATATTAATATGAAAAACAATTGTCGTTATGGATTAATATTTGTGAATCATCTAATCTATAACTAATACACTTAAATGCGCCAAACACAATAGGAGCAGAAGTAGTGGCAAATAGCTTAATGCCTTGTGCTTAAAGAATGTCCAGTGGTATGGGAATGTTGATTTGAAAAGCATTAAGAGGAGTCAAAGCAAAACTCTACCACAACAAAATGAATTACAAAGTGCATTAAAACTGAACAAGATGAACCATTAAAAATTGAACAAATGATAAAAAAAAAAAACAAACGAACCTTTCTTTAAAATAAGTTTGATGCAGCAAATCATTTTTAAAAAGTAGTTTGGTGCACTAAACTGAATCTTTATTCACTTTCAAAAATTTGTCGTTGACAGACATTACCACACATGACATATCATCCTTGCATGCAACATTTACATCTCTCCTCCAAACACCTTCATCTTCATAGGCATCTATGTCTTATTTACATTACACATTTTTATAATGGGTTTTCATACATCCTTTATTAATATTTTTTTGTTTGCAGACTCAGATCCTTGCAACAAAAATACAAATCTTAAATCCAAAATAGTTCTTCTTCAAAAACATGCAATGATACTAACCAAAAGTTTAAGCAAGTGAGTATAGTTGATTGTTCTTTCAATTCTCATAAAATACATATTGATTTATCATTAAATCCTTGCACAATAAGTGTGCATTATTGCGTTCAGTAATCACTCAAGTGTGTTTTACTTGAATTATGATTTATCTACATTACATTTTTTGGTGGGTTGAGTATTATACATCTTTATCATAATTTTTTATTTGCAGGCTCAAGAAGAAAATAAAAAACAGCAAGAGCAAATAATTAATCTTTTGAAAGAAAACACAGATGCCAATCGAAAGTTAGAGCAAGTGAGTATCGTTGATTATTCTTTCAATTCTTATAAGATATATGCTGATTAATCATTAAAACCTTGTACAATAAGTGTGCACTATTTGAGTTCAGTGATCACTCAAGGCCTTTTCTTGAATTATGACTTATCTACATTACATTTTTTAATTTGTCAAATTTATGTGTCCTTTATTAATAATTTTTTATTTGTAGGCTCAACAAAAATTAGAGAACTAGATTCTCAAATAGAATCTCTTCAAAAGCACACAAGGATACAGTAAAAGCTTTTATGGTAAGTGCATTATTTGAATTCAACAATCATTGAAGTGTGCTTTACTTGAATTATACACTTAGGCGAGGCAAGATGATGGAGTTTGGGAAGGTACAACAATGACTAGGGAGGAGACGACACATGCGATGGGTGACAAGCCGGTGGATCAGAGTGACGTGTTGGCAATTCAAGTGACGGAAGTGAGCACTTAATTGTATTTTTTGACTATATTTTTAATTTTGTTAATTTTTTAATTATGATTTCAAATTCTGGTATTTTTTAATTCCATTATTTTAGTATTTTAGCCTAATTAATATTCAAATTTCTGATTTTTACTAATTATCATAAATATGTGAATATCATATATAATGTAAATAAATATCAAAGGACTTATAGAAAGAAAGTTAATAACTTTGTTTGTAGAAGAACATTTAATATATCTCAGTATAATAAATCTCAACATAATTAAAAATGAAGAACAAAAATTAATTTCGTGAAAAATAATGAACAAAAAAAAAATATAAGTTTCCTCTCTTCAAGTAATATAATTCTCTTAATATAATTACATGTTGTCACAAGGAAAATCATTGATCACACTTGTTTAGCGTATTTGATCACATAGTAGTAGAATATTCTAAATCACCATCAAATTAATATACAACAATCTCAATGTGAAACCTTGAACAAATTAAAAGCTTCAAATGCACATAACAATCTAATTTTTTTTCTTGAAGAAAATTATAATTTGTCTTCTTTTAAGTCTATCTTTTATACTTGTATTCTTTGCATAACAAAACAAACTCACTGAAGTCTAAAGATGTTGGTCCATTTGTAGACTAAAATCATATAAATGTTAAAAAATTGTTGAAAGGAATAGCTTTAAGGAATCTTGGAAGTCCATATAAGTCATCAAGCTCTTGCTGATATGTGTCCTTGTAATGCACCAACAATGCTTTGAATTAAGGGTGTTCAAAACCGAACCAAATCATTTCAAATTGCTAAACCAATCCATAATAACTGAAAAGTATCTTCATAGATTTAAACATTGATGCTTTTTCCCCATGATCACATTTCATTTGATGTATTTGATCATATTTTAGCCAAGCTAGGTTATGTTAAGTGTATTTCAAGCAAGAATTCAACACATAATAGATATCAATGCTCATTCTGAGTGAGTTTATGTATGTAAAAATAGATTGAATTCCATATAAGTCAAAACCATTATGAAGTATTCAATGCAAATATATGATTTAATCTACTTGCAAATCTTCTTCTATAGAATATGATTGTGCAGCCTCCACCAATTTATAAAGTTTGATTCATGTTCAAACTATGATCAAGGGTGGTTTTGGTTGAAATTAAGCCAAAGGAAGCCAAAACTAGTTGAAAGTTATTAAAACCTTGACTAAACCTTGAATTATGACTAAATGTCATAATTAGTTTATAAAAATCAGATTTTTCATGGATAAAACCATGTAGCTTTTGCTCTCTCAATTATAAAGCTCACAAATAGGATAAATGTAACACTCCATTAATTCTAAAGTATAATTCATATTAATTTAATTATTACTTTAAGTTGATGAAAATGTGAGTAATTTTTTTTTTTTTGATACTAGCAAAACATAATTAGAAATAGAAGTGAAATGAAAAAACTGCTTATGTAGTATATATCCAACTGTACCTCATGGTTTGGTAATACATAATAGTCAAAGAGAAAACAAAAGTACATCAAAAGACATATACTACCTTACCCAATACATACATCAAAAAGATCCTATACAGAGCAATATTTATCTGCCTTATCCTGTAAGAAAATATTATAAACTAGGTCTACAATCTGGAGAGTATCCTTTGGCTCTTCCTCAGCATCATCAGGCATTGTTGTCATCTTCAATAATCACGATTAACATGCATAAAAAATAATGGAGTGAGGTGATTGTTCTAAATCACTTCACATGTATGTAGGAATTTAAATACAATTAATGAAGGGAACCTAGGATTTATTCTAAGTTTACTACACTACCCTTGACTTGTATGGATCCATACTTCCCATCAGTAAGTATAGTTCTCAACAGAACCTGGGAAGTGACTAGGAGTACATATACCTCATCAACATCATCACATGGTATAGTCCTCATCACCAATTAGGAACAAATATCTTTAGGACGTCCATTTATAGAGGTATACTCTCAAACCAATCCCGGAATGCTGAGTAGTTGTCGGGGTTATCGAGCTTGGTCAGGTGAATATCCCAGCTCACGGGCGCTACCTTGGCTATTAGGACTTTCACACTCGATGCCTACCCCTGAGACCTCCCCAAATGGGTCCTTGCCTTCATTTCTCAGCGTACCAAACTGTAGCTTCCTTAATCGGGTGTCATGCCACTGCATATCCCTTGTTTTACATTACTCACTAATCTATTAATTTCTAAAGGTTCACTCTAGTCTCAAAAAATTGAGCACTAGTACAATTTCTACAAATCTCTCTGCCTTATATTATATAGATTGATCCATACATATCATTCACACAATTCATAATTCAAATTAAAGCCCATAAGCATAATCAAAAAAATAAAGATATACAAATTAAAATAAAG